>SJXQ01001297.1:57881-339088 GCA_006408695.1 Aepyceros melampus
GTGGGTGGGTGTGTATGTGTGTGGGTGAGTGTGTGTGTGTGTGTGTGTGTGTATGTGGGTGAGTGTGTATGTGTGTGGGGGGTGAGTGTATGTGTGTGCCATATCCAGGCTTCCACAGCACATTTTGTTGTCATGTTGCCCCAGTTTCCTTTGGTGTGCAATAGTTTCTCAGTCTTTCTTATTTTTCATGACTTTAAAAACATGGAGGAATACTGGCTAAATATTCTGTAAAAATCAGATTTTTCTGATGATTTTCCTCATGATTAGCCAGGTTTAAGGGTTTTAGAAAAGACTGAAACAAGGGTGACATGAACGTCTTTTCAAATCAACTAGTACATGATAGCCATATGATATCATGGTGACGCTGACCTTCATCATTTGATTGAGCTAGTGTCTGTCAGGTTTCTCCACTGTAAAGTTATTTTCCCCATTCTATACCCTATACTCTTGAATCAAGTTCTAAGTCTAGCCCACCCTCAATGGAGCCAAGGAAGATGTAGCTCCAACAATAGATGAAGGAATATTTACATATATAAACTGAAAGTGAAAGTGAAGTCACTCAGTCATGTCTCTTTGTGATCCCATAGACTGTGGCTACCAGGCTCCTCCATCCATGGAACTTTCCAGGTAAGAGTATCGAAGTGGGTTGCCATTTCCTTCTCCAGGATATCTTCCCGACCCAGGGATCAACCCAGGTCTCTGGCATTGCAGGCAGATGCTTTACCCTCTGAGCCACCAGGGACTCTTCTTAGAAATCTTAAGACTGGTATCTAAAATTATTCATCTACAGATTTAAAATAGTTAAGAAACTTTCAGTTTTCACCATTTCATAGTACTGACATCCTTAAATAAAATGGCTACATCAATAGAACCCAATAGAATTTAACTGCCATGGCCATTTGATACTGATTAATTTTATAATATCACATTAAAAAGTTCTTTTTTAACAATCAGAAATTTTACATTGTTCTTTTTTTCCTTTGACTTCATACTCCCATTCCTATTTCCTTGGAGAAGAATTTATTAATCTAATTCTTGAAGTATTTTATTAATGCACTTCTAATTTTAAATGTATTTTTAATTTGAAATTATTTCTTGGAACTGGAAGATTCTAATTGTTAAAAGAAAATCTCATCATGAATTGAGTTTTTACTGCAACTGCTTTTAGTAGACAATTGATCAGAGCAACATACACATATTATAAATTTAAAAATGATTACTAGACAAAATGATAAAATATTTTACAGGTTGTCATTACTGCCACTCAGATATAGAAGCAAGCTGTTTCTTCATCCAAAGCCTTCACGTTTTTTTGCTATTGTGGTGTAATTTCAATATAGTAAGATAAAAATTGTTTTAGTGTTTCTGTAACTTGCATTTCAAATGCAGTGTTGACTTTGAAACAAATCCAGAAAAGAAGATGGTTATAAAGAACATACTATATTTGTAATGATTATATAAATATTAAAATTTACTTTGCTTTCTGTGGTTCAGTCGGGCTTCCCTTGTGGCTCAGCTGGTAAAGAATCCACCTGCAATGCGGGAGACACAGGTTTGATCCCTGGGTTGGAAAGATCCCTGGAGAAGGGAAAGGCTACCCACTCCAGTATTCTGGCCTGAAGAATTCCGTGGACTAGTCCACAGGTTGCAAAAAGTCAGACACGACTGAACGACTTTCACTTCACTTTCACTTATGGTTCAGTTCAGTTGCTCAGCCGTGTCCGACTCTTTGTGACCCCATGGACTGCAGCATACCAGGCTTCCCTGTCCATTACCAACTCCTGGAGTTTACTCAAACTCTTGTCCATTGAGTCAGTGATGCTATCCAATCATCTCATCCTCTGTCATCCCCTACTCCTCCCACCTTCAATCTTTCCCTGCATCAGGGTCTTTTCCAAAGAGTCAGTTCTTCGCATCAGGTGGCCAAAGTATTCGAATTTCAGCTTCAACATCAGTTCTTCCAATGAATATTCAGGACTGATTTCCTTTAGGATGGACTGGTTGGATCTCCTTGCAGTCTAAGGGAATCTCAAGAATCTTCTCCACACCACAGTTCAAAAGCATCAGTTCTTCTGTTCTCAGCTTTCTTTACTGTCCAACTCTCACATCCATACATGACCACTGGAAAAACCATAGCCTTGACTAGACAGACCTTAGTCGGCAAAGTAATGTCTCTGCTTTTTAATATGCTATCTAGGTTGGTCATAACTTTTCTCCCAAGGAATAAATCTTTTAATTTCATGGCTGTAGTCACTATCTGTAGTGACTTTGGAACAACCTCCCCAAAACAATAATAAAATCTCTCACTGTTTTCACTGTTTCCCCATCTATTTCCCATGACGTGATGGGACCAGATGCCATGATCTTAGTTTTCTGAATGTTGAGTTTTGACCCAACATTTTCATTCTCCTCTTTCACTTTCATCAAGAGGCTTTTTAGTTCTTCTTTGCTTTCTGCCATAAGGGTGGTGTCATCTGCATATCTGAGGTTATTGATACTTCTCCCAGCAATCTCAATTCCAGCTTGTTCTTCATCCAGCCTGGCATTTCACATGATGTACTCTTCATATAAGTTAAATAAGCAGGGTGACAATATACAGCCTTGACATACTCCTTTCCCTATTTGGAACCAGTCTGATGTTCCATGTCTAGTTCTAACTGTTGCTTCCTGACCCGCATATAGATTTCTCAAGAGGCAAGTCAAGTGGTCTGGTATTCTCAGCTCTTTAAGAATTTTCCAGTTTGTTGTGGTCCACACAGTCAAAGGCTTTGGCATAGTCAATAAAGCAGAAGTAGATGTTTTTCTGGAACTCTCTTGCTTTTTTGATGATCCAGTGGATGTTGGCAATCTGATCTCTGGTTCCTCTGCCTTTTTTAAAACTAGCTTGAACATCTGGAAGTTCACAGTTCACATATTGTTAAAGCCTGGCTTGGAGAATTTTAAGAAAATAAGTTGGTTATAAAGAACATACTATATTTGTAATGATTATATAAATATTAAAATTTACTTTGCTTCTATGGTAAAAAAGATATTAGTGAATTTACAAACATGTTCTAGAAGTCAGTAAAATGTACAATCAAAAGTAATTTGCACAAAATTTCCACAGATTTTGTTTTTTATAACTCCATGAATTATATGTCTCTTGAAACTCTTTTCACCTGAAATATAAACTCAAAAAGGTTAAAAACAAATTCTCTTTTATATTACTAATTATAATTACCAGTTGCAGAAAAAGTGGTACCTTCATAAGTCATTTGTGGAAGTACTTAATATTTGATAGCAAAGAATAGTAATTAAATTCAAAGTTATTACTAGAGTTAGCAAATCAAATACTTCATAAAGAAATGACTTTGTAATTGATGATAATGTCTAAGAATTAAATATTAATTATATGTTTTACAAACAAGAAAAGTACAATGTATACACTAGATATCTTTTTGTGGAAAAGAGAATAATTTAATATAATTTGATAGTTATAGCTGAGGACTATTTCATGTATAACTGAAAACCTCTAAAGCTTAGAAGAGTATGGGGTCAGGAATAGTCAAGAAAATAATAACAGTCAATGAACCAAATTATCTGAGAAAATGCCTTAGTTTCGATCTATAAAAAACTATCAAATAAATAGACAAAACCTTTCCTTTTATGAATGTAGAAATGAAGTAAAAACTGACTTTAACTTTCATGTTTAGAATTTGAATTGCTTTCTTCATGATTTTGTTTCTATCTACTAAATTAATAGGCATATCTAATAAGTCTAAAACATCAGAGACTTTTAGCTCTCATTTTTAAAAAATTGAAAATATAATAAACATTTATTCAAGCAATCATTCATTCATTCAAACATATTTATAGTTTTTCTCATAGATCTTCCTGCTTAGGGAATTGTCATTAAACAAATTAATTTCTAATTGAATATATAATTTTAACTGTAATTGTGATAATTATTATTAGAAAATTATACCTTGAGAATGTGTATCTATAATAAACACAGAAAATCATGTCAAAATCTTAGATCATATCCCAGCCCCAAGCAAATCTTCACTGTAGCTCTGGGTTGGAAATATTCAGGATTGTTTTAAAATTAATGCCTGAGACACATTTTTACTTTATGCATGTCAACCCTAAAAGAATGTGTTGTTCTGTTTAATAACACAATTCCTGTGCTAAAAATGAATCTAAATGTAGGATTATTTTTTTCAAGCAGGGGATTTGTTTGCTTATTTATTGCTAGATCACCTTGTCTTAGGATTTACAGTGAATCAATTGAGATTAATTCATCATTATATCATAATCAAGACAAAATATTAAGGAGTTTTTTGCATGTAGATGTTTTATGATTGTATCAGTTAAACAAATATCTTTGGGATTTTGAAAAAATGTATTGCTACATACACTTTTGCCTTAACTGAAAATTAAGCTTTAAGTCTAAATTAAAGATAGCAGAGATATGGTTGTATTCTAGATCAGCCACAATTCTCACTAAGATTTCCTAAAAGAGGCTTTGCATCTACTGGTAAGGATTTCAAACAGTTGAAACATGCTAAACACCTGTCCTAAAACTGAAAGATAGAGTCACTTTCAGGGATTTTACCCTCAAAAAAAAAAAAATTCAGATTTTTCAGCATTTGTAATTTCTATTCTGGAGTAGAATAGAACACTTAACTGTGTTTCTGTTCAGGCTCACATTCAGTTACCATGCATACTATAAGAAAATGATAATTCCACCTGTTTAACCATGATATTCTACAAGATGTAAATATGTTGATTTATACTAGGTTAAAGCCATTCTTTGCCTTGTTTGTGGTTATTGGACATGAACTAATTTGTGAAAAACTGGATTAAAAATAAAATTAGGAATTAATTTCAAGAAGTGTCTCTGATGCTTTTAAATTCTCTAACGGTGACTTAGTTTTCTGACTGCTTTATACTGCTCTTTGGCTGCTTTAAATCAGAGCAAATTTTTGCCAAGTTTATCATCAGGGAAGGTTTTCACAGACTCTCAGATTACTAATGGCGGCATTGTCAGAATCAGGTATCTGCTAGAGGTCCTTTGAAAGTTCTCTTACAGAGAAAACATGAAGAAAGGCAACTAGTTCTAGGTACTGTCTCTTGGAAGTATCTTTATGAGGTTATGTGGTGGATTCACAGGCACATTTGTTGTGGGATCTTTGTCTGCCAAGGACAGAAAGACATTCCTGAGGGTTTGCTGAAATTACTCACACATTTTACTTTAAAATTTTATTTTATTTATTTACTTCTGACAGCACCAGGTTTCAAGGCATTTAAAGTAATTTTAAAATAGCATGAAAACTTGAAGGGAAGCATGGTCTTGGGGATAAGGTAGAATATAGAAGACATCCAAAGCTTAGTTTTTATGTTAATGTCAAAATGTGGTTAATTACCAGTTTAGTCAAGATGATATGGTTGGATCCTCTGTTTACTGTATTAGCCCCATTTATTTTAATGAGGTCTTATGCTACATAAGTATGAATTCCATACTAATGCCCTATATCCACCATGATTGGGGTCTCTTGGTTGATCCTATGTTATTTGAGGGAGAAAAATAGAAGCATCCCAAGTATCAACTGGGGCTTCCCATGTGCCTCAGTGGTAAAGAATCTGCCTGCCAGTGCAGGGGACACAGTTTTGATCCCTGGTCTTGGAGGATCCCACATGCTGCAGAGTGACTAAGCCCGTGCACCACAGCTACTGAGCCTGTGCTCTAGGGCCGGGAAACCACAGCCACTCAGCCCACGTGCTGCAACTACTGAAACTCGAGTGCCCTAGAGCCCGTGACCCAACAGGAGAAGCCACTGCAATGAGAAGCCCACACGTCCCTAGAGAGTAGTCCCTGTTCCCTACACCTAGAGAAAAGCCTGAGCAGCAATGAAGACCAAGTGCAGTCAAAATCAATACATAAGTAAATAAAATTATATTTCTAAAAAGAGAGCAAAAAGCTTTCAAAGTATGCTGATAAAGATGAGGTGATCTGATATAGCCTTCAACCCATTTCACTGCCTAAATACAGAAGGATACTATGATTTATCAAACCTCTGTTTGTCATATCTAATATCTGTTTCATCCTAAGAAGCAATCATAAATGAAACTTAAATTCCTCAACTGGTTATATTTGATCACCATTTACTGTTGTAGAGTCAACTTCATCCATTAAATCCAATTAGTAGATTCAATTGTAGACCCTCACAATATTGAAAAGCAACATCCCCATGATTTTTAGGCTCTCATCAATTGCCCAGAGTTATTTCTGAAAAGTGCAGATACTATTTTCTCTGTTCTTCCTAGACACAAAATACTTCAGGAAATCTTGATCCTTATCTCCTTCCCATTTATACACCAGATTCCTGCAGCCAAATCTCATAAGACAACCCTGATGTTTTCTTGAAGAAAAAGATGGTGAGTTGAGGGTGGTAGTGAATTTTATTTGTTTCTCAGCTCAGAATCTCTGTGAGAAAGTCAGGTTTGACAGGTATTTATATTAGCCAATTATCTCACTTTTGCCCACTTTTCTTCCATTTTTAATTTATATACTTGCCCCAAGTGTAAAACACATGTTATTTTTGGCTGCCAAAGTTCTTGTCCTATTCCTGTGCACTCATTTCTGTGCTTGTTCCACCTTTAGGGTCTAATGTTGAACTAACATCAACTACAAGGGAAACAAAGCCACCTCTGAACTTTAGCTGTCAGCATAAGTTGAAAAGAGCAGTAATGGGAGCAAGATGTGGTGTGGGATGTATTTTTGAAGATGGAGCCTCACCAGGGTTTATTAACCTTTCTCACTCCAAGCTTAGGCTAGAACCCATGTCATAGTGTCACAGAACTCATTCCGTACAATGTCATTCTTGTCATTCTTCTTACACTTATTACCACCGTGTTGTCCGAAACTTATTAGGTTGGTGCAAAATTGTGGTTTTGCATTACTAAACTTTGCCATTTGTTATTGGAATGCATTCTTATTCTTAAATAAACATGATTATGTTATACATCATTTTAATGCACATTTCTACTTCATGCTTTTTTGCTAACGACTTATTACTTGCTGTGTATTTTATATTTATTTTAGACCATGGAAATGATGTTAGACAAAAAGCAAATTCGAGTGATTTTCTTATTCAAGTTCAAAATGGGCTGTAAGCAGTAGTGACAACTCACAACATCAACAAAGCATTTGGCCCAGGAACTGCTAACAAAAGCATAGTGCAGTGGCGGTTCAAGAAGTTTTACAAAAGAGATGAGAGCCTTGAAGATGAGGAGTGTAATGGTCTGCCATTGGAAGTAGACAATGACCAACTGAGAGCAATCATCAAAGCTCGTCCTTTTACAAATATTGTATTTTAGTCTTCCCTTTATTGAAGCAATTTCCTACCATACTTGACTTTGTTACCATTTTAGAGCATTGAGTCCTTGAATTTTAATTGGTAGACGTGGACTTTCTCTAAAGAAGAAAAGCACATTTGAAAAAGTAGACAATGAGAACTAGCAAACCAGAAAAGGGTAATATAAAGACTCATTCCACATCATAGAAACAATTGTTTCTTTATAATATAGAAATTACAAGAGAAGAGTTTCTTCATGCTATTTGAGTAAGCCAATGTTTGCAGAGGTATGAAGTGGAGCCACCACTAGCTTTTACCATGGGATCTCTGTGTAGCCAACATTTTCCTGATAAATCAGAGCTGAAATCCTTGGATTCTGCTACACAGATTCTGGTCTACTGTTAAATATTTTTTAAAATTATGTAACCATATTGGGGTCAGGAAAATACAGTTTTGGGGGAATCTGGAAAACATATCATGATGTCCAAATCAGTTTCAGATCCAGACTAAAGGATCTTTGACTCAAAAGATATTAATTGAGAACTTACCACATGAAATACCTTTGCTGTTGTAAACAAAAACTGAATATATTAAGTTCTCTGCAATAAAGAAGGCAAAAAATATTGCAGGTCAATCAAGATATACATATAACTATAGTAAAAATAAGAATTTTTAAGTCCCAGCATTTACAAAAATATGCTATAGTCTTCTGAGGAAAAACAATGATTTCAAGCAAATGTGAGCAGAGCAAATGGTAAAGAGAAAGGGATGAGTTGATTAAAAGTTGTCAAGATTTAAGCAGATGTATATAGTATGGTTAAGGTGAGGATTTCACGGAAGACTGGAATTATAGTATTTCAATATTGGGCTTCCCTGGCGGCTCAGGGGTTAAAGCATCTGCCTCCAATGCGGGAGACCCGGGTTCGATCCCTGGGTCGGGAAGATCCCCTGGAGAAGGAAATGGCAACCCACTCCAGTATTCTTGCCTGGAGAATCCCATGGATGGAGGATCCTGGTGGGCTGCACCCCACTGGGTCACAAAGAGTCAGACACGACTGAGTGACTTTACTTACTATAGTATTTCAAAGTTGGAAGACCTTTAAAAGCAATGTTGTAGTATAAAATTTTTTGTAGTACAGTATGAGGCTTGGTATATTTTTAGGCAAATAACGGCATAAAATGGGGTTTCCCCGGTGGCTCAGTGGTAAATAGTCTGCCTGCAATGCAAGAGATGCAGGAGACGTGGGTTCGATCCCTCGGTCGGGAAGCTCCCCTGGAGAAGGTGGCATGGCAACCCAATCCAGTATTCCTGCCTGGAGAATCCCACGGACAGAGGAGTCTGGTGGACTATGGACCATGGGGTCACAGAGAACCAGACATGACTGAAGTGACTGAGTAGGCATGCACACAGTGGCATAAAGTAATTTATGCTAAGTTTACCAAAAGGTGTTTTCTATTCTGTGATGAATGCTCTTTTATCCTTTAAAAATTACTTTGAGGTATCATTATTTTCTATGAGTTAAGTTTCTCCAAATATTCCTTTTATAGGTGCTATCTTATGCTCTTATGATCTGAAACATACCAGGTAATGATGGTCTTTGAATCATTCAGATGGTTAGCTGCTTGGCATTCTGTTGTGAAACAAAGGCAGAATGGGTGAAATGCTGTTATTTTTAACTCATGGCTTATCCATGATATTTTTCTCCTAACTTTAATGATCGAAGCTGCTGTCTGTGACTCAAGTTTTTTGCTGGGTCTGCTCACCACGCAGGAAGAGACTAATCTTCTGCGGTTCAATAATTTTCTTCCACATTTTGGCACTCCTGCCAACACGTGCGTTGAGGTCCCCCATGACCATCAGTTGTCAGATGGTAGAGCAGCTGTGAGGAGTTTATCCAGATCTCTGCAGAATTTCCCACTCACTGGAATGTAGGAAAGTCAGGATGTTTGCACTGACAAAAAAATAAATGGTCATTTAATAAGTCCACACGCTGACCAGGCGAGCTGGAGACAAGTAACCACTTAAACACTCAATGTCTGAAAATCTTTTCCCCTAAAGTCTCATTTCTCCTCATGATCTGTCTGTAATCACTGAGGAGAATTATTCAAAATATTTTGTTTCTAATACGATTCCTTAACAGGAGTTTCTCCTCATGTTTTTGCAATTAACAAAAAAGACCAACAGAGAAGCCATATTTCCACGATCAGCCTCCCAGAGTCTGAAACAACCCCACCCTAACTCCTCTGCCATCTTGTAGTGTCAGCTCTAAAGAAGAAAATTAACCCACGGACACCTCACAAATATGCTTCTAATTGCAAATTGCAATTTACCAGGGTCCTACACCAATTTAGCAACAGACAAGACTGAATACTTCTGCAGACCACTCTGGGTTGAGCAGTGAGGCAGGTTTTTGCTCTCTGGGGAGAATCTTCAGAATCCCTGGTCCATGTTATGTCCGTAAGATAGGTACAGAGTCTCAGGAGAATGAGTATTGTGTTCATTAAGGTGTTTATTTTATTTTCTGTCTCTTGGACTGGGAAACAGGACAAAAAACATATGTTGGGGAAATGGAAGACATTTCATAGCTTACAATATTAGGATTAAAAATTATAATATTTATTATAAAAAAAAGGACTCCAATTACCATTTTACTGGGCAGAATCTTTGCAAGATGTATGCAAACGAGAAACGGAATTTCATCTTTAACTCATTATATTTCCATAAGAAGCCACATGGCTTGACTTTAAAGCATAATTCCACTCTTTAGTGAAGAATTGGCTTTTATTTTTTGTTGTTTTTATTTTTGAATTAGACCAGCAACTTCATTCTTTGTAAGCAGATTTTACAGTACATAGAAGTAGATTTCAAATTTCATTTTTTAAATATAAAATGTAATACTAATTGAGGAAAACAGGTAAAACCAGAGGCTGAAGTCAATTTTTTAAAGAAAATAAATAAGCTTTTGATATCAAACCCTCTTCTGAAGTGAATTTTCTCATTAAGAAAATATCCCAGATGCTTTTTTATGGCATTGTGTCTAAAAGGAGATGACTTGAGAAATTAAAAAAAAAATCTTGACTTGCTGATGGCTGCTAATCTCTCAAGATGTTATTACATAGTCCCTTTCTGTGAATCAAACTTAGTGGGGAGGAAGAGTACAGAACTTCTGCCGAAGTATAAATAAATGAAAGCTTTTTGTTTAAAGTAGGGGAGCTGGTTTTCCCCTGTTTTTATGAGCAGAGAAGGAGCTTTGAGATCTTCATTGTTCATAATGGAGCCAGAGGTTTTGAAGAATCCACCTATGCACAAGATGCTCTCAAACATCCTTGAGGGACGTCTTTTGCTCACGCCTCTTATTGGTAGAACATTTGTCAGCCTGCAAGGTGCTACATTCATAAAATTTTTATTTTTTGCATAGGATACTGACTAGATTATAGAATCAGCAGTTCAGTGGTGGGCAAATGTTTTCTGTGAAGGATTTGACAGTAAATGTCTTGGCTTTGTGGACCATACAATCTCTGTTGCAACACTACTCTATGTTTTCTAACAATGAAAGCAGCCATAGATACCATGGGAATGGCCGTGTTCCAATAAAACTTTATTTATAAAAACAAACAGTGGGCCTGATTGGGGGGCAGAGTTTGGCAAGCCCTGGCTTAGTCCAAGAAAACATATTCCTCCCATGTCCTGCACCTCCTCAGCCCCCACACATGCAACATATACACACATGTACTCAACCTCATATACAGGTCAACAGAGAAAATTCTTTCACTGTCTAAAATTACTTTCCACCCAAGTTTTATAAGCTGGTCAAGCTTCAGTGTCTAGATTCAGGCAGTTTCTGAACTGTGTGATCCTTTCTGTGCACTAGGATAAGGAGAGATAAAATAGGTTATGTGGTGTTGTAGAGAAGTTAAAAGAACTTTTTCCCCTGTGCCCAAGAGAATTGGCACCCCTATTTGTTTCTCTCTTAAAACGTCAATATGATTTAGAAATGCATGTTTAATCAGGAAATTAAGTTATCTTAAAAAGGAATTGCTAATGGAGATTCTGTCAGAATCCCCGCTGCCATTATTAAATGGGAGAGAACTGCTCCCTTCAGCATTTTTCATACCCTCATTAGTCTCATCCACTAAATCTTACCCAAAAAAAGATAATTTATTTTTGGCCTCATTCCGAAATGTTTTAGTGAGGTAATCAAGGTGAACCTTTTACCTTGGCACATCTTAACCTGATGTTCCCTTTTTGTGTTATTCCATTCTGTATAGAAGAGCTTCCAAGGATATTGGTTTTTGGTTCTTTGCCCCCTTTCAGCTTCAAACACAAAAGATGTGATGTGCTTATTCAATGGTCACTAACAAACCTGAGGCACATTCTGACTATGTGCATTGCACAGAAGAGGCTGCATGGGACAGAGAGGCATCCAGATGAGGAACGCGGGAGAGGCAGGAAGGCTTGGGAAGCCTCCCACCATCACAAAGCATCAGGGACTTCCCTGGTGGTCCAGTGGTTAAGAATTTGCCTTGCAATGCAGGGGAAGTGATTTTGAGCCTTAGTCAGGGAACTAAGATCCCACGTGCTGTGGGGCAACTAAGCCCATGCGTTCTAGCCTCATGTTCCACAACTGGAGAGAAGTCTATGGACCACAACAAAGACCCAGGGTAGCCAAAAAAAAAAAAAAGGATCAGGCAGAGGGGGGTCACCTCCTTAGTCTTTGTTCCTATTTGCAACTCTTGCTATGTTCTTGGGAATGCCACAGCAATTTCTCCACCAGAGGTATTTCCTATGACCACCTACTAAACTCTTGTATACTTCCTCCATTCTTTCTAAACACTAATGGGAAATTTTTAGAGCTGAAGAAAAAGCTTGATAGCTCACCTGATCTCGTGGTTGTCAAACCTGGTAGAGCATCAATACCATTCAATGCTTTGTTAAGATGAATGTTTTCAAACCCTTTAGAAATTTTGATTAAGTAAGCCAAGGGATGGAGAAGGCAATGACACCCCACTCCAGTACTCTTGCCTGGAAAATCCCATGGATGGAGGAGCCTGGTAGGCTGTAGTCCATAGGGTCGCTAGGAGTCAGACACGACCGAGTGACTTCATTTTCACTTTTCACTTTCACTCATTGGAGAAGGAAATGGCAACCCACTCCAGTGTTCTTGCCTGGAGAATCCCAGGGATGGGGGAGCCTGTGGGCTGCCATATGTGGGGTCGCACAGAGTCGGACACGACTGAAGCAACTTAGCAGCAGCAGCAGCAGCAGCAGCAAGCCAAAGGAATCTTTATTTCAAACCTAGTCCATGTGTGAACATGATGCTTCCTCTAACTATGGACCAGATTTGGAATTTATTTTGTCTGTCTCCTCATTCCAGAGATGAGAAAGTACCTTTTGAGAGGTTAGGTAAATCACTAAAGTTCACCCAGCCAGTAAATGGCAGAGCTGGGCTCTGGATCAGTAAATACTGACAAAAGTGCAGCTACTTCTTAAGAGTGGACCCACAACCGACTTCCCTTATCAAGACTAGAACTCTTTTGTCTATACTTAGCAGCCTTCTCAGCACAGTATTACAGGCAGCTAGTACTGATGGAGTGAGTTGTCATATAAGAGGAAACATTTGTTTTTCTAAGATAGAACACCAGAGTTGCCAGGTACCCATTTTTGAAACAGATGGTCTGATATTTTACATTTCTATCAGGTAAAAGGAAAAATCATGCAAATTCTACTTTGATATTTTTAAATTATCTTGATTATAAATCATGACCCTTTGAAAATGGACACCAGTGTTTGTGAACCACTGATGACTGGGTAGGGGAACAGTTCAGTTCACTCAGTTGTCCAACTCTTTGCAAAACCACGGACTGCAGCATGCCAGGCCTCCCTGTCCATCACCAACTCCCAGAGCTTGCTCAAGCTCATGTCCATAGAGTCGGTGAAGCCATCCAACCTCTCACCCTCTGTATCTCCTTTTCCTCCTGCCTTTAATCTTTCCCAGCATCAGGGTATTTTCCAATGAGTCAGCTCTTCGCAGTAGGTGGCCAAAATATTGGAGCGCCAGCTTCATCATCAGTCCTTCCAATGAATATTCAGGACTGATTTCCTCTAGGATTGACTGGTTGGATCTCCTTGTAGTCCAAGGGACTCTCAGGAGTCTTCTCCAACACCACAGTTCAAAAGCATCAGTTCTTCAGTGCTCAGCTTTCTTTATGGTCCAACTCTCACATCCATACATGACTACTGGAAAAACCATAGCTTTGACTAGATGCACCTTTATTGGCAAAGTAAAAGTCCCTGCTTTTAAATGACCTGAAATAGCTTAAATGAATGCCTTAAATGAACTTAAATGACTGTTCAAAACGAACTGAGGAAATCTGTTTATCATTGATCTTAGGCATGAACGGAGAAACTTATGTGGGACACAGAGTTTTTGAAGGGATCATTTCTGAGAACATTCAAGTTTGCACAGGTATGAAAAACTTATGGTTCTTGGGGATCACCAGACTTGGATATGGGGATGCAAATTCAATTCCTTTAGGCTGTGTTGTGAAACATCCTGTGTAATAATACAAACTGCTGATTGAAAGCAAGAGAATGGGTTTACTTTTAGACATGTAATAACCAATTAAAATTCACAGGAGATATTAACAAAGCATCTGAAATTTGTACAAATTACATGCCAGAATAATATTCCCAAGAATCTGGGATAGGGTGTCCCAAGTGAGTACAGGTGAATTTTAAGTTTATGAAATGTATCTTGTAAAACAGAACAGATTTTGAAAAAGACCAAATATTTAAATGGATCTATCATATGGTTCACCCAAGCCCATAGCTGTTACTGGTGGCAATCTGCCATCGGTGGAAAATTATCCTTAAAACATCCCTCTTTCCCTTCATTTAAGACAAGCTGAGTCCATACATTAAATATATATATGCATATAATGATATTATATATATTCATTGGAAATGAATAGTATGTATGTGTGTATATATATATATATATATATTCGTTGGAAAAGACCCTGATGCTGCGAAAGATTGAGGCAAGAAGAGAAGGGGGCAACAGGATGAGATGGTTGGATGGCATCACTGACTCAATGGACAAGTTTGAGCAAAAAATGGGAGTTAAAAACAGGGAAACTCGGCATGCTGCAGTCCATTGGGTCACAAAGAGTCAGACATGAATGAATGACGCAACAACAATAACAGCAAGCCTATATATACAGGCTTTCCTGGTGGCTCAGATGGTAAAGAACCTGCCTGCAAGGCAGGAGACATGGATTTGATCCCTGGGTTGGGAAAATCCTCTGGTGAAGTGGGTAACCCACTCCCAGTATTCTTGCCTAGAGAATCCCATGGACAGAGGAGCTTGGCAGGCTACAGTCCATGCTGTTGCAAAGAGTCAAATACGACTGAGTGACTAACACTTTCATATATATATGTATGTATGTATATAACTATGTGCTGTGCTGAGCTTACTTGCTCAGTTGTGCCCTACTCTTTCCGATCCCATGACTATAGCCGGCTAGGCTCCTCTGTTTTGGGGGATTCTCCAGGCCAGAATACTAGAGTGGGTTGCTATGGGGATCTTCCAGGGGATCTTCCCAACCTCCAGGGGATCTTCCCAACCCAGGGGTGGAACCTAGGTCTTCCCAACCCAGGGGTGGAACCTAGGTCTTCCACATTGCAGATGGATTCTTTACCATCTGAGCCACTAGGTAAGCCTATTTGTAACTATCAGTTCAGTTCAGTTCAGCGGCTCAGTCGTGTCTGACTCTTTGCGACCCCATGAATCGCAGCACGCCAGGCCTCCTTGTCCATCACCATCTCCCAGAGTTCACTCAGACTCATGTCCATGGAGTCAGTGATGCCATCCAGCCATCACATCCTCGGTAATCCCCTTCTCCTCCTGCCCCCAATCCTTCCCAGCATCAGAGTCTTTTCCAATGAGCCAACTCTTCCCATGAGGTGGCCAAAGTACTAAAGTTTCAGCTTCGCATTATTCCCTCCAAAGAAATCCCAGGGCTGATCTCCTTCAGAATGGACTGGTTGGATCTCCTTGCAGTCCAAGGAACTCTCAAGAGTCTTCTCCAACACCACAGCTCAAAAGCATGAATTCTTCGGTGCTCAGCCTTCTTCACAGTCCAACTCTCACATCCATACATGACCACAGGAAAAACCATAGCCTTGACTAGACGGACCTTAGTCAGAAAAGTAATGTCTCTGCTTTTGAATATGCTATCTGGGCTGCTCATAACTTTTCTTCCAAGGAGTAAGCGTCTTTTAATTTCATGGCTACAATCATCATCTGCAGTGATTTTGGAGCCCAGAAAAATAAAGTCTAACACTGTTTCCCATCTATTTCCCATGAAGTGATGGGACCAGATGCCATGATCTTCGTTTTATGAATGTTGAGCTTTAAGTCAACTTTTTCACTCTCCTCTTTCATTTTCATCAAGAGGCTTTTTAGCTCCTCTTCACTTCCTGCCATAAGGGTGGTGTCATCTGCATATCTGAGGTTATTGATATTTCTCCCAGCAATCTTGATTCCAGCTGTGTTTCTTCCAGTCCAGTGTTTGTCATGATGTACTCTGCATATAGGTTAAATGAGCGAGGTGACAATATACAGCCTTGACATACTCCTTTCCCTATTTGGAACCAGTCTGTTGTTCCATGTCCAGTTATAACGTGCTTCCTGACCTGCATACAGATTTCTCAAGAGGCAGGTCAGGTGGTCTGGTATTCCCATCTCTGAATTTTCCACAGTTTATTGTGATCCACACAGTCAAAGGCTTTGGCGTAGTCAATAAAGCAGAAATAGTTGTTTTTCTGTAACTCTCTTGCTTTTTTGATGATCCAACAGATGTTGGCAATTTGATCTCTGATTCCTCTGCCTTTTTAAAATCCAGTTTGAACATCTGGAAATTCACGGTTCACATATTGTTGAAGCCTGGCTTGGAGAATTTTGAGCATTACTTTACTAGCACGTGAGATGAGTGCAATTGTGTGGTAGTTTGGCATTCTTTGGCATTGCCTTTCTTTGGGATTGGAATAAAAACTGACCTTTTCCAGTCCTGTGGCCACTGCTGAGTTTTCCAAATTTGCTAGCATATTGAGTGCAGCACTTTCACAGCATCATCTTTCAGGATTTGAAATAGCTCCACTGGAATTCCATCCCCTCCACTAGCTTTGTTCGTAGTGATGCTTTCTAAGGCCCACTTGACTTCACATTCCCAGATGTCTGGCTCTAGATGATTGATCACACCATCATGATTATCTGGGTCATGAAGATCTTTTATGTAACTATGTCTACCCTCAAATCCCCACAAACAAAAATTCCAGACTTCTTTTCATCATGAATCTGTCCTGGATTGTACGTTCTCTAATGTAGGCACTTTTATGTTCACTATTTTCTTCAGCAACATCTCCAGTGCCTGGGATACACTGGGAGCTCAAACATTTGTTGAATGAGTAAATATTTGAGTAAGTGGATTCCCATTATTGATTTTTCTTTCAAATACTATAGTTATTTCTCTTTCTGCCAACAAATTCTGCTTTTCAGTCCCAATTTTTCCCCTCCTGCTTCCTATCACCTTCTATGAAGACAGTGACTTGTCCATCCTCATAGTGACCCATACTTGCAAAGGGATTAGAGATGATGCAGGTGTTCCACTGGGTCCCCATCATAAAGCACATTTATCTTCTGGATAGAAATAATCCCTTCCAGTTGCTCTTAGACTCTTGTGCATTTATTAATCTAATACCACGACAAGAGTTCATGAGAATGATAAACTAGTGTGCTTGGGGAGCTGTGGTTATTTCTAAATGTTGAACTTGATTTACCATTGACTGCCAATTCCTCCCTGGGCTCAGCAATGTCCTTGAAGAGTCTCCCTGTCCTTCTTAACAACTGTCTTCCTCTGTCTTACAGCGACTGATTTGTAACTATAGGTCACTGATTTTGACCAGCTGCCAAGTACGGTATGGCTGAATTCATTTTATCATTTGTTAGGGAGCCACAGTATTCTTGACCATATATTAGCAGGTTTATTGGACTAAGTTTTAAGAAAACTCACTGGAGCAAATAAATGAGTACCTCATCTGATACTCAGGGGAAATGCTCACACTCTAGGTCAAGAGGTGTACGGAAATGAGGATACCAGCAGTCTGAAAGATGAAAGCACTTTGTCCTTGAAATAATGAGTGAATGAATGCTTCAGATAAAATTCAGGAAACATAGAAAGTTCCTATTATAAGTAGAATTCTTCTGAAGAGTAAGACTGATCTTAAAGACACAATTATATCAAGTGTATCTTTGTCCCATCATTTTTCTCTTTTCTCCTTTCCTTTCTCCTTTTCCTTCTGAAAAATAAAGAATTATTCATATTAATTTCCCTTTAAGGGCCTGGATCTGATAGATAGAGTGCCTGATGAACTATGGATGGAGGTTCGTGACATTGTACAGGAGACAGGATCAAGACCATCCCCATGGAAAAGAAATGCAAAAAACAAAATGGCTGTCTGAGTAAGCCTTACAAATAGCTGTGAAAAGAAGAGAAGCAAAAAGCAAAGGAGAAAAGGAAAGATATAAGCATTTGAATGCAGAGTTCCAAAGAATAGCAAGAAGAGATAAGAAAGCCTTCTTCAGTGATCAATGCAAAGAAATAGAGGAAAACAACAGAATGGGAAAGACTAGAGATCTCTTCAAGAAAATCAGAGATACCAAGGGAACATTTCATGCAAAGATGGGTTCGATAAAGGACAGAAATGGTATGGATCTAACAGAAGCAGAAGATATTAAGAAGGTGTAATCACTCATCTAGAGCCAGACATCCTGGAATGTGAAGTCAAGTGGGCCTTAGAAAGCATCACTACAAACAAAGCTAGTGAAGGTGATGGAAATCCAGTGGAGCTATTTCAAATCCTGAAAGATGATGCTGTGAAAGTGCTGCACTCAATATGCCAGCAAAATTGGAAAACTCAGCAGTGGCCACAGGACTGGAAAAGGTCAGTTTTTATTCCAATCCCCAAAAAAGGCAATGCCAAAGAATGCTCAAACTACACACAATTGCACTCATCTCACGTGCTAGTAAAGTAATGCTCAAAATTCTCCAAGCCAGGCTTCAGCAATAAATGAACCATGAACTTCCAGATGTTCAAGCTGGTTTTAGAAAAGGCAGAGGAACCAGAGATCAAATTGCCAACATCCTCTGGATCATGGAAAAAGCAAGAGAGTTCCAGAAAAACATCTATTTCTGCTTTATTGACTATGCCAAAGCCTTTGACTGTGTGGACCACAATAAATCGTGGAAAATTCTGAAAGAGATGGGAATACCAGACCACCTGACCTGCCTCTTGAGAAATCTGCATGTAGGTAAGGAATCAACAGTTACAACTGGACATGGAACAACAGACTGGTCCAATATAGGAAAAGGAGTACATCAAGGCTGTATATTGTCACCCTGCTTATTTAACTTATATGCAGAGTACATCATGAGAAACGCTGGGCTGGAAGAAACACAAGCTGGATTCAAGATTGCTGGGAGAAATATCAATAACCTCAGATATGCAGATGACACCACCCTTATGGCAGAAAGTGAAGAGGAACTAAAGAGCCTCTTGATGAAAGTGAAAGAGGAGAGTGAAAAAATTGGCTTAAAGCTCAATATTCATAAAACGAAGATCATGGCATCCGGTCCCATCACTTCATGGGAAATAGATGGGGAAACAGTGGAAACAGTGTCAGACTTTATTTTTCTGGGCTCCAAAATCACTGCAGATGATGATTGTAGCCATGAAATTAAAAGATGCTTACTCCTTGGAAGAAAAGTTATGACCAACCCAGATAGCATGTTCAAAAGCAGAGATATTACTTTGTTGACTAAGGTCTGTCTAGTCAAGGCTATGGTTTTTCCAGTAGTCATGTATGGATGTGAGAGTTGGACTGTAAAGAAGGCTGAGCACCGAAGAATTGATGGTTTTGAACTGTGGTGTTGGAGAAGACTCTTGAGAGTCCCTTGGACTGCAAGGAGATCCAACCAGTCCATTCTGAAGGAGATCAGCCCTGGGATTTCTTTGGAAGGAATGATGCTGAAGCTGAAACTCCAGTACTTTGGCCACCTCATGGGAAGAGTTGATTCATTGGAAAAGACTCTGATGCTGGGAGGGATTGGGGGCAGGAGGAGAACGGGACGACTGAGTATGAGATGGCTGGATGGCGTCACTGACTCCATGGGCGTGGGTCTGGGTGAACTCCAGGAGTTGGTGATGTACAGGGAGGCCTGGCGTGCTGCAATTCATGGGGTCACAAAGAGTCAGACATGACTAAGCAACTGAACTGAACTGATACATGAATACTCATTACAGTGTATATTTGCCTGTGGTTTCTTCAATAGTGAATGTACTGTGGAAGTCATTGTTTTCATTGTGTGTCCATCATTTGACGTCAAGAGCAGCATGTTGTATTGCATGTGAAATCTGTCCACCCTCTATCTATGACATTTGTAGCAGGTCCAGAATTTGCATCTTGCCAACTGCTTGCCTAAATGTTTAGATTAATTAAAGGATTATGACATTAGAATATCATTCACTCTACCTCAATTCCCTAGATTACATTAACTAGTCATTACTAAAAACCTTCTGATTGCATTAGTGTTATTGGGGGTTATGTAGGAAGAGGAATGGATCTTGAGTATAGAGAATATGGCTGAAGATAGCAAAGATGGAGTAGGAGAAAAGGCATTTTCAGTCCTATTTATGGACCCATGCAGGATGAAGTCTTGACATCAGTGCCTGTCTTCACATTGTTATCCCAGGAGACATCACTATAAATCCCCATCACTTCATAAGTTCTGAATAAAAGAGAATGTTTCAAAGTGTAAAGGGTTCCTTTCCTTGGTGTAAGTCTACTTGGAAAAAAATAAAAATAAAATTTTTCTAGGTATTCAGTCATTTATCAAACATTTACAAGCAGCCTGCTAGGTTCCAAAAACCATTCTAGGGACTTGGGATACATTCAGAATATAAGACAGGTAGGAATACCTACATTATGGACCTGTCACATTTAAAAATAACAAGGTGGCTACTGATGTCGGATTTCTGGTTCAACAAAATCGTGTTATTTCATGTGTTTATGCAATGAACAGTAAATGTGATTGTTGTGTTTAGTCCCTCAGTCATGTCTGACTCTTTGTGACCCCATGGACTGTAGCTTGCCAGGTTCCCCTGTTCGTGGCATTTCCCAGGCAAGAATACTGGAGTGGGTAGCCATTCCATTCTCCAGGGAAATGTGGTTAAGGAAGCACAAATTTCTCAAAATCAATGCTAAATATATCTCTTAAATTACTCATGATAGTGCTTAAAACATATTCCTATTGGGCAATCTTATAGTGAGTTATCAATCTGTTTTCATCTTTGAGGGCTCCCAAGTATGATATAAGTAGCCCTGGGAGGACTAGTCTCCAGGATCCCAACCTAAGCATCCTCATGAGTGCTGGGGAAGAAAGCAAGCACAGAGCAAGATGATAGCTTGGCAGGAGAGAGGAGGAAGGACCTCCAGGAGAAGAAAATGGGAGTCACTGGGGAGCAGGGAAGGTCCAAGCTACCAGCTTGCATCCTACTTAAATGTTGCCGAGATTTACAATATTCATTTCTAATTAGTATCTCAATATCATTAGCAATGCCAGATTTCTGTTAAAAAGTTATGTCCTAGAGACTGTTTTAGGAAGTCTTCCCCTTTTCATCCTCCCAATGTTTCTTTATATCAATATGTTCTTCTATATGTTGTGCTTACATGGAGAAGTCAGGAATGATCTGGAAGAGTATATGAGCCCTTGAGAACAGGTGACTATAGTCCTGTTTATAAACTTTGAATTTAGATATATACAAACAAGCTAAGGAGGCATGTGAACACTGCATGCAAATCTCACACAGACATCCGTGTCCTAACCTCTTCATGCCTGACTTGGTCACGGAATATATCCTACCAGTAACTAGGATTCTCACTTGAAAAAACTCAACTCTGCAGCTTTAATAGTTTAAAATTTCATTACTGAGAACTTTACCTAAAAGAATCTTTTTAAAAATAAATTCTGATGTGATCAACAGAAATGCATTTTTCTTTGTCCCCCCACCCCCCAATTTCTGGAACTGGAGTGTTTTTACATGTTGAAATGTTATAATAGGTTTATAGGTGTAGCCATATAGGCCCAAAGGCATTTACAAACAAAAACTAAAAACAAAAAGCAAATCACTCTAATCTCCTTTGTCTTTTAAAAGGACCCCTGACATTGAAGTTTGCCGAGTCTCATATGGAGATGGAGTGAACGGATGTCATTAATGATTTATCTTTGGAGATTGAATTTAGAATATGATTAAGCCTCAGGATTCCTCTATCTTCCCCACGTCATCTAAGGCTGTATGTTGCCTTCAGCAATGGACACGCCGTTAATCTGTTACTGATTTGTGACTATTTGGATTTGAATCTAACTCATTTCTTTTGTTCACTTCCACCCTATTATTTTTGGAAATTGAAAAGGAAACATTTAAGTTTCATTTGAAAAATTTAGTCATGGCCTATAAGGTTGGCTTCGCTGGTGGCTCAATGACAAAGAGTCTGCCTGCCAATGCAAGAGACATGGATTCAATCCCTGGGTCGAGAAGATCTCCTGGAGAAGGGAATGGCAACCCACTCCTATATTCTTGCTTGGGAAATCCCATGGACAGAGAAGCCTGGTGGGCTACAGTCCATTGGATCACAAAAGAGTCAGATATGACTTAGTGACCAAACAACAGCAATGTGGTAATTTCCTGTTTCCTTTGATGGATGCCTCATTGATATAAGTATTTTCTCTGAATTCTTTTCTATCCCAATCACCTCTGCCCCCATACACAACATGTCTGTATAAGGGGGAACAAGTTATTTCAAGACACTATGGATTTATGAACAATGGTTTATTTTTGCGCCTTGGATTTTTCCTGTAAATGAGTTATTATACAATATAGGTATAAAGGGCAGTCACCTCCCAGTGTCAAAGTATCTGGAAAACAAATTCTTGGAGACAAATTTACTTGGTGACCATTATACCAAGGGGAATTAGGTGGGCACAAGGGATTTGTAACTCAGCAAAGAAAAAGGCCAATTATTTATTTTTGTTAAGAATATTAATAAAAATATCCTCCAGATTTAGAATCTCTTATAAAAGTATTGGTTCAGATGCCTTGGGTTGCAAGTATCAGACACTCTAATTCAAAATACTAAACTGTAAATAGTAAGAACGTAATACTTAAGATCACCAGAAGGCTTTAAGTAAGGAGGCTTGAGGTGAAGTACAACCAGCAGCTTCTAAGAACCAGAAAGAAGTCAGGTTCTTTTCATCTTATCATCTCTAGCTTGAACGTCTTCGAGTTGCCAGTACTATATGTGAATTATCATCGCCAAGCACATAGTGTAGAACAAATTGAGGTCAGAAGGGAACCAGATAGATCTGATTCCAGCACCTTCCAGCTGTCTCAACCTTAAGCAAGTTCCTTAATCATTAGTAGCCTTAGTTTTTATCATCTGTGTATTGGTGACACCTTCATTAAGGGGTTCTTGAAATAATTGGAAAGAGTAGGTACACAATGCTTGAGTTAGACACAATTTACCTGAGTTAATTATGCCTGAGTTATAATAAATATTCATGAAATAGTAACTGTTATTTTTGTTATTAGTTCAAGAAATAGGTTGCTGGTTAGAGAAACTATACAGGGGTGCTATTTTGGCCCCACTGGGCAGCATGTTAAGAAATCACTCCTCAGGATGAGTCATATTTAGAGCTTGCTAACCGTACCCATGTTATATTTATTTTTCTATCTTAGTTTGACCCTGTATCAGCTAGAATTCAGTCAGGACAGCAAAGTCTCTATAATGACCCGGAAGGGAGGTATTAGAGAACCAGAGAAATGGTCATTAACTACTCTGCCCAAAGCACAGTTTGTTGCTTGCTGGAAAAGCCAAGGTGCCAAGCAGACCTGGCCACTGCAGTGGGGCCAGCTTGAAGAGGAAGATGGGCTCAACAGAAACTGCAGCTTCTGGGGAAGCAGTTCCTATTGAGTAACTATAGCCTTGGACCAGGTCTGGGGACATAACCTTCTGAGAGGAAAGGCTTTTGCTTTGTTTCCACCTTCTAAATTGCACACCAGCTCCGTCTTTAGCCAACTGTCCCCTAAAACAACACAGAGAGGGGATTCTGGTACAAACTTACAATCAATTAATCAGTTCTAATTGCAGGAGTTGGGGTGGGAAAGAGGTTCCCTCCCTTCATATATATATATTCATGGGGTTGCAAAGAGTCGGACACAACTGAGTGACTGAACTGAACTGATGGGTTTTGTTTTTACTTATTTACTCCTTCTCTTGTCCCCAGCACTGTTTGAAAAATTGTCTAGATTACTGCTGGAGGAGTCTACTTTTTGAGAATGTAACTCATTTTTGCCTTAGCTTTAAAAAATAATTTAAATATAAACTAGCTATATATATATATGTGTGTGTGTGTGTTTTCAAAATATAATCAAGTGCAAACTATACTATCTGTAGGGCTTCCCAGTTGGCTCAGTGGTAAAGAATCCACTTGCCAATGCAGGATATGTGGGTTTGATCCCTGGGTTAGGAAGATCCCCTGGAGTAGGAAACACCAACCTACTCCATTATTCTTGGCTGGGAAATCCCATGGAGAGAGGAGCCTGGTGGGCAACAGTCCAGAGGGTCGCAAGAGTCACTTATGACTAAACATGCAGACTATCTCTATACTACCCTGATATTTTAGCAGATAAGTACCACTGATGGTGATGTTCAAGCTCTAAATCTTGAAGCTTTCCTCTTTAAGGTATATCCCACCCACAGGGGAAACTGTCCAGAGACCAGAGGTTTCATTCTTCCTCTACCTGCAGGAGGAATTAAGACTGTATCTCTCTACCAGACAAATCTTCATTTTACTGCCACCTACCGCATATAGCTGCCACCACCCCACGCTTTCTGTGGTTCATTCCTGTCCACATCCTCGGGTACAGAGTATGTCCTGGTCAACCCCACTTTCTTCTTCCTACCAAGAAAAAAAAGAAGAACACATTTTCTGATTCTTTATGAGCCTCAATCAAGAAAGGTCAGTTTTTCCATCATATCCTGAGAGCTAAAATGGAGTGCTAGAGATATATTCAGACATAACAGGGAAGGGATCTGGGATTTGAAAACACACACAACTTCTGTTCAGGTCATTTAGAAAGATTTTTGGATTATAGGAGCTGATGGTGGACAGATGTGTCTTTATAGTTCTGAGCTTAAAAAAAAAAAAACAACTTTGCAACATCTGATGAGAGTTTAGGAAATCTACATCTACCATGATACAAATGAATTTGAGCTAGTATATTTTTGTCTTTTTTTTCTCATGGGCAAGAAACTGGATGAGTGGGAAAGTACTTACTAAGTGCTTTGGAATAACGGTATTGTACACAACACACACACACACACTTCATCAGGCATTCTAAAGCAATACTGCAATTGCCCATTCAGGACCACACTTGCCTAACTAAGACAATGAGTGATATTTTTTTTTTTTCCTGGTGCATCTTCAGGAGCATACACATAGATTTAACTGAAAGATTTTTTTTGTGGGGGGGGGGGCGCTCAGTTTTATCTCCATGGTTACTCAAATAAAGCTACAGAAAAGGCTGCTATACTCTGGTCTTTTACCCAAATCCAGAAAGGCATATTGGGAGATACTGAACATAAGCAATTATTTCAGCGCAGAATTTATAAAACTTCAGTCACACAGAACCTGGATGGAAGGCATCAGATTCTCATCCTGAATTTGCCACTGTTTTAGCCACAAGAGCTGGAACTTTTACCTCTCAGCTTTACCTCTCCCATCCTCATATCCCTTATTCTACCTACTTTACAAATCTCTCATGTGAAGACCTCATACGGTGATGAATATGACAGTGCTCTAAAACCTGAGAAAAGCTATCCAAATACAAGATATTATATGTTACTATTTTTACTGGCTGTCTCTTACTGAGCAGTTTAGAGACCCAGCAATGTTACAAAAGATTAAGATCTCAGCTTTGCATCTCAGTGAAAAACAGCACTTCTAGGACTGCAAGGCCCTTCTAACATCTCTCCTGAGGGTGGGGTGGAATGGGGGAATGCTTTCTGCTTAGTCATCAGCATCACCACTTCCTCCACTGAGAGTGATATCTCATGATGAATTACTCTAGAAGTGACGTAGCCTCACCCTTGCTAAGCGGGAGAAATCTAAGCTAGTCATAGTATTTGTCTTCAGATGGGACAAAAACAAAAATCAAGGTCCACAGAAACATTAATTTTGCCAGTATGTCATCAGATGCTTTATGTTTCCTTGTTCCCTATGCAAAGTTGCTCGCCATGTTTTGTAACACTCATCTGCCCTTCTCCGGCTTCCCTGGCAGCGCAGTTGGTAAAGAATCTGCATGCAATGCAGGAGACCCCGGTTCAATTCCTGGGTCAGGAAGATCGCCTGCAGAAGGGATAGGCTACCCACTGCAGTGTTCTTGTCCAGTGTTTGGACATGACTGAGAGACTTTCACTTCACTTCTGTCCCACTTGTTTTCTTTTCTTCAATGATCACTTCCTCATCTGTACACTCATTCCATGCACTAGGGACCAATTCTGGGCTGAGGACTGAATTTAGTCTTGGTACACATGATGAACACAATCTCTGTCTTCACAAATATCATAGTCTAGAATCAGGTAGAGGCAAGTGTAAGTATATTATAGAAAGAGGATATGTGCATATTGGAACCCAGGACAGAATATTTGAGGAAAAATTAATATTAATCTCTGTTTGCCCCACTACTAGGCTGAGAGCACTTAATGCAATTTTAGGGGATTCCCTTGGATTTCTAAACTGAGTCCTAAAAGCATGAGTAGGACTTGGTCCTGCTAATTTCTAATTTAATTTCCCTTATATTATTTTATCTACGATCTCATATTCTCCTGTTGACTATATCCACCATGTTTATTTGGCCATAAACAACTGGCAGTCTAAGCCACCACTGTAATTGCAACTTTCAGAAATAGATTTCTGGTATCCACCAGATAGATGTAAGCCTGAGCTGAAATCACTTAGTTGCCTCTGGATTATTAGAGGGAAAAAAATTGATAATACTGACGACAGAACTATTTAATAAAGCTCTACAATAAATTATTATAGTATCACTTCATTGCTTCTTCCGTTCTCAACAAAATATTTCTGAATAACGCTTCTTTGGAGTCTTAAGCCAGCACATTCCAATTGGACCCCACTACCAACGCTCAAGAGGTATTTTGAATGTTCTAATGTTAGTTTGAGCTTCATTAAGGATATTTTAACTGTCTTAAGATATGTAATAAAAATTATACACATATTTTGATACATTGATACCTACTGATTTGTGCAGATAAACTTATTTCTGTGCAAACCTCAGAGTACTATCTACTCTGTTACCCTGCAAAACTATTTAAAAGCTGTTGCCATTGCAACTTTCTTGTACATATGAATTAGGACTTGCTCAATTCTGTAGGAAGAAAACAAAATGTATCAATACATTGAATGCTAAAACTTACTTGGCTGTCATCTATGACACTCATTTTCAGAATTTTTATTTATCACAATGACCTCTTTATTTTAAATGACTTCATGATGCATAATTGCTAGTAATTTGAATCTACAAATAGAAAAATATGTTTTCATACATTGGTATTCTGTCAAACAATTTTGCTTTGTAAAAAATCCCTTTTGCTAAGTATGCTTGAAAACTGTTGATCTAAGCTCTTGTCCTGCTTCATTTCTCATGCACAGTAATCATCTTTGCAGGGTTTGAAGTTTCAACTTATAAATACAATTCAAATAAGAATAAGCTGCTGTTGTTGAATCACATGGATTGATTTTACCTCCCAATGCTTCTCACAGGAGTCACAATATTGTTTCTTTTAAGGGTGACATTGATGTCTGATATTTGACCCTTTGCTTTTATTTTAAAAGTATTTTTATATATTTTTATAAGTTTAAGAGTGCAAAGAGTCAGACACGACAGCAGCTGAACAACAATAAAGAGTTACATCACGTAATCATGTAAGGCAATTTGTTGCTCCACAAAGTTTGGATTTTCCTTTCTTCTTTATACCTTGTCATCTCCATGCTTCTTTTCATTTTCTTTATTCATTTGTCATTTTATTTTTGGCTATGCTGGGTCTTGGGTGCTGTGTGGGCTTTTCTCTGATCGAGGGGAGTGGGAGCTACTCTCCGGCTGTGGTGCACGGCCTCTCATTGCAGCAGCTTCTCTTGTTGCAGAGCATGGGCTCTAGGGCACCTAGGCTGCAGCAGTTGCAGCATGTAGGCTCAGCAGTAGTGGCTTACAGGTTCTAGAGCACAGGCTCAAGAGCTGTGGCCAGTGGACTTAGTTGCTTCTCAGCATGTGGGATCTTCCCGGATCACGGCTCGAACCCACGTCCCCTGTGTTGCCAGGTGGATTCTTTACCACTGAGCCAGCAGGGAAGCCCCATGCCTTTTTATTGTCATGCTTTAGTACTGCCTGGTATCCAGGTCTGTTGCTATAACCTGAATTGACTCTTTCAGATATTAGTTCAACTCACTCTTACCAAAACCAAACTTATTCTGTGTCTAACTCTTTCAGAGTTGATGCTAATTCTGCTCTTTGATAATGAATAAACACAGTTCTCTTTTCATTAAAAAAAAAAATGCATTTTAACCTAAAGGTTAGAGTGAAGTGAAAGTGAAGTAGCTCAGTCGTGTCCAACTCTTTGCAACCCGTGGACTGTAGCCCACCAAGCTCCTCCGTCCATGGGATTCTCCAGGCAAGAATACTGGAGTGGGTTGCCATTTCCTTCTCCAGGGGATCTTCCCAACCCAGGGATCGAACCCAGGTCTCCCACATTGCAGGCAGATGCTTTTTAAGGTTAAAGCTTATGTGTTAATCTTGACTTTCATTGTCTGTGACTTCACAGTCAATGACTGCAAACGACTCATCAAGGGGTAGGACATTCTGACAGTGTAGGCAGCCATGTGAATAGTTCTTGGTTACTTAGTGCCAAATTATCACAATATATTGTAAAAATACTACTTATTTCTTAACTCCCATACATGTACAAGTCTAAAAAATTATGTCTCATTACCATTAACTAGGATCACTCCAATTTTGTCTCATAAGTAAAGACAGATTTTTGGTAGTGATGAATGTCAATATTTATTGACAGAGATAACTATTATCACAGAGGAATCAAGGGTCAAACTTTATATGAAAATATGTTCTCCTGACAACCTCAGTCATGAAGCTGCTGTGAGAATATTCTGTGAATTGTCCAATTATCAGATGATTTTAATTGTATGTATCCACACATTTTTCATTCTGTTCCTAAATGTTGTAATTTATGAAGTTATTATTAAAACTGCTTTTTAAGCATGTCTGGGAATTGATGGTATGTAAGACATACTTTTTCTATCAGTAAACCATGGAACAGGATTTTTTTCCCCCTCTGTTATCATACTGTCTTATCAGGAGAAAATATTTTTCGCTCAGTTCAGCTGTACACAATAAACATGCAGATACCTATATCTACAATCTAATTATTAACTCCACTCCAGATCATATTGCCACAGACTTTGGAGGAGCTCTTCCTATTTTGTTATGAAAATTTCTCAGGCACCTGAGACAGGGATCTTTTCTACTTGGTCAAAGTGGGAATTAAACACCCAATCTCCTTTTCTTCTGAAATGAAGAGCTTTCTAGGGGGCACAACAGCAAAGAATCTGCCAGCCAATGAAGGAAACGAAGGAGAAGCAGGTTTGATCCCTGGGTCGGGAAGGTCCCCTGGAGGAGGAAATGGCAACCCACTCCAGTATTCTTGCCTGGAGAATCCCATGGAAGAGGAGCCTGGCGGGCAACAGTTTGTAGGGTTGCAAACAGTCGTACACGATTGAGCATGCACACTCTAAGAGAGAAGTTCTGCAGTAAACAAGATCTCAGCAAAACACAACATGTAAACAAGAACACTTAATTATGTTTGAGTGCTGTTATTTGAAGTTAATTGATGAAGGAGATGAATTTCCATTGAATCCAATAACATTCCAGCAACTAACTTTCCAAAGAACACATATACTGTAGGAAGCTTTGGCATAGTGTTCCAATAGCACACACAGTGGTGTCTCAAGAAGTCATTCAAAGCCCAAAGATTGGAGCAGAAATAGCTAAAAAGTTTTCTACTGTAGAATAGTTAAATTATCCATTTACAATGGAGTAAAAAAAAAAATGGTGTAAATAAAATTGTATTTAAATACAAACTGACATTCTTGGCATTTCAATAGTCATAAACACAATACTTTTGGTTTTCTATTTTAGGGTAGCCATGTTGAAATAGCCTACATTATAACAAATTTAATGCAAACTCATTCTGATGTTACTCCAATGGTTTGAAAATTTTTAATTGCCTTCTTCTAAGAATATTATACTCCCAAAGAACAGCAAAAACAGGAGAGATGCTAGATTATTGTCTCCTCTGGTAGCTCAGCTGGTAAAGAATCTGCCTGCAATTCAGGAGGCCCTGGTTCGATTCCTGGATCAGGAAGATTCCCTGGAGAAGGGATAGACTACACACTTCAGTCTTCTTGGGCTTTCCTGGTGGCTCAGAAGGTAAAGAATCCACCTGCCACACAGGAGACCTAGGTTGGGAAGATCCCTTAGAGGAGGGTGTGACAACCCACTCTGGTATTCTTGCCTGGAGAATCCCCATGGACAGAGAAGCCTGGTAGGTTACAGTCCATTGGGTCACAAAGAGTCAGACACGACTGAGCAACTAAGCATAGCACTTTGACTTACGTTGTTCTGGTTTTTTCCTAGTAGTATATGAATATACTTAAATAATTTTAAAAATTCAGGATTTACTTTAATTCACTTGGCACCAAAAACATTTCCCAGTTGGTTGGAATGTGAAAAAAGACAGTAATACCAATAGGCATTTGTAATACTGTCAAATGCCTATGAATTGAAAAGAAAGCTGACTCCATGATCTAATTAAATGAAATGGACGAGTATACTTGGCAATTCTGAGCTGAGAAAATTTGGATGAATTATGAGGATACATACAAAGGTAAAACAGGACAAAGTATATAGGAATCAAAATAAAATTTACTTTCCTCCAATATGTTGTATTTTACCCTAGCGATTCACTCTTATAAATAAATAAAATATTTTACAAGTTCTAAGTACATAGTAAGTGCTTAATATATATTAAATATTATTACCTTATCATCATTATTATCATATATCTGTTGCATGTTTTGTAATAAAAGATGGAACCTAATTGACTGGAAAGAAGAATTGAATTAGTAATTTTTTCACATAAATATTAAGGTGATGGCAACATGGAGCTCTCCTATGGTGCCACATACCATGAAATAAAATAAATTAAATGTATCAGGCACTGGACCTGTGCATTAGGGAAGTAGGTAGGTACCATTAGCCTCTTTTGCAAGTCTTTCAGCCAGGTTGCTGGGCACTGATCTGTTTATGTGCGGCTTCCCAGGTGGCACAACGGTAAAGAATTTGCCTGCCAATGTAGGAGACACAAGAGACATGGGTTTGATCCCTTGGCCGGGAAGATTCCCTGGAGGAGGAAATGGCAACCCACTCTAGCATTCTTGCCCGGAGAACCCCAAGGAAAGAGGCACCTTGCGGGCTACAGTCCAGGGTGTCACAGTCAGACATGACTGAGTGAGTGAGGACGCACACCCATGACCTGGTGATGTAGAAAATCTGTTCTCTAAGTGTGAAAAAGTAACTCAGGGTCCCTGGGAACATCCTGTACTGCTTACCCATGACCTGCATCCTCTGCTTAAAGCTTCATCCCATCACTGCACGTGTGATGGCTTCATGTCAATGAACTTTTGTTTCCTTTCAATAAAGTAAACTAGCAATCGACACTGACACAAAGCAGTCTCACCGTGTAATGGCTACCGGTCATGAAAATCAGTCAAAGAAACAGGTCTTAGAATGTACCCCTGGGTGACAAGGTGTTCTGATAGGGGATCCTTCACTGTTTAACCATCCATCTCCACCTCATTCAGGAAGTCAGTCTCACTGCTGAAGGTGTTACTGAAATATCAAGTGAAACACTGTGCAAAGGAAAGATGACTCCTCCCAACAGTAAGTTCAGAAACACAAGATCAGACATCTGTGGCGAAGTGACTGAAATGTGTTCTCTGCTGCTCTGTCTTATGTAAGTGTTCCCCTCTGAAACCACTTTATAAAAAAGAATAAAATCGCTCATAGATTCTTCTAGAATATCTGAACCTAACTTTTTTGAAACAAGTCTCATGAAAGGAAATGGAAAACTGCATTCCAATATCAATATATAAGCCCTAAGAGGACAATTCAAATACAAGAAATATGGTGTGAGAGAGTTAAATATCCTTTTTTTTTTATTATTAAAAACTGCTTGAATTCAGAAATGGATACTAAAAGAAACAAGGTAGACTGAAAAATAAAAAGAGACATTAAACTTTATGTTAAAAAAATATAGCAAGAAACCTAAATCAGGATTGTTTTAGTAGGTCCAATATTTTGTCATTTGCACTATCCTTTGTAACATTAAAAAAAAGTTTAAAATACGTTACTTTCCGGTCTTGTAAATAATTTGTCTGTAGTATGTCTAATATTTACTATAGACTACTCGGGAAGAAAAATGAATCTCACCAAAATCTCAAGTCAGGATAAAAATGAGCTGCTTAAAGAAATTACCCCTGGGGAAGTATAAGAGGCAACTTATTTTATAAGTGATGGGAAGGCATGAGGTTGGGATGATTTTTTTTCACTGAGTAAAATAACTTTTATACATACATTCTTGAAAATCCCCATGCAGCTCTGGGAGAAATATTTCCCTTCCACTGGAATAAGACCATATAGCAATGGCACACTCTTTTATTAAGCTAAATTTCATACATTCTTTCTCACATTGCCCCACTCCATCACTAAGTCACAAAAACTTCTCAGTTAAAAGTCTCATCGATGGACCTACATATTATCATATTAAGTGAAGTAAGCCAGACAAAGACAAATATTATGCAATATTGCATATATGTAGACACTAAAAGAAAAAAAAAAAAAAAAGACACGAACTTATTTCCAAAACAGAAAGAGACTCACAGACATAGAAAACAAACTTATGGTTACCAAAGGGGAAAGTGGGGTGAAGGGAGTTAATTAGGAGGCTAGGATTAACATATACACACTACTTGTAAAAAATAGATAACCAACAATGACCTAGTATATAGTATATTGGTAACTATACCCAATATTATGTAATAATCTATAGCACAAAAGAATCTGAAAAAGAATATAAATATAAGCTATAATTATAACTAAATCATTCTGCTGTACATCTGAAACTTATGCAATATTATAAACCAATTATACTTCAATAAGGCAACCCACTCCAGTGTCCTTGCCTGGAAAATCCCAAGGACGGCAGAGCCTTGTGGGCTGCCGTCTATGGGGTCACACAGAGTTGGACACGACTGAAGCAACTTAGCAGCAGCATACTTCAATAAATTTTTTTTTCAAAAATTCATTTCATCTCTATCATTTATAAGGTCTATCAAACAAGGAGAAAACCATGAATATAAACATGATCAACATCCTAAGAGGCTAGAAGAAATACAGGGTGACACTTTCTAATGTTCTCAATAACATCACAGGTTAAACAAAAATCAGGATATATCAAACTGAATCAAGTGGTCCTTGTGAAAAACACAACTTTAGCACCAGCACCCCTCACCTTATCTATTAATTCTCCTAATATCTTTTCCTCTTTAAGAACAACTGTTGGAGCTGGCTTTCTCTCCATTTTGAATTTGAGCTGAACCAGGAAGCTGAGGGGTGCAGGAGGAGTCTGTCTCCACTCTTTACTCCCTCTTTTTAATGAAGCCTTCAAAGACATCCTTCCTCTTCAGCGCTCTGGTTAAATACGTACCCGGGGCCAAAGCACCTGCTGACTGATTTCTCTAGTTCACATGATAAGAGTCGAAACAGTTCTGCAGGCTTCCTGCTTGCCCTTCAAGTCCTGCTCCGGGTTATTTGCTTTGACTCTGTTTTCTCAGCATACTTAATAGGACACACACAGATGCTATCAATGGCCTTATTTAATCCTTTGCTGGTTCTGTGCAATTCTAAAAAATATATATATTGTACACAACTTGAAACCAAATTAAATTTCCCGTTCGGTTTGTAAAGGCCCTGAAGATTCTAAGATAGAAAGCTGAAGCAAAATTAGTGCCTCTACTTTTATGTCATGTATTATAAACTATGGGAAGAAGGTAAGTTAAGGCTTTCCCTATCATGGTCTTCACAGAACTGGTGGGAGAAAATTCTATTTCTGATCAGGATCCATTTTCTCCTTTCCTTTTTCACCCCCCTCTTACCTCTCCAAGCGTTTCTGGAGAAGATAAATGAATAGTAAATTCTGATAATCTGATCATTTGTGTGTAGACCCAAGGTCATTTTTTGATTATGAGCTGCTGTTGCTCATTCCTCAGAGATGTGACCATTGAGTTATAGAAAGGCTTTTTTTTGCCAGGAAGATAGCTTTCTTGCACCATCTTCCCTGGCAAAAGGTACCCATGGATATCTATATATCCTTGCCCTAGATGTATGAACTATTATTTTACCAATGCTTACTCTCTGTCCCCTTCTCTCTCTCTGTACCTCTCTTGTATAGAAAAAAATATATTTTTTTCTGAATTATTCAAACAAGTTCCAAACATCATGAACTTTATCCAAGAACACTTTGGCATGTATTACCTAAGAATAAGGACATTCTTCTATAAAACCACATTCTTTCATAAGCCCCAAATTATAAATAGACACAATAATATTATTTAATATACATATTCCATATTGAAAATTTCCCAACTGTCCCAATTTTTTTTTTTTAAATTCAGGATCTAACTAAGGATTATAAGAATTGTGTTTGGTTGCCATGTCTTCTTCATCATCTATCGTTTATGCCATTGAAAATTTCAACAAGTTGGCAGGTAAAACAGCTTACAAACTGTCCAATCACTTCCTTATGATTAACTATTTCTCCATGGATACTACACACACAATGTTGTGAATTTCCCATTATGTCATTTTAGGAAGCACATGTTGCCAATTGACTCATGATTGATGACGCTAACTTTGGTTACTTGGTTTAGGCCAAGTCTACCAAATCTTTCCAGTGTGAAAGAATCTTTCGTTATCTCTTTGTAATAAGTAGGTAATCTGTGGGATGATACTATGAGACTATATAAATGTTGTTTCCTAATTACAATGTGCTTTATACTGTGTAGTGTGTTACACCATTCATTGATGATCTTTGCCTCAGTTAACTACTAAATTAAGATTGTTATTTTCCAATTTGTTATGTTTCCTCCATTTGTAAGCTGGTATTTTTATGCAATAATACTTCTCCTTTTTCTTGATACAATTATTATAACACTAAATATATATGAAATATATATGACAACATAAGATGATTTGTATGTATTAAAATTATCAATTATGAAACCCACCCCTGGATTTTGTTATTCTTTTAAAATCAGTGGTCATGCCCAGTATAGAACTCCTGAAATATTTATCCCATATTTATAGAGTTGCAAGGTTTTCAAATGAGAGAAAAAGAGAAATGAAGTCTTTGTTTCTTGGAACTTGTTACACTAATCAGATAGCCAGTTGGCTATGGGAATTTTCACTTATGGAGAAAACAGAACTAAGCATTGAATTTGGCAATTTGGACCATGACAGTTCTCTGCATTTACAGGAAAACAAAAGTCTTCCATTTTGAGAAGTTGAGTTCTCTGGGAAGATAAAAATAAGAAACTGATTAACTGAAATGAAGACGGAAAAATATTCAAAGAACCAGCCAACACACTAATAAAAGAAACCCAGAAGCAATCAAAATACATAATGTGACTTGTATAGGCTTGTAAGAATGCTGATGGTGAGCAGGGCATTTTTAATAAGAAAACCAGATGTGAATACATGTAATCCAAGTCCTCCCTTTCTTTCCTGGCCTTATGCAGTTAGTTGCATAGTTCAAAACTCAACCACTATATCAAGATGGCAGTCTTCCTCCATACAGTTTTAGGTAAATCTTGGAAGAGAAAAATGCAAAAGGGGTAGCTTTTCTTAATCATAGAATTAAGACATTTTCCACAGGTTTTCCAGGTTGTTCACTGGGTAAAGAATCTACTTGCAATGTAGGAGACATGTGTTCAATCCCTGAGTCAGGAAGATCCCTTGGAGGAGGGCATGGTAACACTCTCAAGTATTCTTACCTGGAGAATCCTGTGAATAAAGGAGCCTCCATAGGGTGGCAAACAGTCTGACATGACTGAAGCAACTGAGCATGCGTGCACACAGACATTTTTTCACAGAAAAGTTAACTACCTTTAGAGTCCAGACAATTTTCAAAAAAAAATTCTATTTTGAAAAGATTACTAAAGTTCAAAAGGAATATCTTTAATTATTATCTTTTGTGTCAACTTTCATTTATCCAAAATTGTTCTATCATCTTCTCTCCATGAAACAGTAATATGAATCCTAAGTGTATAAACTTATTTTTATAAAGTTATGATGAGAAAGGAAGGAAGGTAAGAAGAAAAGATAGAAGAAAGGAAGAGAAAAAGAAAAAAAAAAAACAACTTTCTATCTTAAGGTACCTACAAAATCAAGCTAAAATGATGAAGTCCAGTGGCTTACTGTGTGGATGAAAGTCACTGAAATAGAATACAATGCAGTTATGTTTCAGAGGTCCAAACCTAGTTCCTTAAGGTATGTGATTGCTTCCATACTGAGGAAATGGTATAAACAGTTCTTGAAACTTACAGAGGGAAGAACACAAAGTGAGTGAGAGAGCTTAAACCTGTAAAGGATAGGCAAAGATAAAACCTGTAGAACAAACTGTGATAAGAGGTTATGAAAGAAAAAAATAGGTAAAATGATTTTAAATCACTGAGAATTACAAAGAGAAACAACAACAAAAGAGATCCATGCTGCTGCTGCTGTTGCTAAGTCACTTCAGTCGTGTCTGACTGTACGACCCCATAGATGGCAGGCTACCAGGCTCCCCCCATTCCTGGGATTCTCCAGGCAAGAACACTGGAGTGGGTTGCCATTTCCTTCTCCAGTGCATGAAAGTGAAAAGTGAAAGTGAAGTCGTTCAGTTGTGTCCAACTCTAAGCGACTCCATGGACTGCAGCCTATCAGGCTCCTCTGCCCATGAGATTTTCCAGGCAAGAGTACTGGAGTGGGGTGCCATTGCCTGCTCGGAAAGAGATCCATACCATAAGCCTAAAACTTCACATAGTTATCTCATTTAATCCTCCCAACAGTTCTGCATAATAGGTGTTATGATTCCCATTTTACAGATTGGGAAATGAAGATTCATGGAGCTTCTCTAATTGTCCAATATTCTAGCTGAGAAAGGTGGGGCTCATGGAAAATGCTTCCCTCACTGAGAATCATTCCCCTGGTGAATGATGGAGCTGGGGGTCTGATCCTAGCTCATCCCCTTGTCCAAATTTAGCTGTATCAACCAAGCAGGCATTACAGGTGTGTGGTTGATTAGGAGGGTTCAACCTAGAGATATGGCTGATGGGGGGGGGGATGAAATTTCACAGCATCTGTAGCAACAGCGCACTGAGAGGTGAGCTGATAATATGGCTACCAGCATGCTGACCTGGCTTCCTAAGAGCAAGCAGACAACTGTATCCAGAAATGAGTCCACAAAACACAATCTTTAAAAATAGCTTCAAATAGAATTATCGCCTTAAAACTAGGTAAAATGATGCCATGTGATACAGTTAAAATTTAATTAATACAAATTGTATGTGATCAGTTCCCTTCTGGAAAGATGCTTTGACATTGCCCATTCTGATGACTAGTTCCTTTCCTGGGATATAACTGCAATGTCCTTGTTTAAACAAATAGCAATGAATGCCATGCATTCAGAGAAATGTTTGCTGTGAATTAGGGTTTAGAATTGTTCTTTCCTTTGGTCCCATTCCAGGAAGCAACTGACTGGTTTCATAATGGAACCAACCTAAAAGGATAAATCAGGGTGACCCACTTGGAGGCTTTCTAAAACAATGGCTACATCTGCATTTCTAAAAAGAAAAACAACTCAGAACATCCCAAATCAGAACCATGCCCAGAAACAAAAATATCCGCCTCGGTAAAGAGGATGAGCCCTGGAAGACATTTTAACATCCTGTCATGTCAAGCTGATGATAATAGGTTTTAACTGGCACTCCCACCAAAGCCATATCATTCATTACCTTGTCAGAATAAATCTACCTGCTGTGTCACAGGTTCTATTAAGAAGTCCTTACCCATTTGTAATTGCATCTTAATTTGTGTACACTCCTTCATACAAACTGGATGCTTTTAGATTACATATTATGGGGACTGGTGTTCTTAAAATGAAAGCAGTTTTAAGAATCATAGGCTGGCATAAGGATTGGTCTTTTCTTCCCTCCACTTCAGTTCAGTTCAGTCGCTCAGTCGTGTCTGACTCTTTGCAACCCCATGGACTGCAGTGCACCAGGCTTCCCTGTCCATCACCAACTCCCGGAGCTTAATCAAACTCATGTCCATTGAGTCGGTGATGCCATCCAACCATTTCATCCCCTGTCCCCCTTTCTCACCTTCAATCTTTCCCAGGATCAGCGTCTTCAAATGAATCAGTTCTTCACATCAGGTGGCCAAAGTATTGGAGTTTCAGCTTCAGCATCAGTCCTTCCAATGAATATTCAAGACTGACCTCCTTAAGGATTGACTGGTTTAATCTTGTAGTCCAAGAGACTCTCAAGAGTCTTCTCCAATATCACAGTTCAAAAACATCAGTTCTTTAGTGCTCAGCTTTCTTTATAGCCCAACTCTCACATCCATATAGAACTACTGGAAAAACCATAGCTTTGACTAGATGGACTTTTGTCAGCAAAGTAATGTCTCTGCTTTTTAATATTCTGTCTAGGTTGGACATAGCATTTCTTCCAAGGAACCAGCGTCTTTTGATTTCATGGCTGTAGTCAGCATCTGCAGTGATTTTGAAGCCCCCCAAAATAGTCTGTCACTGTTTCTATTGTTTCTGCATCTATTCACCATGAAGTGATAGGATCAGATGCCATGATCTTAGTTTTCTGAATGTTGAGTTTCAAGCCAAAATTTTCTCTCTCCTCTTTCACTTTCATCAAGAGGCTCTTTAATTCTTCTTCACTTTCTGCCATAAGGGTGGTGTCGTCTGCATATCTGAGGTTATTGATATTTCTCCCGGCAATCTTGATGCCACCTTGTTCTTCGCCAGCCTGGCGTTTCGCATGACGTTCTCTGCATGTAAGTTAAATAAGCAGGGTGACAATATACAGCCTTGATGTACACCTCTCCTGATTTGGAACCAGTCTGTTGTTTCATGTTCAGTTCTAACTTGTTGCTTCTTGACCTGCATACGAGTTCTCAGCAGGCAGGTCAGGTGGTCTGGTATTCCCTTCTCTTTAAGAATTTTCCATAGTTTGTTGTGATCTACATAGTCAAAGGCTTTGGAGTAGTCAATAAAGCAGAAGTAGATGTTTTTCTGAAACTCTCATGCTTTTTCATCTTCAAATTAATCCTGGGGGGCAGGGTTAGTATCATCACTCACAAGACAGATCAGTTATTTCAAAAGACTAGCATAGTGATTCCTGGTTTATTCATACCCTGTTACTGTTACCCAGATTTTTAAAATTTTAATTATTTTTCCCCTTTGGCTTTTTAAGACTTCAGAACGTATCACAGCAAAGCTTCAGGATGCCTTGCTCCACATGGCAATTGAAAGTGTTTACTGAGTTAGAGTTGTTTGTGCCCATAAAATGCAATCGAAATCTGAACTCTGCCTCATTTCCAGAGCATGGCTACCAACTGGCCACTGCAGGAGTCCATGCAATTGGAAACAAACACTAAAGTTATTTGGACTTGAAAGCTCCCGGAAAGTATTTTAACAACTCCCAAGGGTTGGCAGTTTGGCAGATAAGGCCTCTGGCTAAGAGGCTCTCTGATGAAACTCTGTCTGCACTAAGAGGTGGGAAAAGAACTCACAGTGAGTGGGGGCACACCCTCTGCCAGGCACTGTCCAGAACAGTTATTAAAGACAGCTGCCACCTCCCGACACATGTCTGTGGGCCATGTGATTTACAGTCATTTAATGCATTTCTACTGTTGAGGCAGGTACAGTGATTCCCATTTCTCAGTGAGGTTACTTAGGTTGAGGGGGTTGGATAAGTTATCTAAGATGATAAACCTAGTGAGTTGGAAAAGGGGATCAAATTTGGTTTTGTCTGAATACAAATGTTCTGGGTCATATACTACACTGCCACCTGATTGAGTCTTTTTTTTTTATGATTCTCTGTACTTTAAAAAGGGAGTTGAGGGGTGATGGTAAAGGTAATACAGAGAAAAGCTTTTGAAACAAAACTGCAGCTGAATGTGGAGTTGTCCAAGAGGCCCCTGAGTCACAAAAGCTAGGTTGGACATTCCATGTAGATAACAGGGGATCACTGGAATGCTTGAAGCTGGTCTGGTCAGATGTTGACTGGGGACTGGATCTGAGCATGCATGAAATGGGGATTTTATGACCCGTTGGTCAAGCAGAAGGAAAGCCCCAATTAAGCAGTGCTGGTGGAGGCAGTAGGTAGGGCAGAGTTGAGAAATGTTTGCCATGAAATTGGATGACAGGGCAGCACCTAATCTATGTACCCTGTCTGAACCTGCAGATGCACCGAGAAAATGTCCACATAAAAAAGAATAAGATAAAAAATCCTGAATTTTTTTAGTTTGAGGTTGCCACAGTATGCTGGATCTTCTATTTTGGATGGAAACATCTTATTTTTCAATGGATAGCGTACGACTGAAAGTTACTTTTCAAATTAGTGGGAACATTTTTAGAATAAAAGCTAACTGTCTCCAGGCAGTCAACAAGAAAAGCATATTAATCTAATAAAAATTGACTGGACTGTGGTTCCACCTTGAAATAAATGAGAACAATTTGGACAACCAAAGCTTTCATTCAAACAAAGTCGTGCTGTGTTTAAGATTCATCATTTGTCAGACATCCCGTAAACTTTCTCCCATTTTACCAGCACCATGATTGAGCACCAACAAAGAGAATTTTTCTATATTATTATTTTTTTTTGGTTTATATTGTGAAAGCTCCATATGAAAATGTTTTAGCACAATGTATCATAATAAATATTGGGTTTATTAAAACTGTAACAGGTATTAATCATTTCCAGTTGTGAAGCAATTGCCTAAAAAATTGTGAAGCACACAAGTAGCTATTTTCATAAGTAAACATTCATTTCTTAAATTCAAAATTACTTATGAAATGCTTGCAATATGCCAAACCTGCCTAAGGAACTTGGAATACAGCAGAAAGTCAACAGGTAAGAGCAATAGGTTAGAGAATGGGACATTCATTCTCCCCATTTGTCCTTCACCTGCCAGGTAGAAACTCAGCAGTGCTACTCTGTCCTACTCTCCAGTAGCTATAGCTCTATCTGAGCTCAGCTGACTCTGAGCTCAGCTGACTCTGCCTTCTTTCCTCATTCCTCTCTCCTAAAGAGTATTAAAGATGGCCCACTGTTGTTAGTAGCTGGTTTCCTTAAAGCTGTCTACACCTCTGAAAACCATGCCTTTCTTAAACTCCCTTTAATCCAGCCACCTGAGTGAGCGCTCTCTCTCCCTGACACACCACTGTCCTGACTCACACGTCAGCCTTGCCTCCTATAAACCCAACCCATTGTTCCCAAAGTCTAGCCACACTCCACTTCTTGGCATCCTTTGAAGGCTTCATCGTGTCCCATTAATCTGTGTACTGTGTGTGCTCTTTCCTCATCCTGGATTGCCCTTGACTCCTGTTTCTACCAGTCCAACTCCTATTTGTTCTACAAGAGTTACTCAAATACCATGTTCCCTATGAAACCTTTCAGAATCCCCCAAGGTCAAGTAACCTGTTATCCTCTCACAAGGTTTTGTTTATATTTCTATTAAGATGTCTTCCAAACTTTAGTCATTCAAATGTCACTTGTACAATTTTTTTTCATATTCTTCTATCACTGTGTATGGGTTAGTCTGCGTAAATCATTCCAAGCTGCAGTAACAAAAGTGTGAGATCTCAGTGGCTTAACAAAATGACATTTTCTATTGGCTCATTCAAAGTTCAGCATGGATCCTGACTTCTCTCTAGGGAAGAACAGAAGGCAGAGGGGATAGAATGGTAGAGGGTCTTACTCTGACAATTAGACATGTCACCAGGAACAGTAGCTGGTTCTGCCCACAACTCACTCATCACAACTAGTTACATGACCCTGCCTTACTGTAGGGCTTCCCTGGTAACTCAGGAGGTAAAGAATCTGCCTGAAATGCAGGAGACCCTGGTTCAGTTCCTGGATCGGGAAGATCCACTGGAGAAGGGAGAGACTACCCACTCCAGTATTCTTGGGCTTCCCTAGTGGGTCAGCTGGTAAAGAATTCTCCTGCAAATGGGAGACCTGGGTTCCATCTCTGGGTTGGGAAGATCCCGTGGAGGAGGGAATGGCTACCCACTGCAGTATTCTGGCCTGGAGAATTCCATGCCTTACTGTAAGAGGCAGGTAAGTAAAGTCCTCCCAGGAGGCAGGAAGGAGACCAGATTGGATTTGGGTGAACATTAGGAGTCATTGCTACTTATCTGTACTAGACTTTGCAAAACCTGTGGGTTTTTTTTTTTTTTTCTTTAAATTGACTCCTTTCTTTCTTTCTTTCTTTCTTTCTTTCTTTCTTCTTACAGAGATACATTTAAACAGGAAGCTATCCATCTGTTAATAAAAAGCTTCTATTATATAATACACCTTTTCTTTTTAACCTTTGTGAAACAGAATGACAACAATTTCAAGCTAATACTCTACACATCACTTAGATAACATCCTATGTGCCATCCTCTGGGAAGCATCATTCTAATGTTAAAATAGCTAATATCCTGGAGCACTTGGCACCTGTCAGCATGAGTTCTAAGCACTTCACAGGTAAGGATTCATTCTATTCTCCTAACGACTCACAAGTGGTAGGTGTGTGTTATAATCCGCATTATAGAGATGAAGCATGAGAGACTCAGTGTTTTTCCTGGGTCACCTTAGTAGTAAGCAAAGCAGAACATGAATCCTGGCAGCCTTATTCCAACAAATTCAAGTTTCACCTAATCTCCATCACTTGTGTTAGCAACAATAGGGCCATTGCTCTCTTTGGGTTCCCAGCACTGACCACATTGCCTGGTATGTTTCATGAGCTGAATTTATTTTTGCTTTCTTGCTGAATGGCTAAAGAATGCTAAAACAAAGGTACAGGAATGACAGTGATTTTTTTTTTTTTTAGAGGCAGAGGAGGCAATTTTTTTTACTGCTCCAAAAATTTTAAGTGAAAACCATGATAATTTAAATTCCAAAACTGTGTTCCCTTTATGGTACTATCATGTCACTGACTCAATGGACATGAATTTGAGCAAACCTTGGGAGATAATGAAGGACAGGGAGCCTGGAGTGCTGCAGTCCATGGGGTCACAAAGAGTTGGACAGGACTTAGCAACTGAATAACATCATACAGCACTATATGATCTAAAGAGCTTGTTAAGGTCTATTAAATACACCTAGGGAAACCAGCTTGAGCTGCATGTAGTCAGACCCTACTCCACACACCATCAGGATCCCAGGTCACAATGCCTCCAGGCCCCATAGGTGACTGAGCTCTGTGACATTCACTGCTGCTACTATGGACATTTTCATTCTGTAACTGTGAACCTCAGCTACTTTTTTGGAGAAGGCAATGGCAACCCACTTCAGTACTCTTGCCTGGAAAATACCATGGATGGAGGAGCCTGGTAGGCTGCAGTCCATGGGGTCGCTAACAGTTGGACACAACTGAGCAACTTCACTTTCACTTTTCACTTTCATGCATGGAGAAGGAAATGGCAACCCACTTCAATGTTCTTGCTTGGAGAATCCCAGGGACGGGGGAGCCTCATGGGCTGCCGTCTATGGGGTCGCACAGAGTTGGACACAACTGACATGACTGAGCAGCAGCAGCAGCTACTTCTTAAGGAGATCACCTAGATTCTGTTAAACATGACAAGTGTCATAAGACTATGCTGCTTACACTGCTTGCTTTGTCCTGGCAATACCAAATGGTCAATGTAATGATCTTTTTAGTTTGTACAAATGGATAAGCAATTATTTTATCATTTAGCTATTGATGAGGGCAATAATTACATTTGACACCAACTTTGGGTTTTCTCCTCTTGAGTTCAGTTCAGTTCAGTTGCTCAGTCATGTCCAACTCTTCGCGACCCCATGAATCACAGCCAGGCCTCCCTGTACACCACCATCTCCCGGAGTTCACTCAGACTCACATCCATCGAGTCCGTGATGCCATCCAGCCATCTCATCCTCAGTCGTCCCCTTCTCCTCCTGCCCCCAATCCCTCCCAGCATCAGAGTCTTTTCCAGTGAGTCAACTCTTCGCATGAGGTGGCCAAAGTACTGGAGTTTCAGCTTTAGATCATTCCTTCCAAAGAAATCCCAGGGCTGATCTCCTTCAGAATGTCCTTGCAGTCCAAGGGACTCTCAGGAGTCTTCTCCAACACCACAGTTCAAAAGCATCAATTCTTCGGCGCTCAGCCTTCTTCACAGTCCAACTCTCACATCCATACATGACCACAGAAAAAACCATAGCCTTGACTAGACGGACCTTAGTCGGCAAAGTAATGTCTCTGCTTTTGAATTTGCTATCTAAGTTGGTCATAACTTTTCTTCCAAAGAGTAAGTGTCTTTTAATTTCATGGCTGCAGTCACCATCTGCAGTGATTTTGGAGCTCAAAAAACTAAAGTCTGACACTGTTTACGCTGTTTCCCATCTATTTCCCGTGAAGTGATAGAACCGGATGCCATGATCTTCGTTTTCTGAATGTTGAGCTTTAAGCCAACTTTTTTACTCTCCTCTTTCACTTTCATCAAAAGGCTTTTTAGCTCCTCTTCACTTTCTGCCATAAGGGTGGTGTCATCTGCATATCTGAGGTTATTGATATTTCTCCCAGCAGTCTTGATTCCATCTTGTGCTTCTTCCAGCCCAGCGTTTCTCATGATGTACTCTGCATAGAAGTTAAATAAGCAGGGTGACAATATACAGCCTTGATGTACTCCTTTTCCTATTTGGAACCAGTCTGTTGTTCCATGTCCAGTTCTAACTGTTGCTTCCTGACCTGCATACAGATTTCTCAAGAGGCAGGTTAGGTGGTCTTGTATTCCCATCTCTTTCAGAATTTTCCACAGTTTATTGTGATCTACACAGTCAAAGGCTTTGGCATAGTCAATAAAGCAGAAATAGATGTTTTTCTGGAACTCTCTTGCTTTTTCCATGATCCAGCAGATTACCACAAAGGAAAATAGCATTAAAGTGATTTGAGGGAGGATAAGAGGCCATGTTGGAGAATAAGAATGCATTTACTATTATGTTAGGAGTATTACATGTTATCTCATTTAATCTCAACTACTCTGTGAAATAGATTGCAGGGTCTCCATTTAACAAAGAGAAATTGAGCCTCAGAAAGGTTAAGTAACTTGTTCAAGGTCACATAGCTAGAAAAATCTACTTGGTTGTATATTCTCCTTCCATCTAGCTTCTGAAGAAAATATGCTACTGTTTTGGTTTTAACTGCTAGCAATAAGGAGGAACGTAAAAATTAAAAATAAGATTAAATTTCAAAAAAGGAAAGTTCTTGCCAAAGTCCACCATAAATACTGTCTTGTTTTCTCCCTGACTTTACTGCTACATCTTCTATTCGAGATCATGAAAGAGCTTTCTGCTCACTTTTAACAGGAGGCCAAAGCCATTTTTCATTTCCTCTTTGTCTTTTTTTCTTTCCTTCACTTAGGAACTTTAGAGAAAGGTAAAAGACACATGGAAATAATAATAATAAAAATAATAGTTAGCATTTATTAAGTGCTTACTATGTGGCACAGAACTGGTCATTTAAGTCTCTAATTAGACCAAATAAGATTCATAGACAATTCAAATAAAAGTTATCTTTTTTTTTATACAAAAAAAGGTATTACAAAGCACTTCATCTAAAAGAATAAAAATAGAGCAATACAGAAAAATGAGATGAAAAGTAGCCAGGAATGGTGTCCACCACTGGGACTGTCAGTCGTAAGAAAGGATTGTTGTTGATATTTAATTGTTATATAGTATAAGACTCTTTTGCAACCCCATGGACTATAGCCCATCAGGCTCATCTGTCCATGGGATTTCCCAGGCAAGAAAACTGGAGAGGGTTGCCATTTCCTTTTCCAGGGGATTTTCCCAACCTAGGGATTAAACCCATGTCTCATGCATTGGCAGGAGGATTCTCTACCACCGAGCCACCAGGGAAGTCCAAGAAAGAGGATAATGAGATGTCTATTGCAGAAGTGGGAGGTATGGATGACCTAACCCAGACTAACAGGATAAGGTGAGAAGTAAGGCAAGAATGGATCATAAACTGAAACCCTAGTTTTAAAAAGACATGGGTAAGATAGAGATTTAATGAGAAGGAAATTCCAAGACTAAAATGCATATGAAAAGGAACTCACTCAATTGAGTAATGTTTAAGGGTTTCATGGAAGCCTTGAGATGACTAGCAACTGAGTGATACAAAATAAGCTTTTCTTTTATCTTAAATAGTGGGATTTAATTCTTCATACGGTTTTATGACTTCTGATAAGAAAGATTATGTTTTCATGTTACCATGTCATAAAGAATTTAAAATGTGCAGGCTTTAACTAGATGCTCAAAAACTGAAAACTGGAGTTTTAATAGGGGTTTTGCAAGTAATGTACTGCAACCCTATATCAGAGGGTTGGAGGCAGCGTATGAAAATAGCAAGGTTTGTGGGTGTGAAGCTCAGGAAGTCTACAGAGAAACTAGCCAGTGATTGACAGCTAGGCACATTCTTTAGCCGACTCAATATGAATTTCAATAAATTTAAGAATTGAGGGCCTCAAGTTACAAAAGTGTTCTCAGTTAAATAAAGTCCTTCGAGAACTAAGCCAAGTTGTGACTCACATTGCACTAAAAAGAACTTTTTCTTGGGGGAGGGGAGTGCTGGTGGTATGGGAGATGGTTGTCCTTTAAAGTATTTTACAAAGCTAATTTTTGCATCTATGTTGAAGTCTCTTAGAACATACATAATTAAAGTTATGTTTAAAATTATTTGCACACTATATATAACTGATATTACATTTCTCAGGTTTTAAAAAATGGCTAAAATGAAAAAAGTATTTAATTACAACAAAACCAAAACACCAAACTTCAGAGAATTTCCAAATCAAAAATATTATTACAATTATCTATGCCACAAAAGCCAAAAATTGTCTTAAAGGAACACACTTTAGTCATGGAAAGAAGCCACATAAAATTCCTAAAGAGTAAGATGGCCTCTACTACAGACTCTATATTCCAAATTTGGGGAATGTTAGAAGAGGGGTTGTTTCTTAGCAGTAAATTATATGAAGGCATTAGGTGCTATAAAACAGGTATTTATGAGGGGTAGCACTAAACCTTGTTCTTTCACAGTTTATTTTTGGCCCTGTATGGGAAACTCCATTCTTAATGAATTTAAGGATCTACTCAAAAATATCAGAATTTCACTATGTAGTTGATCAGAATTTCACTATGTAGTTGATTAGAAGGAACCAAATGTGTGGAAGTTATAACAGTGCTGGAAGAGTTTACAAATGTAGTTGGATAAGGCAGTCCAGAGATTAGCAGAAGGAAGAAGAATCAGCTGTGATGGGGGTGGGAGGGTGCCAAGGAGGAAATCATATAACTGAACCCAGAAGTCAGGCTGCCTGGTCCAAGCTGGGATCTTGGAGGACAGATAACAATAGCTAGTTCAGTTCAGTCACTCAAACGTGTCTGACGCTTTGCAACCCCATGAACTGCAGCACGCCAGGCCTCCCTGTCCATCACCAACACCCAGAGTATGCTCAAACTCATGTCCATGGTGTCGGTGATGCCATTTAACCATCCCATCCTTTGTAATTCTCTTCTCCTCCTCCCCTCAACCTTTCCCAGCATCAGCGTCTTTTTCAGTGAGTCGGCTCTTTGCATCAGGTGGCCAAACTAGTGGAGCTTCAGCTTCAATATCAGTCCTCCCAATGAATATTCAGGGTTGATTTCCTTTAGGATTGACTGGTTTGATCTCCTTGCTGTCCAACGGATTCTCAAGAATCTTCTCTAGCAGCACAGTTCAAAAGCATCAATTCCTTGGCACTCAGCTTAAATCCTGAGTAAATTTGATGAAAAGGCAGTCATAGCCCACTTTGCAGATGGTAGCACTGAGTTTTAGAGCTGTAAAAGTCTTGTCCAAGGTATACATTTGGTAAATGCTAAAGCCAGTGTATAGATCCAAGTCTCAAAGTCTCTACAAAGTATACATTCTCAAATTCTAGCTTTAGTGCTAATGTATATGTGAATTGTCTATAAATTATTATTGGATAGAAATGAAGTTTTAAAAGTATACACAACCTATGTGAGCAGAGGCATTGTGCTTCTTTTCACGCTTTTCAACAGCTTCAGATTCCTTATCTTTTCATGAAGACTTGGCCTTTTGAATCACAGATGTAGGACTTTGTTGGAGGATCCTCAAATTTTATATTTAAGATTATATAGAAAAGTCATTTATTTTCCTTAGCAACTAGAGCTGTGTTGATCAGAGCCAACAGTCTTCTCCCTTGGATTCATATTACTCATTTGAGAGCCTAAAAGTGTAAATTAATGGCAATATCTAAGTATATAATTAGACTGAATCCACAGTTCCACTGAAAAAATTTACCTTCAGATTACTTAATAAAGTTAGCTTAGTATAGGTTCTAAGGATATATTAATAGTAAAAGTAACTACTAAAAAATTGGCAAAGGACTAAAAAAAATGAAGCATTGATTTTTTTCATACATTGTATTTGTTCAAACAACGTTCTGTATTTCAGGAAAATTAATCAGATGGCTCAAGTGGTAAAAATCTGCCTGACAACACAGAAGACACAGGAGATGGGGATTCAATCCCCAGGTCAAAGATGATCCCCTGGAGGAGGAAATGGGATCCCCTCCAGTACTCTTGCTTGGAAAATCCCATGGATGAGGAATCTGGTGGGTTACCATCTATGGGGTCGCAACAAGTTGGACACAACTTAGTGACTGAGCATAAGCATGCATTATAAGTTCTAAGTTAAAACTGAAATTTCCCAATGGCAGTCTTTCTTAGCTTCTTTTTGATGATGTTCTATAGTTGAATATGTTGCAAAATATTTTAATGTTCCAAATGATATCCAGACTAAGAATGATATATAAAGGCAACTTCCTGGCTCTGTTAAAATTTCCTTTAGCAATCAAGTATTTGAAATGTCTGAAAAACAGATTCTTCTCTGGCAATTCAGTTTTTATTACCATCTTTCCTCCATTCTTTAACAAGTTTTCAATTATACTTATAACAGTCTCCACTGTGACATATAATAGAAAAGCAATTGGTCTTTTGTTTTGTCCTTCCCGCCTTTCTTACCATAGCTTTATGATCACATAATAATTTTAGCTATCATTTACTTGTGTTTGAATGTACAAACTGATATTTTGCTTATCCTTCCCTAGGGTTGTTCGTCTGTATTAAACATCTAAATACTTTTAAAACAAGCTTAATAAATCCTTAACGAAATCAAATTGGAACCAATACAGACCAATCACTTGGAAAATTATGTAGGTGTGGTTCATGTCTAACTTATAGCCATTATGTTAAATCATGATGTCTAGGGCAGCTGGTTGAATTTATATATTAAACATAAATTTTCTAAGTGACACTTTTTCTAATACATTATGATTTTACTTTTCTGAACTTCAAGTCTTATTTCATTAAAATGACTCAAATAACTACACTAGAAACTCACAAAAATTTTAATCAAATTTAAGGTTTATGGAACATGTCACCTAAAAAATGTAAAAGCTCTATTGTTCTCATTTCTTTTTTGTTCCTTCCATTTAAAATCAAAAGACTTATATTTGATAGAAATGGAGAGTAAAGGACTGAATGTGAACGTATTAGAAATCCAAATAGGAACAAAAATTACTTTGTATTCTACTCAAATGACGAGATCATTTTTTTTTTATTAAACTATTGAGAGAGATCAATTTATTTCAGGATGTGAACAATCTTTCTGTGAATACAGACTGGAAAAATAACTTATACATTTTCTCTTTGAATTAATATTAATTCAGAGGCTTGATTACCTGTGTAATATTTCATATAATAATTCTACAAGTGATTGAAATTCACTTGGAAAAAATTCAATAGGAAAAGGCAATATTGAAGTTGGGAAGCAGTATAATGTACATGGGGTAGGAGCTGTGGGAAGCATGAAAGTATATGTTAACAGGATGGTTGTTGTTATTATTTTACTTATTATTATGTTTTTTGTTGCTCCAGCTGCCTTCTAAGATTGACACTCTCCAGAGGAGGGCCCTTATTAAGCTAAGCACATTAGTACGTTTGACTGTGCAGTCCTGAAGCTTGGAATCAGAAGAGGTAAATTCGTCTGCATGGTAGTAGAAGGAAAAAGAGAAAAAAGAATGACCAACTTAGTGTAAAATGTAACTGCTTCTTATGACCCAAATCTGCTCTGAATTCTACTATGCTTTGAAGAAGCTTCTTAGGAGTGAATCTGTTGCAGAAACTGCTGTGGGAGCTGAGTTGTGCATCTGGACGGGATGTGACATACAGAGGTGGAGGGAGCCATGAAAACAGAATTCTCTAGAAATGAGAAGAATCATGAAAAATGCCATGGAATAGCAAGGTTTTAAAACTCATTTCTTATCTAGAGTCCTTCAAGGAAGATCACAGCTAAGACTTGGGTAGTTTCCAAGAGGTCTGGAATTTTATCTTGTTGGCATAGCATTCTTTGGGACTACTGCATAATAAGTAATCAATGTGTATTTGTTTAATGAATATTCCTCTTTCAGTTCAAACTGTATCCTTATAGTAATAAATTTCAAAAGTAACCAATACCCATTTCTTCCTTTCCCTTCACTTCTTGTCTATACCCATCAATCTCTGGCACTTCTTCCCTTGCTTTAAGCATATAATGACAGCATCACACCAAATTACCTGAATGAAAAATAAAAAGTTCGGTGAGCCATAGGCTTACTATATTATAAATGAAAATAATATGAAATTTATGGTTCAAAAAGCATAAAGTATTTCTTCTTAAAAGCATAAAGTATTTCTTCTTATTAACCAATCATCAATGTAGTTCTGTAGACAATGAAACCTATTTTTAATAATTTTCCAGTTTTCTGTCTCCTCTCCTGACATCAATACTAAAAGGATCAGTCATGCTGTTCAAATCAGTGGAGATTTAAAGCAATGCAGAAGAAACCATGAAAAGGAAACCAAAAATTCCACACCCGCCCACCTGTGTTTCAGCTGCAAAACTTCCAAGATAAAAATCAACAGAGAAAAAGAGATCAACAGAAAGAGAGATGGATAAAGAAAAAAGCTAGTCTATGGAATTGTCCTTGAATCAGAAACGGAATATCCCCTTGGACTCTTTGTCAAAGTGCTGCTGCAAAATTATATTGTTCCCTGATGCAGTTTTCTTCAATGAATCAGAGTGCATAATCCGAATGAAATCCACTGGGAAAAATCAAAGATTTAAAAACTTTATCATCTCACCAGAAAACAACTGTCAAGACTGAGCTGTTGGTAACTTCCATCAAGATAAAGATTGTTTTACACATTGTTGTTGTTTAGTTGCAAAGTTGTATCTGACCCTCTTGCAGCCCCATGGACTGTAGCCCATCAGGCTCCTCTGTCCATTGGCTCTCCCAGGCAAGTATATGGGAGTCAGTTACCATTTCCTTCTTCAGGGGATCTTCCCAACCCAGGGATTGAACCTGTGTCTCCTGCATTGGCAGGTGGATTCCTTGCCACTGAGCCACCAGGGAAGCCTGTTTTATACATTATTTCTGTCAAATCAGTGGATTTGCTTGTTTGTTAGACCATACACCTCTTCAAAATGAATTGTAATAAAATAATATCAAGGGGAAGAATATTAACATTTTGGCAATGCAACTTTTCTTAGTCCAGATGGGGAACCACTTCAGCTTAAAATGTAATGAACAGGGAAAAAAGATGCAAACCTCTGTGCACTTTCTTTAATTCATAACCCAAATTTTCTGATGCGTGCTTCCTTAAAATGTTTCCAAGTCTAGGGTTTGTTTAAATAATATATTTTAGTAGAACTCCATGGATGTCCATTAATCTACTTGCAAGTATACAGGTCCTAGAACAGAGTGAAATTATTTCTTAAGTCTTCTATGTGGAAGAAACAGAACAAGCAGTGTACCTTATCTGTTCTAAAGAATAAAGCCTCAGCTCTCCAGCACAACTGGTTATGTAGCTTGTCCTCCAACTACTTCAAGGATGGTGATTTCACAAGTTCTTGATCACTGATTCAATGTTCACTTTATCTTCTTGTCTAGAATTCTCTTCTTATACATTTTAAATGATCATACTTTACATTGGGTCATTAGCCTGAATTCATTGCTTAGGTGGCTGACAGCCCAGAAGAATCTATTCCCAGATTGATAAATTGCCTTTATCCATATCTGTTTTTCCAAGTGAATGTTACCTTAAAAAAATTCTTGGAGATCATTTAATCCTATAGAAAGTTGCAAAAATAGTACAGAAATTTCCCATATATCCTTTAGTCCTTTGTGGTATTATCTTATATAACTTTATACCATTAGGAAAATCTAATAAATGGAAATTGGCACAAACGTATTATCAAAACTACAAATTTATTTTGATTTCACTAGTTTCTCCACTAATGTTATTTTTCCACATTAATCCAAGATTCCACATTACATTTGGTTGTCATGTCTCTTTATATATGTCCATTTCATGACAGAATTTTAATCTTGTCTTTCCTGATCTTGCTACATTTGATGAGTTGCTTGTTGCTTAGTCACTAAGTTGTGTCCAATTTTTCTGCGACCCCATGGACTGTAGCCCACCAGGCTCCCCTGTCCATGGGATTCTCCAGGCAAGAATACTGCAGTGGGTTGCCATGCCCTCCTCCAGGGGATCTTCCCAACTCAAGGATCGAACCCACGTCTCTTCTGTCTACCTGCATTGGCAGGTGGATTCTTTACCACTAGCGCCACCTGGGAAGCCCAAAGAAAGTATGGCCTCCACCAAATTTGAACACACTTGTTCATTCAGCCCACTTTTATCCTTTATTAAGTATTTGATGATCTATGTTCTAGATAAATAGGAGCAAGGGTTCGTCTCTCCTCAAATGTTGGTCTCTTTTGCTTGCTACCACAGCTTTCTGATGGGATCAAAAAAACGTTGTGAACTTGAAGTTAATCCAGATCCTCTACTCTTTGTAAAGTTGGCAGTGATGCTGTTCTAGTTTATTACACCCTAGAGGAGATCTGCTCCTTTTACTAAACAATCACACATGAATCTACTTCTGATCAAATTTTTTAATTAGAAAAGTAATTTCCATTTACTTGAAATTTAAAATGTACATATTGACATTTGGGGGAAAAAAGGAAAGAAAAACAGTTTCAGAAGTTAAAGCTCAGTCATTCTGCCCATGTGGGAAAGAATCAATTAAGTTCGGTTTAACCTGGGTTGAACTGTCATTTAAGTGTAAGACAGGGTGAGGGAATACTCGTAATGCTAGAGCTGGAGCTGAAAATGAGATAGAGGTGATTCTGGAAACGAGGGTGAGAGGCTGCTGCTCTGTCACATGAGACCATGATTGAATTCCCAAACGCTTCTCTGTCTCAACTATACTGGTCTTAGTAACAAGTAAGGGCTGGGGATAGGTAAGAAAGTTTATTATTCCCAAGTAGACCAGGAGCTGACTGTGGCTCAGACCATGAACTTCTTATTGCCAACTTCGGATTTAAATTGAAGAAAGTAGGGAAAACCACTAGACCATTCAGGTATGACCAGATTTAAGGGACTAGATCTGATAGAATGCCTGATGAACTATGGACGGAGGTTCGTGACATTGTACAGGAAACAGGGAGCAAGACCATCTTCAAGAAAAAGTAGCACAAAAAAGCAAAATGCCTGTGTGAGGAGGCCTTACAAATATCTGTGAAAAGAAGACAAGCAAAAAGCAAAGGAGAAAAGGAAAGATATACTCATTTGAATGCAGAGTTCCAAAGAATAGCAAGGAGAGATAAGAACGCCTTCCTCAGTGATCATTGCAAAGAAATAGAGGAAAACCATAGAATGGGAAAGACTAGAGATCTCTTCAAGAAAATTAGAGATACCAAGGGAACATTTAATGGAAAGATGGGCTCTATAAAGGACAGAAATGGTATGGACCTAACAAAAACAGAAGATATTAAGAGGAGGTGGCAAGAATACACAGAAGAACTGTACAAAAAAGATCTTCATGAACCAGATGACCACAATGGTGTGATCACTCACTAGAGCCAAACATCCTGGAATGTGAAGTCAAGTGGGCCTTAGAAAGCATCGCTATGAACAAAGCTAGTGGAGGTGATGGAATTCCAGTTGAGCTACTTCAAACCTTAAAAAATGATGCTGTGAAAGTGCTGCAAATTTGGAAAACTCAGGAGTGGGCACAGGACAGGAAAAGGTCAGTTTTCATTACAATCCCAAAGAAAGGCAATGCCAAAGAATGTTTAAACTACCGCACAGTTGCACTCATTCATATGCTAGTAAAGCAATGCTCAAAGTTTTCCAATCCAGGCTTCAACGATACATGAACCATGAACTTCCAGGTGTTCAAGCTGGTTTTAGAAAAGGCAAAGGACTCAGATATCAAATGGCCAACATCTGCTGGATCATTGAAAAAGCAAGAGAGTTACAGAAAAACATCTACTTCTGCTTTACTGACTACACCAAAGCCTTTGACTGTGTGGATCACAGTAGACTGTGGAAAATTCTGAAGGAGATGCAAATACCAGACCACCTGACCTGCCTCTTGACAAATCTATATGCAGGTCAGGAAGCAAGTTATAACTGAACATAGAACAACAGACTGGTTCCAAATAAGAAAAGGAGTACATCAAGGCTGTATATTGTCACCCTGCTTATTTAACTTCTATGCAGATTACATCATGAGAAATACTGGGCTGGATGAAACACAAGATGGAATCAAGATTCCTGGGAGAAATATCAATAACTTCAGAAATGCAGATGACACCACCCTTATGGCAGAAAGTGAAGAAGAACTAAAGAGACTCTTGATGAAAGTGGAAGAGGAGAGTGAAAAAGTTGACTTAAAGCTCAACATTCAGAAAACTAAGATCACCTCATCTGGTCCCATCACTTCATGGCAAATAGATGGGGAAACAGTGGAAAGAGCAGCAGACTTTATTTTTTTGAGCTCCCAAATCACTGCAGATGCTGACTGCAGCCATGAAGTAAAAAGACGCTTACTCCTTGGAAGAAAAGTTACAGCCAACCTAAACAGCATATTAAAAAGCAGAGACATTACTTTGCCAACAAAAGTCAGTATAGTCAAGGCTATGCTTTTTCCAATAGTCATGTATGGATGTGAGAGTTGGAGTATAAAGAAATCTGAGCATCAAAGAATTGGTACTTTTGAACTATGATGTTGGAGAAGACTCTTGAGAGTCCCTTGGACTGCAAGGAGATCCAACCAATCCATCCTAAAGGAAATCAGTTCTGAATATTCATTTGGAGGTCTGATGCTGAAGCTGAAACCCAATCCACATGAAGTAAAAAGACGCTTACTCCTTGGAAGAAAAGTTACAGCCAACCTAAACAGCATATTAAAAAGCAGAGACATTACTTTGCCAACAAAAGTCAGTATAGTCAAGGCTATGCTTTTTCCAATAGTCATGTATGGATGTGAGAGTTGGAGTATAAAGAAATCTGAGCATCAAAGAATTGGTACTTTTGAACTATGATGTTGGAGAAGACTCTTGAGAGTCCCTTGGACTGCAAGGAGATCCAACCAATCCATCCTAAAGGAAATCAGTTCTGAATATTCATTTGGAGGTCTGATGCTGAAGCTGAAACTCCAATCCTCTGGCCACCTGATGCAAAGAGGTGACTCATTTGAAAAGACCCTGATGCTGGGAAAAACTGAAGGCAGGAGGAGAAGGGGATGACAGAGGATGAGATGGTTGGATTGCATCATCAACTCAATGGGCATGAGTTTGAATAATCTCCAGAAGTTGGTGATGGATAGGGAGGCCTGGCATGCGGCAGTCTGTAGGGTTGCAAAGAGTCGGACACAACTGAGTGACTGAACTGAACTGATGCCTTCTTTTCTCTTTAGGGGAATAAACATTTTCCAGACCAGGAGTTCATTTAGTTTTTCAAGGAACATTTGTTTTCTATCTAATGGCATGCACTATCTTTAGTGCTGAAAATAGGTAGCGAATAGAATTTCCCAAAGCAGCTCAGAAAACAGACTGAAGGTGAATAGACATGTCAGCTATGTGATAAAAGATGCAATAGAGCTGAACACAGATTTAATACTGGCAGAAGAGTGACATATTATGATGGTTATGAGAGTGGTTCCTGGAGTTAGGCTCAGTAGTTTTGATTTGGGCTCTATCGCTTACTAATTGTATGCCTTGGAGCAAGTTAATGAACCTCTTCTGTGTCCTTTTCTTAAAATGGGAATAATAGGGTTACATGATAGAGATTTATGAACACTCAGCGTAATAATATTGGATTGAACCATATGAAATTGTCAAGAATCACCTCCTTTTGATCTACAGAAATGGCAGTTTCATATGGTTGAACCCCGTGCCTTAAGTACTCAGAACAATGCTAAAAAGTTCTGTAGTGTTTTTAATTGTGCCCTCTTTGTCAAATATATGTATATAATATAAATAGATTTTATATTAAATAAAAATATATTTATTTTAATATAAATGTAGGTTTTAAATGGCAACTCACTCCAGTATTCATGCCTGGAAAATCCCATGGACCAAGGAGCCTGGTGGGCTACAATCCATGGGGTCGCAAAGAGTCGGACACTACTGAGCGATGTCTGTGTTCTCTTGTGTGTGTATATATATATATATACACACACACACATGAGATCTATGGTTGAGACCTTATTTGGAAATAGGGTCTTCACAGATATAATCAAATTAAAATGAGGTCATACTGGATTAACATCAGCCCTATAATAAATGACTGCTGTCTTTATAAGAAAAAGGAGAGAGAGACATGTATACCGCGGCACAGAGGAGACACACAGGGAGGAAGGTCATGTGCAATTGGAGGCAGAAATTGAAGAGCTGCATCTGTACCCTCCAGGAACATCAAAGATTGCCAGTGACCACCTTAAGCTACAAGGAAGCAGGGAAGGATCCTTCTCTGGAGTTTTTAAAGGGAGCATGACCCTGCTGACACCTATTTGAAATTCCTAAACTCCAGAAGTGTGAGTGAGTAGACTTCTGTTGTTTTAAGCCATCAAGTTTATGGTAATTTATTGCATAGCCTTAGGAAACAAATACAGGTAGTGATTGCTCAGTAAATGTTATCTGTAGTTCATCATTGAAACAGAGAGGAGAAATTATTCATTTTGTCAGAGAAAGAGCTGCTCAAGGAAGACTTCAGTAGTGATCATTTAAAAAGAAGGGGGAAAGGTCATTCCAGATGAGGAAATGTCATGAACAAATGTATCAAGAAATAAATGTCTACTTCTACACAAATTTGATTGGAAGGTTGCAAGAGCACTAGAAAAACGTGATTTTAGGCATGATTGGTCTTTGATGGTCTTCTTAAGCTATGATAGCAATATAGTTTCTGTGCCATTGACAATAAAATTTCAGCATCATTTTAAAATATAAGAGTTATGTGATCTAACCAATACTTTATAAACAGAACTCTGGCAGCAATGTATGTACTAGAGGAGAGAGGGGGAGGCTTCACAGGTATATTGAAATTGTCATGGTTTAGGATTATACAGTCCCAGAAGGAGAATAGGCAAAGAAGAGGAAGATAGAAAAAATATTTCAGGTGTAGAATTTATATAATGACATGCTATTTTGAGTGACTTAGAGGAATAAAACTATATTATTTCCAGATTTCTGGTTTAGGATACAGGCAGATTGAAGGAACATTTACAAAGACATGGAACTTAAAAGACAGAATTTCTTTAGTGAGACTAATTAGAGAAAAACTGAAGCTGAGGGAAATATCCAGGTGAAAATTGTGTAAAGCATTTGGACACGTAGATTTGAATATTTGTGGAGAGGTCTTTATTGGCATTACAAACTTTAGAGCTGTTAGGTTTTAGATAGAAGTCGAAGGATTGATGGTAAATGTGTTTATCCACAACTGGGCAGAAGGATAAAAGAAGACAGTTGAGCAGAAAAAGAGGGACACTATCATGAAGACTGAAAAGCAGGATCAAAAAATTATAGCCTAAGGACACAAAGATAATGGAATGGTAAAACCCAAAGAAGAAATTCCAAGAGAAGGATTATGTGAAGTTCTACAAAGCAGTTATAGCAGTCAGGACAGACTGAATGATGCAGTGGTAACAAACACATCCCAGCTGTTTATGACTTAACACAGAAAAAACGGGTTTCTTCTCCACAAACAACAAAAACCACTGGGAGGATAGAGACTATCCAAATTCTTCAGGAACCAGGCTTATGAAGGCTGTACCTTGACACATCCCTGGAAAGTTACTAAGGCAGGGGAAGGGGAACATGATGAATAACGCAGTGGCTTGTATTTTTCTTTTAATCTTGTGGCCATGTGGCACATGGAATCTTAGTTCCTGGACCAGGGATCAAACCTGCACCCTCTGCATTGGAAGCCAGGAGTCTTAACCACTGGACCTCTAGGGAAATCCCTGCATTGGCTTTCAAAACTTCCACATCTGCTGACACACTTCATTGACAAAGTCACACCCCAATACCTAACATGGCAATGCCAGACCAAGTGGATGGCAAAGAACAATTTTATCATGTACCAAGAAGAAGAGGAACACAACAATTATGTAAAAGTCCTAAAGAAGGGGACTTGAGGAGAAGAAAAAAGATTTGAGAGAGATACTCTTGGAAGTCAGAAGCACTGGTAATGTGATCAAATGAACTGCTGAATGAGACTGAAGCTTGTGATGAGATGGGGACCATTCCTTTCCAATGAACCTGGGCAATATGTTTATGGGATTTTTCTCAGCCATTTTCAGTGGCTCTGTCAGAGGGAGACATGAAACAAGAAGTTGACTTGACACAAATTTGTAATTGACCCATATCAGTCAGTGAAGGAAGTATATCTGCCTGTGACTGAATAGTTAACAGAATTGACTACAAGTTCTAGTTTGGCTGGGGAAGAAAATAAGGATGTGATGGGACAGGTAAACTTGAAAACTAGGAAATGGCCAAGGAAATGGGGATTATTATTATTGTTGTTGTTATTAAAAATAGGGAGAGGCTAAGGAAAGGGAGATTATTATTATGACAGTGATGTGGATGTTAAGAGGTCACGAAAGATCAAGAAAGATACAAAACTTTTGGGCTTCCCTGGTTGGTACAGTGGTTAAAAATCCACCTTGCAATGCAGGAGATACCAGTTAGATCCTTGGTCCAGAAAGATACCACATGTTACAGGGCAACTAAGCTCGTGCACTACAACTTCTGAGCCCAAGTGTCCTTGAGCCCAGCTCCCCAAGAGAAGCCACCGAAGTGAGACGCCCATGTACTGAGCTAGGGTAGCCCCCACTCACTGCAACTAGAGAAAGCCTTCAAACAGCAATGAAGAGCCAGCATAGCCAAAAATAAGTTAAACATTTTTTTTTTAACTGATTTAGCTAGTTTCCTAGGATTTCTTGATTGCAATTGAGAATCTCCCTTTTCTCAGACCTTGGATTTAGTGTCCTTTTAGAGTTATGTAGTCAACTATACTATTAGACTTTGATGAAAATCAGTGTGTATCAATAAGCAGAGTTCAGGCATTGGAGCAACAGCCATCTGAGTTTGAGTCTTGCTCTAACATTTATTACTGAATTAACTTGAACAAATTATCTTGTCACTCTGACCTCTTATATAAGACCTCTTGTATTTTTCATGTATAAGTGGTGATTCATTCAACAAATAAATATTAATTTTCATTTAATGTGTATTTATAGATTATCTACTATGAGCCAGACATTCAACTTAGCCTGGAATATAGTGAGTATACAAACTCAACTTTACCTTTACCACTGAAGGACCAGCTAAAAATGGAATATTTGGGTCTCTGATCATATCTGGGGTGACAAATAGTCTTCCTTTTTTTGCTTGGAGAATCCATATTACTTGTAGGAAGTTATGACCCCCAGACTCACAAGCTCAATTATGATTGAGCATAATCAATAATGGCAATTTAGTTTCCATTTGTTAGTGTTTGATCCAAAGATGAGAACATGGCCCTGCTCAACCCAATTAAATGTAATAAGTATCAGCTAGAGGGCTTCCAGGGAAAAAAGAAACAAACCCTGATTAAAAGAAAAAGCCAACAGGAATTGGACTTCTTTATCCTTCCCATCCCGTTTCTGCAGCGGAGGTCCCATCATGTGAAATATGTTGCTAGCCCTATCTCAGTTATTTTGAAACCATGAGGGGAAAGCTAAAAAAATGTACTAGTTGACCTTTTTATATTATTGAGTGGATTTATTTTATATTATTGGACTAAACATGTCCATCCAGTCTTCATGCAATGTGAAATAATTAAGTGCTTTTGGTATTCATATCATTTCAAGTTAGAAATTCTGAAACATAAACACATGAAATGACTCACTCAATGAGTATAAGTCTTTCCTCTGTACTCCTTCAGGGTCTTATAATTTATTTAGCTATGACAAACCTAGCCAGTGCATTAAAAAGCAGAATCACTTTGCCAACAAAAGTTCACATAGTCAAAGCTATGGTCTTTCCAGGAGTCACAGTCAGATGTGAGAGTTGGACCATAAAGAAGACTGAGGGTTGAAGAATTGATGCTTTCAAATTGTGGTGCTGGAGAAGACTCTTGAGAGTCCTTTGACAGCAAGGAGATCAAACCAGTCAATCCTAAAAGAAATCAGTCTTGAATAGTCATTGGAAGGACTGTTGGTGAAGCTGAAGCTCCAATACTTCGGCTGCCTGATCTGAGAGCTGACTCATTGGAAAAGACCCTGGTGCTGGAAAAGATTGAGGGCAGGAGGAGAAGAGGGCAGCAGAGGATGAGATGGTTAGATAGCATCACTAACTCAATGGACATGAATTTGAGCAAACTCTGGGAGATGGTAAAGGACAGGGGAGCCTGGCATGCTGCAGTTCATGGGGCTGAAACAGTCAGACATGACTTAGCAAGTAAATAAACAAATACTTCTCTACTTGCCTTTAGTATCATGTGTGTATATGTGCGTGTTCTTTGCTAGCTAGACTGTAAACTTTCTTTAACCATTATTTCTTTGTCTTTTTTTTTTTTAACAACAAAAGCAATTTCTTTCAGCCAGGAGTCTCTCCCATCTCATAAAATGACCTCCCCTGCCTCCCCAGTCCATCCAGACCTACAATTGCAAAACAGCAGAAATATTACGGATAACTCATTTTCCCTCCCATCCACATGCTATCCATCCACAAGATCTATCAGCTATCTCTAAAAATGTGTCTAAAGTCTATTTTCCTTGTAACCCAGTCCAAACCATCAAGATCTCTAGCCTTGGTTACGGGCAATGGACTCCTAATAACTGGAAGTTTTGGACCACTCCCTCTTCCCCTTCAAATCTTTCCCAAAAAGGCAGTCAGAATGACTTTCAAAATTGTAAATTAAATAATATAACCGCCTCCTCTTAAAATCTCCCTGATAGACTCCCATTGTGATTAAAATAAATGCAAAATCCTGGCCTCAGGCACAAGGCTCTAACATTCTGGTCCCTGACTCCCTCTCTTATTTATCACATTCTATACCCTCCAGTCACACCAGCCTCCTTTTTGTCGCTCAAACCCACAGAGCTTTTTTTCTTTCACAGTGAATTTGAACTTGCTCTTCCTTCCGCTTTCCCCAAGGGCTCCACAAAGAGCTGTCTCTTCATTACAAGGTCTTGGCTCAAGCGGCACCTTTGCAGAAAGTTGTCCCTTGATCATCCGTCCACCATGTGTGAGAAGATTCGCCTACTCCCATCCTCTGTAGCATTACTATCTTCTTCATTTTCTTTATAGCTCCAGACGCAGATAGATGATCTAATATCAGCTTGTTACCTTTTGCATTTTTAGTGCTTGTTGTTTATCTTTCACCCAAGTAGAATGTAAATTCCATGAGATCAAGGACTTTTCCTGTCTGGTTTATAATACTGAATCCTAGCATTTAAAACAATGCATAATAACTGCTTACTAAATATTAGCTGAATGAATAAAACTTGGTGAACTCTTTCTCCTCTTTATCCACTCTAGCACTCAACATGGAGCCATGATTCAGGGCTACTCAGTAGATAGCCATTTGTTCAATATATGCTTATTGAATATCTTATATGAAAAGGTTTGCATAAGACACTGAGGAAATACTAGTAAAGAAGAAAGAAAATTGAAATTGTCCTTGTAGTTCTGCTTCAGAATATTCAGGAAAACCCTTTACCTCTATGAGCTGAAAGACCTTGATTTCTGCTGATTTCCAAGGTGTAAATGTAGTTCAAATCCAGAAAAGCCATCATTTTTATTCTTAAAATGCTTGTACTTCCCTTTTTTCAATGTCAAATGAATAACTACATTTTCAGCACTTGATGATCCTTATTATTGTGAAATATTCAGCAATTAACAAAAATATTTAGACAACATTCATTTGTAGAATCATAATATAAAGTATTCTCTGTTTTAAAATGAAATATTGCCTAAGGCTAGTTCTTACCAGGAGTCTGTGCTTCCGCATTACATATGCATTAATAGTTTGTCTGAACTTGACAATTTTTAATTTTTCCTTGGCAATACAAGTGTTTCTCTTACATTCGTGAATCTCAGTGCTCTCTTCTGGTTGCTGATCTGAAGTCCACAGCCTCTCATCTCTTTTTTAGCACTGCTTTTAGTTACAACTCCTGTTAACTCCTTACTTCCAAGAGTCATTTCTTTTAACAACAACTGCTCTTTACCAATAAAGATTTTTTTCCTCAGAGAAAGGCAGGAATTGGATGTGAAACAAGCAAGGGTACTAATTTGCCTTTGATGTTCCAGTGGGGCTTCCCCAGTGGCTCAAGGGTAAAGAATCTGCCTGCCCTGCAGGAGACACAGGAGATGTGGATGCAATCCCTTGGTCAGCAAGATCCCCTGGAGAAGGGTATGGCAACCCACTCCGGTATTCATCTCAGGAAAATCCCTTAGATAGAGTCTGGCGGCGGTCTACATGTCGCCCATGACTGAGCAACTGAGCATGAATTCCAGTGATTGAAATAGACTATAAATAATAAGAAAGAACTCAAGGAACATACAAAATGGAAAGCAATCTCACTGCATAGCAATCAAGGTAAAAAAAAATTATTATTTTTATCTCTGATATTCAGTATTATCTACAACTGAGCACATAGGAAAAAAACTGACTATACAGAATCAAAAGTTTTAGCTGTAAGTCAATTCAAAGTACTCTTAAAGCATCAACTTATTTATATTGAAGAGTGGTGAGATATTTAGGTTATGCATAAATTAAAGAAATAACTTACAAAAGCAAAAAGGCAGCATATTTATAGAGATGATGAGCAATGCAAAAGTGGCAGAAGTGTCATGTAAAACAATCATCACAGCTCTCCAAGAAAGACTCAGAGCAGATACTGGGCACACTAGATTTTCTGAAGATCTGCAAATAAAAGAGAAAGTTGGAAAGCTACAAGCCTAAGCATAAGATACAGCAATCTCAAAGGCAAGCACAAGCTTCATAGATGGTGAGTAAAAGCCTTTGGAAGACAGGAGGGAAGCTTATCTAGAACTTGAACAATGCCAGAAGTTAGGTAAATTAGTTTGACAATGACACTGAGGATAAAAGAGCACCAGGTAGTTGTAGAGTGTAGCTGTTTGGAATAATAAAGCAATTATATATTTTTTTGATTAAATAGCTTAAAGTTGTAGGAAAAGCAACAGAGTAGGATGTTAGATTTGTAATCTGTTTAGAGTTTTATTGCTAAACTTCTATTCATCCCTCAAGATCCAGCTCAAATATGTCAAGTCTTCTTTGAAACTTAATGAAAGATTGGATGTTGTTCCTGAACCTTTCGTCATATTTCTGTTATAGAATTTGCGTCCTTGGATTCCCCATGTGATTTTGAAGTACTTCTTACTAGTTTGGATTGAGTTTATTTCCTTGGCTCATCCATCATGAGCTTGGCCACTAGACTTCCTTTGGTCAACGGAATGTTTGGATGGAATTAGTGGATGGAATGTGAGCAGTAGTTTTAAACACATCTGTGCCATTTGGGTTGGCCTCTTGCATGGCTGTAATTTCTGTGAGAGGAGAATCAGTAATCACTCCCTTCAACCAGGTGTATGAATGAAAATATACAGGGTAGACCTGATTCCAACAGGAAGCTTGTCCAGCCTGATCCAGACATAGCAAGCCGACACTGGCTGAACCACAGTTGATTTGCAGAAGTATGAGCCTGAAAGATAATGGGTGCTGTTGTAGGCCATTACAATTTTGAAATTGTTTGTTACATGGCAAGATTTATTGCTTTACCATTTTAAAATATTCTCACATACAGAATGTCCTCTTCCCTGTAATATGCTTGTATTGTACTCTGGATCTATAACTATTACAGAATCTCTCAACTGGTAAACTCTTGTGCTCAAACATCTGTCTCTCTTAAAAAGCTCCAGGCAACTCTACTGTAAGGACTTACCATATTGGTGCTTTATTTCACTGTCCTCAAACTAACTGGCCCAAAGCACAAAATTGTATGTATGTAATAGCACTGCTTTCTACATGCAAATATTCAAAGGGAAGATATCAACATATTTGTAAGACAAATCCAGTGTGAGAAGTTCTGAAGCATCCATATCTTATTCACCATATATGATTTTATCTTAAGCTTTTAAATCTCTGTTTTAGAGGCAGAAAAAATAAACCACAGAAAAGAGTTAAATAAACTATGTGGTATCACAAAAAATATTTGCCTGGCATTCATAAAGTTAAGATTGTCAGTTTAAGTGGTAAGTCAATTCTAACTCATTCTTATTTATTGGAGCCTATTAAAAAGCTAACGACTACTCTATTCAGGCTCATTTTTACATAACATATTTTTATGTTGCTGAGTAAATTCTGTTTAGACATAGCTTTTGCTCATATGAACTATTTTTGAATAGATAAAAAATAGTGAAACCAGTTCCCAACTCAGAGTCTTAAATTACCCACACCACTGAATAGCTGTGGATGTAAACACATGTTAGGATGAAAATGTGGAATTTGTCTGTACCGTTTAGGAAACCAATTTAATACTGAGTTCTGAATGTAGGGCTAGAAAATTACAATAAAATTTGATTTATACCAAAGTGAATAAACTGGAAGTCACAAAACCCTTAAGCCCCAAATTATCAGGTGGTTTTAAACAGGAGTCTATTAGACTATTGGCTATAACTCTTGTTTTCTTAGCACCGAAGTGAGTATAGTATTTATTTACATAGGATAGTTTAAATACACTACCAAATGAGGTTACTTGCTTTTTGTTAAATCAGAGTGGACACTTTGCTGTAGGCCGATCTCCCCTAAGGACTTTGCCTCTGGGAGTTGCCCTAAACTGAAGTGAACATCCTTATTCAAGATCACATCTCCCTTCCCTGTGGTAGCCTGAATTTAAGACTGGCTGATGCTGGCATATAAAAGTGGACTCAGCTCCAAATTGGGGCAATTCTAAAGAATCATCTCAGCTTTAGATTTCCAGTAGAAATAGCTGGAGATCGCCTTTGAGACTGCATCAGAGACCAACCTCTCCCAGGGCCCAGGGGTGCTGTCTCCACTCCCCCATAAAATTGTTGGTCCCCAAAACATGTCTTAATAAACTTCTTTTACACTAATGTCTATCTCACTGTCTCTTTCCTAGGAACCTGGACTACAATACAAATCATGCCTAATCAATGCAACTCAACAACATTAATTGAATTGAATCTAATTTCATTAAACTAGGAGTTAGGACAAATACAAAGATAAAATGGTGGTCTTGCCCTTTAAAAGCTGACAGTTGTAATAAAGAAGCAGAGATGTAAACACAGAATTATCATAAAGTGAGGCTAGAGGTGAAAAAGAGGTAACTGACCACCATTGTTGTTCAGTTGCCCAGTCGTGTCCGACTCTTTGCAACCCGATGGACTACAGCATGCCAGGTCTCCCTGTCCCACACCATCTCCCTAAGTTTGCCCAAGTTCATGTCCATTGCATTGGAGATGTCATCCAGCCATCTCATCCTCTGACGCCCTCTTCTTCTGAACTGACCACTTTTTCATGTTTGTTACCTCTGGAAGCGCTACTGACTGCCCCATAAGCTCCTTATAACACTCAAAGTTAGTCACCACCGTAATTCTGGTTATTGCAGTGAAAGCCGAAATGATAAGTTCCAGGTTCAGGCAGAAGCATTTTTCAGCTGGAGGTTTATTTCTCATCTTTCTCTTTCTCTGTTATGGCAAACTGGAAGCCTCCAGCTGAAATTTCAGCATAATGAGATACAAGCAGTCTGCTTCACAGTGGCCTTTGCATAGAAGAAAAAAATAAACCCTCTGATGTGTGAAGCCTCAAGATGAGGTGGTTTGATGATATAGGATGGCATAACCTAGCCCCTTAGACCAGTCTGAATAATAGATGCCTACTTACCTATACCCATTTCTTGAGGAAGGTAAGACTTAGAAGAAATTTCCCAGATCTATGTTATTTAAACTGTGTACTGAGTAATTTGGTTCCTAAGTAGAGAAGAGAATTGCCTTTATTTTTTTTCTTTTTAGGAAGAAGAAACAGACCAATGACCTAATCAGAACTGGTAAGTCAGGAAACAATAAGCTTCTAGAGTTTGAACACTTAAACCAGCCAAGAGGACCTCCATCTGTCCAAACAGTGATAAAGCATGTGACAAAGTATGCAGTTATGTGTGGGCACACTTTTCCGGGAAGGATGTCTGCAAGAATCTTTAGAGCACAGTTTAGGTGAAATGCAGAGGTAAGAGATACAGACAAGAAAGAAAAATGGCAAATGTCCTGAAATGAGGCCAGAGAGCTAGAATTTATAAGGGACTTCACAAGTCCACTAAAGAAATTTGGATTTATTTTAGCCTAGGCAGTTTATAAACCAAAGATAGTACTCTGCAATTTCTTCTTCCCCAGTTCATTACAGTTTCTCTTCACTTTCTGCCATTTTTTACTGCAGTACAAAGTAGGAAAAGTATCTCTTATGATTCTAAGGACAAAGTCTAATTTTTCACTTGGACCTGAGGACCTCCAGGATCCGAGTCTTGCTAACTTCACCAATTATAGTATTTGGTGCCTTACTCTTCAAGAGGAACTATGTGAATGTGAATCCATGCTCTACCGATAGCTACCTATGTGTTAGTCAGGATTCCCAGGTGGTTCCAGTAGTATCATCAGCTAGTGGTGCCAATGCAGGAGAGGCAAGAGACATGGGTTCAATCCCTGGGTCAGTAAATCCCCTGGTGAAGGAAATGGCAACCACTCTAGTATTCTTGCCTGGAAAATTCCATGGACAGAGGAGCCTGGCAGGGTACAGTCTTGGAGTCGCAAAGAGTTGGACACGACTGAGCGACTGAACATCTGTTACTGTCAGCATCTGTAAAATAAAGATAGTAACACTACTTACCTGAAAGGTTTGTAGGAAATATTAAATGAACAGATAGATGTAAACTATTTACATTTTAAAAACTGCTGACACAGCATATGATCTCAAAGAGCTGAGAGTTCTGTGCTGATTCCTCAGCTTCTACATCTTACCATTCAGTTTCTGGGATAACATCTCTTTATTCTTCGATTCACAGAATAGATGTTACTTTTTTTCTGAGAAGGATTCAGTGGTCCTCCAGCATTCAGTTAGGTAATTATGCCCTTCCACAATACCTTGGATTTTTGAGTAGACTGTCCTGAAATTTAATCATATCCTCACTATGTATATCTCTACACAGACTCTAGTAATTGGAATGCTACTGAAGAATTTTCCTTAGAGGCATAACATGATATGTGTGTGTCTAAGGAATCACTCTGGCTGCTGGGTTGAGAATAAATTCCATGGAAGCAATCCCCAGGTCTGATGAGAGTTAGAAAGCAACTGCAGAGGTCTAGGTACGAGATGATGGAGACTTGGACTGGGGTAGGAGCAGTGTGACTGTTGTATCCTGGACATGTTTTTCAAATTTTATTTTATATTGGAGTAGAGTTGACACGATGAATATATTTTGAAAGTGAAAGCATAGTTTTCTGATGGATTAGATGTGGTATGTGAAATAGAAGAGTCAAAAGTGATTCCAATTTTAAGGGTGGAGTTGCTATCTACTGAGAAAGAGAAGACTATGGTGGAACAGCTTTTGGGGGAAAAAAATAGAGTTCAGTTAGAATGTTGGATTTGGAGCATTTATTAGACATCCAACTGGAGATGATAGTCAGTTGGATATACAAGAATGGATTTCAATAGACAAGTTGCTTAGAGATGTACATTTGTAAGCTGTCATCACATAGATGATCTTTTAAGCTCTCAGACCTTAGAGTACCAGGACAGTGAATATAGGAGAAGGGACTGACACCCAAATTTTGTACACTTCTGACATTTTAAGAGGTCAGGGAGCCAGAGAATGATCTGAGCTATAAAAGTGCATTAAGCAAAAGGGAAAGAAAACTGAGAGCCTATAGTGGTCTATAAAGCAAGTAAAGAGAATTTGGGAGAAGATTCCTTTTTATTCCTTTTTTTTAGGAGAATAGGAAATGGTTCAGTAGAGGGCAGAGAATAATGATGTCACAGCAGAAGGTGAGTGACAGTGCTTACTTACCACAGTGCTTCCCCTGAGTTGGCAAGAGGGAGTAAGATCTGACACTCAGATGGAGTGATTGGATATAGATAGCGCTATGCATAGTTCTGGAGAAGGAAATGGCAACCCACTGCAGTCTTCTTGCCTGGAGACTCCCATGGACAGAGGAGCCCGGGGAACTACAGTCCATGGGGTTGCAAAAGAGTCGGACATGACTTAGTGACTAAACAACAAGGATAATTCGTAGTTCACCTCTGATGACAACACAGTAAGGCCAGGTCTAGGGATGTAAGGCTGGAGAGGGAAATGTGACACAGGGATTTTTGAAAGTTCCCCTCCTTAGCTCTTTCTGGTTTTTAGTCATCAGTGAAGCTTCAGTTTCCCTATGTGTAAAACTACATGCTAAGTCACTTCAGTAATTTCCAACTCTGAGAGACCCTATGGACTGCAACCTACCAGGCTCCTTTGTCCATGGGATTCCCCAAGCAAGAATACTGGGATGGGTTAACATGCCCTCCTCCAGGGGATCTTCCCAACCTAGGAATCAAACCTGCGTCTCTTATGTCTCCTGCATTTGCAGGCAGGTTCTTTACCACTCACGCCACCTGGGAAGCCCATGTATCGAACTAAGAAATTAGAAATAGCGTATTTCTGTGATTCTGTAAGTGGGTAGTAATTTCAGAAGTACACCCTCAAAAAGATTCAAGAGCTGACTATCAACTCTGCATATCTGATTAGTAGTAGAGAACTTATAAAGTGTAGTTATTACTACTATCATAGTCTCAGAAAATGAAACCTGTCCCATGTTTTACTATATTTTGCTAACATGACAGTCCCACAGTTTCTGGCACATTTATGATTTCTATAGGAACAAGTGCAGAAACTGTCTTGGAGATTGACATAGCCCATCTGCTTTAAAAGAGCTTGTGTTATAAAATGCCATATTTTCTCCTAACATCCTCCCCTCACTGAAGTAGATTTAAAAGTTAGTATTATTAAGAAATCATCTTTTGAAGTAAATATCTATGTAGGATCATGAAAAGCTTTCTTTAAACAGAAGTAGTTAAATTGTAGAAAGTTGGTTAGCTCAAGTTGTTTTTTCTTTCTCTTAATTCAAGATCATTAGTGTTTGACTAATGATGCATTCCTATTTTTCCTTTAACAATGAGATAAAAAAGTAATTTACAGTAACACAAGAAAATAAAAAAAGAATACAATTTCTGCTCAAAGGGGACATGCTTTCCATTTCAAAATGCTGGTTTTTCCAGACCAAGGCTCCACTTAGGTTCTGAAGCCACTATCGATGAAAACAAGGGATTTCAAAAATTATTATTATTCAGGTACAGTATCTGAGAGGGAAAAATGCTGCCTTAAAATCTAGTGGGGTTATGTTGTTGTTTACATCTTACCATTCAGTGTTTTTATTCTTTCAGGTAAAAAGATCTCACAACTTCTATGCAGATGAACTGTCTGCATTTCAATTTAAAGTAATGGTGTGAGCAATTTCACTCCATTACTTCCAGCTCCAATACGTTCATAGTGCCTGTGTTAATGCCTAACAACAAAACACGAAGGGAACAAAGGCTTCTAATTTGTATAATGGGCTTGAGTGAGATGGGCGCTTTCTCCTCATGGATGAACACACTAAGCGATTAAAAAATTTTATAACCCAGAAACATACGGTATGTCAACATCACATGCCACTCTCAAACAAATATACTGAAAAGAAGCAAAATCCTTTTCATTATGGAGAGTGTCTTGTCAACACGCAGTTACTAGGAAAATTCACTCATGTTGCATATTTGCTGCATCGGTAGGTCACAGTTTTCTATGTTACTGAGTCTGAGTATTTTTTTAAATGAATATAAGAAAACAGAAGCACAGTAAAGTTGAAACTTCTAATCTTTCAAAATCAAGTTGTGGTACAATTGTAAATAATATCTACTGAGTCTGCTTGGATTAAAAGCTACCATGAAGCTTATGAAAGGACCTAAGTAGCTCAAGCGCTTGCAGTTGAGTAGAGTAGTGTATACAGATTCATACAGCATAATCTGCTAAAGCATTTTAACAGATAAGCATTGGGTAGAGTTTTCAGTTACTTCAAAGATTAACACTCAAATGTGTATCCTGGTCCAGGTAAATATTTCTTTCTATGACATTCATGCTAACCAGATCATGTTTCCAAATACATTCTTTGATAAATGTAACAGACATGACAAATATTTTCTCACAATATTAAATAAGTTATACCTTTATGAATGCATCAGTTCAGTTCAGTCGCTCAGTCGTGTCCGACTCTTTGCGACCCCATGAATCACAGCACGTCAGGCCTCCCTGTCCATCACCAACTCCCGGAGTTCACTCACACTCACGTCCATTGACTCCGTGATGCCATCCAGCCATCTCATCCTCAGTCATCCCCTTCTCCTCCTGCTCCTAATCCCTCCCAGCATCAGGGTCTTTTCCAATGAGTCAACTCTTCGCATGAGGTGGCCAAAGTACTGGAGCTTCAGTTTTAGCATCATTCCTTCCAAAGAAATCTCAGGGCCGATCTCCTTCAGAATGGACTGGTTGGATCTCCTTGCAGTCCAAGGGACTCTCAAGAGTCTTCTCCAACACCACACTTCAAAAGCATCAAGTCTTCGGCGCTCAGCCTTCTTCACAGTCCAACTCTCACATCCATACATGACCACAGGAAAAACCATAGCCTTGACTACATGGGCCTTAGTTGGCAAAGTAATGTCTCTGCTTTTGAATATACTATCTAGGTTGCTCATAACTTTCCTTCCAAGGAGTAAGTGTCTTTTAATTTCATGGCTGCAGTCACCATCTGCAGTGATTTTGGAGCCCCAAAAAATAAAGTCTGACACTGTTTCCACTGTTTCCCCATCTATTTCCCATGAAGTGATGGGACCAGATGCCATGATCTTCATTTTCTGAATGTTTAGCTTTAAGTCAACTTTTTCACTCTCCTCTTTCACTTTCAACAAGAGGCTTTTTAGTTCCTCTTCACTTTCTGCCATAAGGGTGGTATCATCTGCATATCTGAGGTTATTGATATTTCTCCCGGCAATCTTGATTCCAGCTTGTGCTTCTTCCAATCTAGCGTTTCTCATGATGTACTCTGCATAGAAGTTAAATAAGCAGGGTGACAATATACAGCCTTGACGTACTCCTTTTCCTATTTGGAACCAGTCTGTTGTTCCATGTCCAGTTCTAACTGTTGCTTCCTGACCTGCATACAGGTTTCTAAAGAGGCAGGTCAGGTGGTCTGGTATTCCCATCTCTTTCAGAATTTTCCACAGTTTCTTGTGATCCACACAGTCAAAGGCTTTGGCTTAGTCAATAAAGCAGAAATAGATGTTTTTCTGGAACTCTCTTGCTTTTTCCATGATCCAGCGGATGTTGGCAATTTGATCTCTGGTTCTTTTGCCTTTTCTAAAACCAGCTTGATCAGGAAGTTCACGGTTCACATATTGCTGAAGTCTGGCTTGGAGAATGTTGAGCATTACTTTACTAGCATGTGAGATGAGTGCAATTGTGTGGTAGTTGGAGCATTCTTTGGCATTGCCTTTCTTTGGGATTGGAATGAAAACTGACCTTTTCCAGTCCTGTGGCCACTGCTGAGTTTTCCAAATTTGCTGGCATATTGAGTGCAGCACTTTCACAGCATCATCTTTCAGGATTTGAAATAGCTGAGTCCATACAATATAAATAGAGGAGAAAGTGAAAGCTCTTTTTTGCCATCAATCACCAACTAATAAGTATGGGTGGAATGATGACATTAAAATATCGTCACTGGGGGAGAAAGACTGATAAGGAGTAGAAATTTACATAGTCTCAAGTTGTTGTTCAGTCGCTACATCCATTGAGTTGGTGATGCCATTCAACCAACTATCTCATCCTCTATTGTCCCCTTCTCCTCCTGCCTTCGATCTTTCCCAGCATTAGGGTCTTTTCCAGTGAGTCAGCTCTTCACATCAGGTGGCCAAAGTATTGGAGCTTTAGCTTCAGCATCAGTTCTTCCAATGAATATTTAGGGTTGATTTCCTTTAGGATTGACTGATTTGATGTCCTTGCAGTCCAAGGGACTCAAAAGAGTCTTCTCCAACACCACAGTTTGAAAGCATCAATTCTTTGGCACTCAGCTTTCTTTATGGTCCAACTCTTTTTACATGACTACTGGAAAAACCATCAGTTAAGTTCAGTTCAGTCACTCAGCCGTGTCTGACTCTTTGCAACCCCATGAATCACAGCACGCCAGGCCTCCTTTGACTATATGGACCTTTGTCAGCAAAGTAACGTCTCAGGTTATTTTCCCACAAATTCCTTATTAGTTACAAAGGAAAACTAGTAACAACAAGAAAATCTGATGTTCTTTCAATGGTTCATTGTAAATATTGTCAATTAAATTTTTCATTGTTTTGATTCACAAATAGTTAAGGACTTCTTTGTCTGGAATTTTATTTTTCTCAAGGTCATGCCATTAAATAAGAAATGCAGACAGAAATTCACTTAAACCATTCAAAAACTGCCGCCTCCAATGAAGACAAATCCTTTGGTTAGATATACTTTGGGTAAACACCTAATCAGGCTCTTTTTGTTGAGACTTAATGAAATTGTTCTCCCTTCCAACAGCCAGATCAGGCTAACCCTGCAGCACAGCAGAGACATAGAAAAGCAGAACCACCCCCACCAAACTCTTGGATAAGAGAGGGACCCCGAGAGCTACAGCACTGGGTGGGCAAAGTGGTGGCTGTTCCAAGCTGGCCCCTGGACTGCACCTGGGCCCCTAGTGAGGATTCTGCCCTTCTTTACTTCCCCTTTTGCTGTCCACGTAAGATCAGAAACACTGCTTTCAGTTACTATGATGGTTAGGTGTTTGTGACAGGCAGGAGGTTGATGTCCAGGGAGGGCAGGCAGGGTGAGCAGAACCCCGAGATGTTGCTGGCTCAGCCGGGCTCCTGGCCACCTGGTTCTGTGATGGACTGCAGCAGCATTCCAGGAGACGGAACAGGCCCCTCGAAGACAACATTCAGACATTAAAACACACACCCACAAAATAGCCATCCCAGACCTCTAATCTTACTTTATAACCCAAACTATAATTACATTACAGCAATTACTTGAATATTACATTTTTATTACTGTTATGTCATTATGTCTACTAGGAAAAAAAATGCCTACTTTAACCAATAAAATTCTTAATGACTCATTTAAGCTACACGAAACCCCTGACTTAAAACATTTTGGTCAAAATAATTTTTAGAGCCTGGGGGATGAAAAGGGTTAATCTCCATCTCTATAGTTACCCCCAAAGCAAGAAAACTTTCACTGGTAGATGGACTCCTAGAGATCAAAACGTTCTAGCCAAGGCTGGTCAGAAAATTACCATAGTGCTTCCATGCATGCATGCTAAGCCACTTCAGTCATGTCTGACTCTTTGCAACCCTATGGACTCGAGCCCACCAGGCTCCTCTGTCCATGGGACTCTCCAGGCAAGAATACTAGAGTGGGTTGCCATGCCCTTCTCCATTTTACAATATATTTACCCCTAAATGGTCTATGCATCGAACAAACATTTTCCTACAAAAAAATCAAGCGGCTAACAAGTTTCGCTTCCCTTAGGTAAACCAGGCCTAAAGTTTATCTTTTGCTTCATTTTCTGAAAAATCCTTTTCACAAGTATATGTCCTCTGTATTACTCTGTAAAATTCAGTGCCTAATTCTAAAGTTATGTACATCTGCTGGACATATACACTGTTAAACATTCATCAATTCAATTCAGTCACACAGTCGTGTCCACCTCTTTGCGACCCCTTGAATCACAGCACACCAGGCCTTCCTGTCCATCACCAACTCCCAGAATTCACTCAAGCTCATGTCCGTCGAGTCAGTGATACCTTCCAGCCATGAATGCCTACAAATGTGAAAAGTATTACCAGGTCTATTTTTAACATTGTTTTGGCAAGGCTGTTGCTGCGGGGCAGGGGGCCGGCAGGGTGGGAATCCTATAGAATCTTCATGAGAAAACTGAATGATTCTTTGAAATGTGGCTGTGATTCCCTAACTTACTAAGTGGTGATGTCCCTGGTGCTGAGAAGCCAGAAACGGGTAGAAGGGCTAGTTCACCAGCACACTCTGGAGATGCACCAGAGGGAGATCAAACTCGTCTGAGATGCAGTTTGTGCCGAACTGCGCCTCCCGCCGCCGCTCCAAGGACACATCCCAGGCACTCAGTTTGCCATCCCCGTGAGCGTGTGTCACGCAAAGCTATGGTCTTGGCGTGCAGTTCTTATAGAACTTGATTGGCCCACTGGCCTTCCCTCGTTCATTACCCACATTTGTCTTAGGAAATAACCACCTTGTTCAGCTGTTAGCAAAAGACAGGGGGATTCACTTGCATCCCCTCGGTCACTTACTTAGCAAGTGACAAGAAGTTCAGAGAAGTCTGTCAGGACAAGAGAGTGTGATCAGACCTCCTTGTCACCCAGTTTGAATCCTGAGCCACACTCTGGGGCAGAGGGCACCATGGCACATCAGATGGGGCCCTGGTCTGGTCTTAGTGAGTTTGTAATATTACAAGAATAATAAAATAGTAGTGCATGAGAGGTGGCCTCTGAAAGGAAAGCCGATGTTTCTTTGACATTTATAAAAACATTATTCTAACAGGTGAATTCTTTCTGTGGAATCTGTTAAACTAACATGCAGTAAATAGAATGGTTCCAAGTCAAAATCCCATTCTTGATTTATAGATTTACCAAATTAACCTGCCAAACTCACATCCTTCTTGCAAAGACAAACAACAAAAGCCTTCCACGGTCACATTTCCCACCTCCGGCTACACATTCCAATCCCAGACCTGTCCCGGGCACCTCAAAGGCTTCCCCACTTCTCCTCATGTCATCTCGGCATCTTAGGGTTGTCGGTGTGTTTTCTCAGGCCTGTGACCCCCATCCAGTGTTTACGGGACCAGCTGGTGACCTCACATACCCCTCAGCTGTGCTGCAAACCATTTCAACACAACCACCAGCCTTGGAGTTTTAATGAGAATTTGCCCTGGAGCTTCTGGGTCTGGAGCAGCTTGGGGGCAGGCAGCTGAGTACCTGCTAAAGTGTTGCTTCCCTCACCCCACCCATGCCTCTCAGAAGGGCTGTAAAAGGTTAGAGTTCTGAGAGGTGGGCAGAGGCTGTTGCACACAGGTTCCTGGGCCCACAGAGGACGGCCCCCTCCCTCCTCCTCCCTGCCATGTGTTTGTTCTGAAGCCTCCTTCCCTAAGCACCATGTGTGAATGTGTATGTAAGACCAGCAGCCACACAGCAAGCAGGGCCAGGTCTGGGATGAAGTAAGAGTCTTATTAAATGGCAGGAGGTTAGCTGAGAGCAATGAGAGGCAACCTCTTCAACTAAAGGTCCCAAGGCTCCCTAATCCCAACAAGCAATTTACCAACCCCACCTGTAATACCCCTCCCCATCAGTACTCCAAAATAGGGAGTGGGAAAGATTCCCACCACTGACTGTTGGGACTTTCCCTACTCTAGCACATGCACTTCTACCATCGTGTACTGGACTCAGTCGCTCAGTCATTCGGACCCTTTGCAACCCCATGGACTGCTGCATACCTGGCCTACCTGTCCGTCACCAACTCCCGGAGTTTACTCAAACTCATGTCTATTGAGTCAATAATATGATCCAACCATCTCATCTTCTGTCGTCCCCTTCTGCTCCTGCCTTCTATCCTTCCTAGCATCAGGGTCTTTTCAAATGAGTCAGTTCTTTGCATCAGTTCTTTACTTCAGCTTCATCATCAGTCCCTCCAATGAATATTCAGGACTGATTTCCTTTAGGATGGACTGGTTGGATCTCCTTGCAGTCCAAGGGACTCTCAAGAGTCTTCTCCAACACCACAATTCAAAAACATTAATTCTTTGGTGCTCAGCTTTCTTGATAGTCCAACTCTCACATCCATACATGACTACTAGAAAAACCATATCTTTGACTATATGGACCTTTGTTAGCAAAGTAATATCTCTGCTTTTTAATATGCTGTCTAGGTTGATCATAACTTTTCTTCCAAAGAGCAAGTGTCTTTTAATCTCATGGCAGCAGTCACCATCTGCAGTGATTTTGGAGCCCAAGAGAATAAAGTCTCTGTTTCCTTTGTTTCTCCATCTATTTGCCATGAAGTTCTCCATCTATTTGCCATGAAGTGATGGGACCAGATGCCATGATCTTAGGTTTTTTGAATGTTGAGTTTTAAGCCAGCTTTTTTACTCTCCTCTTTCACTTTCATAAAGAGGTTCTTTAGTTCTTCACTTTCTGCCATAAGGGTGGTGTCATCTGCATATCTGAGGTTATTGATATTTCTCCCAGCAATCTTGATTCCAGCTTGTGCTTCATCCAGCCTGGCATTTCAATAAAATCTGCATAAAAGTTAAATAAGCAGGGTGACAATATACAGCCTTGATGTACTCCTTTCCCAATTTGGAACCAGTCTGTTGTTCCATGTCCAGTTCTAACTGTTGCTTCTTGACCTGCATACAGATTTCTCAGGAGGCAGGTAAGGTGGTCTGGTATTACCAACTCTAAGAATTTTCCACAGTTCGTTGGATCCATACAGTAAATGGCCTTAGTGTAGTCAATGAAGCAGAAGTAGATGTTTTTCTGGAACTCTCTTGCTTTTTCTGTGATCCAGTGGATGTTGGCAGTTTGATCTCTGGTTCCTCTGCTTTCTCTAAATTCAGCTTGAACTTCTGAAAGTTCTTGGTTCACATACTGCTGAAGCCTCGCTTGGAGAATTTTCAGCATTACTTTGCTAGCATGTAAGATGAGTGCAATTGTGCCGTAGTTTGAACAATCTTTGGCATTGTCTTTCTTTGGGATTGGAGTGAAAACTGACCTTTTCCAGTCCTATGGCCACTGCTGAGTTTTCCAAATTTGCTGGCATATTGAGTGCAGCACTTTCACAGCATCATCTTTCAGAATTTGAAATAGCTCAGCTGGAATTCCATCCCCTCCACTAGCTTTTATCGTAATGATGCTTCCTAAGGCCCACTTGACTTTTGCACTCCAGGATGTCTGGCTCTAGGTGAGTGATCACACCATTGTGGTTATCTGGGTCATGAAGATCTTTTTTGTATAGTTCTTCTGTATATTCTTGTCACCTCTTCTTAATTAGACTCATTAACTGCACATAAAGATTCCACGAATCCCTATATCTAATTATGATAGACTGAATTATGGGAAAGACATGCACAGTAGAGCATCTTGTTATATAACCTGCAGCTGTGAATCTAGATTGTCAGTCAACAATTATGGATTATGCAAATGACCTTGCCTTAAAAACTGTACCACAGCCCTCCAGGGCCACTGCCTCCCTTGATGTGGCCCACCTCTCTCTTGAGGTCATCTCTCTCTTCTTTCTTCCCTTATCATTAATAAACTTTCTTGGAATGGGTAAGGCCTTACTTTGCGTCCATACCATGAATCAAGGCCCACAAGAGGAGGGGTCTGCAGACTCCCCTCTGCTAATAATCTGTAGCATCTTCAGTTGCCCTGCACGCTGGCCATCCCCTCATACATCATCCACTGCCCGCAGCCCAGCCGTCTGAAGCCATGAAGAGATGGCCTCGGCAGACCAAGGCTGATTCAAAAATGTCCCTTTTAGGACTTCCTTGGCAGTCCTGTAGTTAAGATTTCACCTTCCATTGCAGGAGGTACAGGTTCAATCCCTGATCAGGGACCTAAGATCCCACATGCCTCCTGGCCAGAGGACCAAAACATGAAACAGGAGCAATATTGTAATAAGTTCAATAAAGACTTAAAAATATGTATAAATAATAAAGAAGAAGCAGTGTTCCCTTGCACTTCTTTCGCCCGAAAAAATACAGGTCTTTGGTAGCAGAACTTGATCTTTTAGGAATCTATACGAATTGCTGTGTCTTCTGCTTTTACAGCAAAGCGGTATCCCCTTAAAAAGAAGAAAATACTGGTTCCAGATTTGCTCAAGACTGAATAATGACCCTTGGCAAGTCAGAAAGGAAGAATCCTTAGCAGCCTGCTCCCTGCTCCCAGATTTTCTGATCGCTCAGAAATGGTGCGGACAGGGTGAGGCGGTGCAAACTGCTTGTTTATTTGGCATTTCCTCAGGGGGTTATAAAAAACAAACAACAAAAACACACACACAAAAGCCTGACACTCGATAAATAAACCACTGATGGTAATCCAAGACGAAGCGCTCCTGCAAGCGTCTGAGCCCGTCTGCTTGTTGCCATTCTGCAATTAGCCGAGGATGCCCGAGGATTGTGCTAACACAGCACGGAGCCCTGTGCCAAACACCTTCTCAGGTTTTTTCCCCTCTGCGTTTTGCTAATCCCTGGATGAAACATAATCACAGAGCAGTGTTCAAGGCTGGACACAACAGGGAGGAACTCGGCGTTGGCTCCCACCCAGTGGAAATAACATGCCACTGGACTCGACAAGGCAGGAGGAAGGATGTTAAACAAATACACTCCCTCCAGCCTCCCTAGCAACAGCTTGCTGCTCTCCACAGAAGCCCCAAACTTCCCCAAGCTGTTCACTCTGCCCCCAGGTTTCATCACCTGAGATATGTAAGAGAGAAATATACAGGGAGGTCAACTGAGCAAAATTCTCATCAGGAAAAAGATGGAACAAGAGGCAAGTCACTTCTCCTCCTCTAAGGCAAAACTTACTTGCCCTCCCTTGCTCCTTCAAAGAAAAGCTATGACCAACCTAGACAGCATATTAAAAGGCAGAGACATTACTTTGCCGACAAAGGTCTGTTCAGTCAAAGCTATGGTTTTTCCAGTAGTCATGTATGGATGTGAGAGTTGGACCGTAAAGAAGACTGAGCGATGAAGAATTGATACTTTTAAACTGTGGTGTTGGATAAGACCCTTGAGAGTCCCTTGGACTGCAAGGAGATCAAACCAATCAATCCTAAAGGAAATCAGCCCTGAATATTCATTGGAAGGACTGAAGCGGAAGCTCCTAAACTTTGGCCACCTGATGTGAAGAGCCAACTCACTGGAAAGACCCTCATGCTGGGAAAGACTAAGGGCAGGAGAAGGGGACAACAGAAGATGAGATGGTTGGATGCCATCATCGACTCAGTGGCCGTGAGTTTGAGCAAGCTCCAGGAGATGGTTACTCAAACCAGAGGGAAGCCTGGCCTGCTGCATTCTGTGGGGTTATAAAGAGTTGGACACATCTGAGTGACTGAACAATAACAAGGGCAAAACTAAAGTTATGCAAGTATTTGTATGTAATGAATAGATAATTAAACATCATAATTAAACCCCAGTCACTTGCACTCGTTGTTCTTTTTCTCTGAAACCAGAGGGAAACATTTCTCCTTATTGTGGTTGCAGGTTCCGATTTCTGATGTAGAAGTTACAGGTACCATCTGACTCTCATCATCTCGTGTTCTGATGACAGTGGGAAAGAGGGAATCAAAATGGGACAGAATTTTCTCTAGTGAAGAGAGAAGGCTGTCTAAAAGAACTCATCTATTGTGCATAATGTTATCTAAAATATCAACCTGCACAAATGTGTGTATTTGCATCTTGATCTGTACAACAAGCCTCTGAGACTGATAGTTACTTTACAGATGAAAGTCTGGGGTGCAGTGCTGAGGGGAGATTTGGGACCACACAATTGAACAGTGAAATAAGTTGGAGATCCCCATGGGATTCGGACAGAAAAGGGACTCCAAGGAATCATGTAGGCAAAGCTAGAGGTTAAAAACAATAACAGCAGCAAATCCCTCTACTGTCAGATGGCTAAAAAGCAAATAAATAATAGAACCTTGTCACAGCGCTCAACCTTCTCCAAGGGAGCTTAGAAAGCGCTCAGCCGTGATCTTGCATCTGGCTATAGTTGCGCTGGGTTGTGGGTTTGCCTGGGGGCACTATCATAAATTTTGTGCTGAAGCTGAGCCTGTAGCAAGTCTCCCCTGTCAAGCTGGTCCGGCTCTCATGAAATTGAATGTGACGGAACCAGGAGGAGGAGTGTCAGTCTTTCATCTGGTCCAAGGATGGGGAAGTAAAATAGCAGCCTTTGTTACCACACCTCCCAGAGTGTATCCGTGTAGCCTTTTGTGGACTCTCTCTAGGCTTCTCCTCTTTCCTCTGAAACTGTGAATCCTCTCTGGCCTTTGGGCCATGAAGCCGAATATCACTACTGGCCCCAGACAAGCTTCTGTGGCTGTTACCAGTATCTGCAAGCGTGACCATCACCCCATCTTCCTGCAGATCGTCCACAGCCCTCTGAAACACCTTTTCTCTTCTTTTCCTCGAGCCCTCAAGGCACCAAGTACCGTGCCAAACAGCACAGGCAGAATGCAGTTTCTGCAGTGTTCGCTCAGTCAAGTCAAGTGAAGCTGACCTCGACGTCAACTGACTCCTCTGTGACTGTCTCAGCCCTACAGCCCAACGGAGTCGGCTGAATGCCCCTGGACGCAGAAGCAAGGAGAAGGAGTGAGAGCCTCCCTCCAGGCTTTACATTCTGGCTCTGGTCCTGGTCAACTCTCCGCACTTGGGCACATCTCATTACCTCCTGGAGCTTCAGTTTCCTCACCTGTCAAGTGGAGGTGATAATTCCTACCCCGCAGGATTTGAGATGGTGCCACTGTGACCCCACCTCCAGCTTCAGCAGCGTCTCTCTAACTCTCTCGTTTTTCTGAAGATTCTTTTCTTCCCGCTGCAGTAAGTCATCAACAAACACCAAATGTTCTGTTCCACTCCCTGTTTCTTGTTTGCTTTTTTGTTTTTTGTTTGATGATTTCCACTGGAAAAGTATTCTGCCTTTCTCACGGGTGAGTGTATCCCTCACCAACTTCTTTGAAAACCTTTGGCAGAGGGGAGCATACTTCTACTAAATGCTGGCAGGGAAGAGAAGGGAGGGAGGGACAATACACTCCTTCTACCTAGAGAGCCTTTCCCTTTTCCCAGATGTGCTTCCTCGCCTGCAGCCTCAGCTCAGCCCCCAGCAGCCCTGGGAGGTGCTCAGAGCTGAGACCCCTCAGCCCATCTTACAAATGAGGAAGCCAAGGAGCGCAGAGAGTGCATGGCTCACCCAGGGCGCACAGCCGATCCATGAAGCCAGATCTCTAAAGCAGGTCTCCAACTCCACATCAGTGCTCCTTCTACCACAAGGAACTTTTGGGAGAATTCCTCTTTCTGGTTGCAAATCCAAGAGAGAAGCTTTCTGACTTTGGCCCAGGATATGGGAGTGGGGCAGCAAGCCTGCCTTGCCTCCTATAATCATTTGCAAGGCTTTTGCAACTGTTTCCTTTTCCAGAAACACAAAGAGTTAGGGCCTCTGTTTCTATATTCAGTAGTGGAATTCATCCCCATCTGGAATCACTGAAAGTCCAAGATCTCATCCACCAGTCCAGCCCCACTAAAGTCTCCACTTGTTACTTCATGAGCAGGCTTGAATGAGTGATTACCCTGTTTGAGCCTAGTTTCCTCATCTTTTAATGAACTGAGGATATGAATACCTACTTCTGTGAGACTTCCCTGGCAGTCGAGTGGTTAAGTCCCTGAGCTTCCGCTGCAAGAGTTCAGTCCCTGATAAGGGAACTAAGATCACATTTGACACGTGGCCAGAAGAATTTAAAAATAGAAAAGTACCTACTTCTCATTGTTGGGAGGATGTACTCTCGTATGTGAACAATTACTACACTGCAGGCATCTTTGACAGTGTGTTATGTGCCAGGAATTATTCTAGGTACTGGATATACGCAGTGAACAGACAGAAGACCTTCCTATTGTGGAGCTTGCCTGCTAAAGGGGGAGTATCAATGATAATTTAGCTAACAATGAAGTAGCTAAGTCCCCAAGAGTAATAGCTGCTGTGGGGATACATGACTGAACATATAAATGAATACTTGAAAGTACCCAAACTGAAAGAAACTTAATTGTATGTTCTATGGTGAAACAGTCATGCAGAGAAAAGCACTGCTTCAGGTCATTTTTTAAATACAGTATTCTGATGATACATCCCTTGTAAGATATATGCACAGGACAATAAGAACTGTGAAGAGATCTTAATGTTTATTTAGCAGGCTTCTTATAATTTGAAAGTTACATTGGAAAATTAATGAGTTCTTAATTCTTTTTTTCTCAAGAAATTACATATTTCCTAGCTCTAACCGTTCCCTACAGTGCAGGAGACCTGGGTTTGATCCCTGGGTTGGGAAGATCCCCCGGAGGAGGACATGGCAACCCACTCCAGTATTCTTGCCTGGTGAATACCATGGACAGAGGAGCCTGGTGGGCCGCAGTCCATGGGGTCACAAAGACTTGGACACGACTGAGCAACAAACCACAACCACTGAGAAAGCTTAGAAACTGATAACCCAGTAGCAATAAGTTCCTACTTTTGTGGTCACTATATCTGATTTAGAGACCCACAATAAGGGAGCCAAAAATTCATGGCAAAATGGTTAATTCCAGGTCACAGGCAAGAAATATACAAGATGAGCTTTGGATATCTTGCACGAGAAAGCAAGGAAACCACCAAAGACTAATTTTAATGTGTGTATTCAGTAGAATACAGAACATAAGAGAGTCTGCTTGAAAGGGTGTCTGTTGGCCTAAGGATAATATGAACATCAAAAAGATCAAATACATCAAACATAAAGGTTGATGGGGAACTTTATGATGGAAGAGCCAGGCTGGCAGCACCTCAACCCCTAGGCCTCGCATCCCTACAGGGGAGCAGCTGCACATGGTGGGTTTCCCAATGTGATGTGCCCCTGTGAAGTGTCACCAGACAAGTTAGACTCTGAGTCTGTAGCTCTAATTACCAGTGTACAGGAAACTCAAGAGACAGAGGGAAAAATTAGAGTAATCAGCCACATCAAAAATGGGGGCTTCAGGTCAAACAACCTGGTTTCTCCACCAAACAGATGGCATTAAGAAGGCAGAGAGGGAGACAACCTAAGTGGCCTTCGGTGAATGAATGAATAAGGAAACTGTGATATGGAGAGAGAAAGAAATACTATTCAAAAAATAAAACAAAATCTTGCCATTTGCAACATTATGGATGGACCTCAAAGGCATTAAGTGGAATAAGCATAATAATAAATCAGAGAAGACAAGATCAGTAAGAAAAATACTATATGATCTCTTATATCTGTATGGAATACTTAAAAATAAGCTTACAGAGGAATTTCCCTTGTGGTTCAGTGGTTAAGACTCTGCGCTTTCATTGCAGGGGGCACAAGTTCAATCCCTGGTTGAAGAACTAAGTTCCCACGTGCCATGCAGTATGGCCAAAATGAAAAACACTTGTAGTCATCAAAGGCACAAATCTGTGGTTGCCAGAGGTGGGAGTGGGGCTGGGAGAAAGAGGTGAACTGTTTTTGTTTATACTTTTGGTTTTTTAAATTGAATGGAAAAAAAAAAAAGAAAATGAAGAGGTGAATAAAATATCCGTGGACTGGAGGGAAACTTCAAGAGGTATAGCATATGCGTTATTGGAATATAAGAAGGAGAACAAAGCAAGAACAGAACAGAAATATTTTTGAAGTAACAATGGCCAAAATTTTTGAAAAATCAATGACAACACAAGGAAGCTCAGAGAATCCAATTCAAGGTAAATATCAAAAATTCTACACCTAGGTATGTTATATGTGTATTATGAGTCAGGATTGTCCACAGAAACAAAATTAATAGGATATACATGTAGATATATGAGGAGATTTATAATACTATGAGAATTGTCTCACATGATTTGGGTGGAGTCCTACCAGTAATTATAAAAATTAAAAGGAGGGGTGGTGATAGACAGCGGAGGTTTTAAAGAATGGGGGAATAAAAAATTGGGAGATATGAAAACCAAGTGCAATGTGTAGCTCTTGGTTGGATTTGAACAACTATAACAAATCAGAGAACTTTGAATATGGACTGCCTGTTACCAATATTAAATAATTAATTTAAAACTTTTAAAATATGATGATGTCACAGAGATATACTTTAAGAGTTAGAGATGGACATTGAATTATTTAGGATGAAATTAAATGACGTCCCTATTTGACAGGTAGAATAATAATCCCCCAAAATGTTTAGATTCTAATCCCTTTACATGGCAAAGGGGATTTTGCAGGGGTGACTAAGTGAAGAATCCTTGGATAGAAGAATAGGCTGAGTGGGTCCAGTCTAATCACATAAGTGATGGAGGAAGAAGGCCAGAACTGGCGAATGTGCACAGCTTCTAGAAGCTGGAAAAGGCAGGGAAACAGATTTTCCCTGAAAGCCTCCAGAAAGAAACTCAGCCGTGTCAACATCTATAAAATAATTAATTTGTCTTAAGCCCAGAGGTTTTGGTCATCTGTTGCAACAGTAAATGAAAACAAACGTGTATAAGATCTGTTTTAAAATGTTTTAGGGGGGAAAAAAGGTGATGAAGAATAGATGAAAGGTTAGAAAAATAATAATAACTGTTGAAGTTGACAGTTTGAGATTCATTATACTACTTTATTTCTACATTTGAAAATTTCCACAATAAAAGGATTCTTAAAAATGACTGAAGGGTAGGGAATGGGTGAGGGGAGGAAGAGTTCCAAGGATAGGGTGGTTTATTGGTACAGCACGAGATCAGAGGTCTCTAACCAAAGACCACCAAGAGTGACACGTTACATGGACTGGAGAAGCACTCCCAGTCACCAGGGCAGTACTGAATGCTCTCTGTATGGACCAAACCAGGAGTAAGGACTCTCTCTAGAAAAAATCAATCGCTCATTGAAGAACGTTTCTTAGCCTCTACTGTGGTACTGACCCCTAGATGCAGCTCTTGTGTTCTCTTTTTAATATTTATTTATTTGGCTGTGCGCTCAGGATCTTAGTGGCAGCACTCAGGATCTTAGGCCTTTATTTGCAGCATGTGGGCTTGTAGCTGTGGGCTGTGGGGTCTAGTTCCCTGACCAGTGATCAAACCCAAACCACCTGCATTAGGAGTGTGGAGTCTTTGCCACTGAACCAACAGGGAAGCCCCAGGCCTTGTCTTCTTGGCAAAAGAAACAGAAGCAATAGCAGAACGATGGCAGAATTCAAGCCCTGCTCGTTGACATCACACATGCCCTTGGTGGCGGAGGTCACTGAGGTCTGACTTGTCTCTCAGAGGGAGAACAATCTGTATCCATCCAGCAGTGGCCGCACCTCACCCCAAGAAAAGTATTTGTGTGGTCACCAGCCTGGCTGGCACCCATTCCAGTCAACTGAGCCACCTGGACCCTTCACACCACCTCAGGTGGGGGGAAAAAGTAACCATTCACTCCAACTGGCTGAAAGGAAAGGGGCAGTTTGGGGATAAGGAGTCAGGGCAGTAACCGGCACAGACCTCACGAGGGACGCCGCTGGGACCAAGTTAACCGGAGAAGCACAGCCAGTTCCTGCTGCCAGTCCGCAAGGGAGAGTCCCAGCGCTCCCTCCCTTGCGTGGTGTGATAACATGCTGGACAAGTTGCTGTCCTTGGACTGGATGCTACTCAGTAGGTGGCATCCGTGGTCTCAGAAAGTACTGGGGCTGTTCATCAAAAGGAAGGGAAACAGACAGAAATCATCAAGGCCCGTTTTGGGAAAAGACATTTCTGACATTAAAAACAAAAACATTGGTGCTGAAAGGCGGGGTTTTTGATTGGTGAGAGTCAAGCTCTTGTGGGAGCAAAGAGTCCGGTGGGCTCCAAACACCAGATTTTGGAAACACAAAGGGCAAAATCCTGAAGAGCTGTTATCCTATAAGCCTAGATGGATGGCCTAGATGATTAGGAGAGGGAGAGACACCAGATCCCAGAGATCAGCTGATCCACAGGCTGGGAAACGGATGGGACAAATAAGGGGAGGTTGGCAGGGTCCAGAGTGAGAAGATGGAGGCGAGCTCATTACCTAGGGGCAGCCAAACTAGCTCCCAAGATGCCTGGGTCCCCATTGCCTGCCCGGAAGCCCAGTGGGGAGCCTCATTCAAATCAAGTATCTCCATGGGTAGCAGCTTTCCAGCTCCAAGTCACTGCTCAGCCCCATCCTACATGGATCTAATGGTGCCAGACATGCCGGAGTTCCCCAAACAGAAGTGACACACCGAAGGTAGAGTGTTGGACTGAAGGCCCCCGGTACCTCCCTTTACACGGGACTGAACGGTCCAGGAGCTTTCCCTAAGTGAAGACTATGAAACACACCCCTCTTACACTTAGACAAAAGCAGCCACTCCAGACCCAAGGCATGGACGGATCCATCAGCTTGAGTCACTGCATTGAGTCCTCAGGTGGACAGTCCGACTGGCTCAGCTTTGGTCAAGAGCCTACCTACTCCTGTGGTTGGAGGGCTGGAGTCACGTGGCCTGAATTTGATGTTTCTCATTTCCACGGGTTTTTATACTTTTGCAACCCACGTATAGATAAACAGTACATAGATTCATGCTGTATGTTTTTAAACTTGATATAAACAGCGTAACACTGCACACATCCTGCATCTTGCTGTTATGGGCTTGAGATTGAACCGTGATGATAAATGCCAGGCTGGTTCAAACACTACAACTACTCAGGCACATGATTTATTTATCTCTTTGTTGATGGACATTTAAACGCTTTTTTTTTTTTTAACTGTTATAAGTAATGTTGCAATAAGCATTTGGGGGACACAATTTTCCATCCCCCATCCATGCTTTTTTCCCAATGCCACCAGTGCTATAATATCTCCTGGACACATGGCCCAGAGTTTCTCCCAGGACTTCGCCTGGGAGGAATCGCTGGGCTCTGGGATAGGCATGGCTTCAACTCTGCTAGCTTTTGCCAATTCACTCTCCAAAATGGTTGTACCAATTTACACTCCCACCCTGCTCAGTAATCTTTCCATTATGCCAAGCTGCTGCCTTATTCTGCTTTCAATTCTTTCTAATTTATGAAAGGAAAATATAAAAGAGGTGCTATTACCTTATTAAAAAAGTCCAGCTTCCTTTCCCCTGAAGAAAGGAGAGGAGGAGAGATGGGGAGCTGCTGGTTGGATGAGGGCCTGGCGCGCATTCATCAGCTTTATAGTAGCGCCGGCCTGGAATTCAGGTCTCCTGAGTGGGGGAGAGCCAGGCCACTGGAAACAAGAGACACTTTCACCGCGGCCTCCTCCAGGAACGCAGATAGAATTTACTCTAAGGTACAAAAACGTTTGCACTTACAGCCTCCCTGGTTCCAATCAGGACATGAAGGGAAAGTGCCAAGACACCAGAGAATAAGCCAGTTCTCATAAACTTTCCAGCCAAACGGCAGACTCTGGAAGGTAGAACCGAGCCTGGTAATGAACTCGAGCACTCAGCTCAGGGCGGCCTGGGGCTCTTTTGAACAGTGACTGGCAGCGCCCTCAGTTCTGGGGAGGGTCCTCACTTCTCTCCCCAACCGAGCCACCCTGATGCCTTGCCAGCCTTCCCGATCCCAACTCTGTGTCCTCTGCCCCTCTCCCTACAAAGGAGACCCCTGGGCTCCTCCGAATCCTGCTCAGCCTCCCTCTGCTCAGCCTCCGTGTTCATCTCTGTCATGGTGCTTAGAGCCTCATTGGCTGCCGTGACCCAGACTTGTGGGCGGATCTGTCATCCCCAAAGCCTGCCATCCCCCGAAGGCAGGGATTGCATCTTCCTCACACTGGTGCGCTGCCCAGTGAGCACCCACTGGTTTGCTCCGGGAGGAAAAAAGAAATAGAAACACCAGACAGCTGTTAGCACGCGCTCTCTGCTCCGTTTATCCCCACTCTGTGCTGTTGCTCTAGTTGCTCCATGTGATGAATATCCGCTACAGTTTTTATAGCAGATAAAAAAAGAATCGAGTTACCCTACTAGGCTGGCACTGCCGGAGAGCAGGGGCCCTGTGGTGGACAAGTGTCCAGTGGGAACCGAACGGCACTTTGTTGGTGTGCATTGAACTGGCTGGCATTGATATATCAGTTTCAGATTCAACTCCATTCCCTATGTCTAGTTAGCCACAGGTGCCTCTTTATTGAGCTTCCCCAGCGGCCCAAGTGGTAAAGAAGCTGCCTGCCATGCGGGAGCCCCGGGTTCAATCCCTGGGTTGAGAAGATCCCCTGGAGAAGGGCATGGCAGTGCAAAGAGAATGGAAGACGCAGCTCTTTCGAGTTTGGGGCAGAAGGAGCGAAGCGCCAGCCCTGCTGATGTCCTGAAAGAGACGGAAGACTGAGGAAGCGCCTGAGGCGGGGAAGGGAGAGACCCGTTTTAATTGGAAAACTCTTTTAATTTTCCCTTTCTTCTTCTTCTTGTTTTTAAGTTCCAGTCTTGGATCCTAGAAATTACAGGCTCCTTCAGCATCGCCTCTGTGGTTGGAAAAAATGCTCATTTCACTTTTAAAACAAACAATGGAAAGTTCCTTTCAAAGGAAAAATCTTATTAGCCCAAGTCCAAGGAAATCTGCGAGAGTTTCACTCAGATGTGTGGGGCTGGTCCACAGGGCAGGGGCGGCCCCCCAGGAGGCAGCCCCAGGGAAGGTCTGTCTGACCTCTCCGCCCCCCGAGGGCTCCCTTCTCGGAAGAAGCACCCACCCAAGCCCTCCCTGCCAGGGCCAGGCGTGCAGGAGACCCCACAGGGAACACACATGCAGGAGGAAACCACTCAGACATGAAAGGGCGGAGAATATCCTTTACCCAAATAAAAAACCAGACGAAGATGCAGAGGGAAGCGAATCCCATCAGACAAAGCCACAAATTAAGATCACAGGAGACCCGGCTTGGGAGTTGGGCTCTGTCTTTCAAACATCTTCCAGGAAGCTGCCCCTGGGGCTGCCCTGTCATCCCGCCCGTCCCTCTGCTCATGCTGGACCCCTGGTGGCCCTACAGTGGGCATCTGGGCATGAGCGAGTCATCAGTGATGTTGGGAAATGAGGGGGCCTGAGCGGGGCGGGGGTGGGAATGAGATGGGTCAGTTGAGAGTCAGTGATGCAAAGGGGGAACCATGAGAGCGGAAGATGAGGCCCTGCACAGAATATTAGGTGGCACCAGACAAGAGGATGGAGGCCTGCGCCTGGGACTTGAGCTTCCTCTCCACCCCGGACAAGCTCTCCCCACCCCAAAACCAAGGCTGCAGGCTGTCCACAGAGACTATGTGACCTCATGCTTGGATTAACAGTTTTGAAGCTGACTGCTCAAGCTGCTCTATCCTTGCTCCATCCCAGCTTTGCACCCGGGCCAGCAGTCAGCTGTGGGGCAGGTCCCAGGATCAGCCTGTCTCCACGATGATGCCATTATCGTGTAGTGGGAAGAGTGTGGAGGCATTCTGTTGCTATCTGAAAGCTCACCAGTCTTGTTTGGGAGGGAAAAACAAGTCACCTGCAGATAGTGTAGAGATTAAACAGATAGGAGGATATCAGGAAGCATTTTATGTCCAAATTTTAAAATTCAGATGAAATAGATTAAAGTGACTTAGAGATTAAGAATCTGGGTAAACCTCTAACTAGTAAAGAAATTGAATCACTAGTTTAATTTTCAAAAAGAAATGTCAGTCCAGAAGGCTTTATGGTGAGTTCAGTAAGTCATTTAAAGAATCAGTCCTCTCTAGTATAAACCAAGGAATAGAATAAGAGAAATTTATTCCTTCTGCTCCAATTTTTTGAGGAGGTTAGGAAGATGAACTCTTTATGAAGCATAAGGGAAAATTCAAAAATTCATAATGACAAGGCAACAGCTCTTTGCAAACTAGGAATAGAACTCTTAAGTCTGACAAAGAACATCTACAAAGAAGCTGCAGAAGTCCCTCTGCAGGGTTGTTTTTTTGTTTGTTTGTTTGTTTGTTTTTTTCCTTTTTCAAAAAATCCCAGAAGCCCTCCCATTCAGATCAGAAAAACAAGCACATTTAAGGATATCCAAGAAATCAGTCCTGAAATTCATTGGAAGGACTGATGCTGAAGCTGAAACTCCAATACTTTGGCCACCTGATGCGAAGAACTGCTCATTGGAAAAGACCCTGATGCTGGGAAAGATTGAACGCAGGAGGAGAAGGGGACGACAGAGAATGAGATGGTTGGATGGCATCACCAACTCAATGGACATGAGTTTGAGCAAGCTCTGGGAGTTGGTGATGGACTGGGAAGCCTGGCATGCTGCAATCCACGGGGTTGCAAAGAGTCAGGCATGACTGAGCGACTGAACTGAACTGATCCAATACATTGGAGTGAGTACCTATTGGAAATGAATGAAAATGTGAGTGAGAGAGAAGGTGGACATGGAATAAAATACAATGAGAAGGGCTTTGCTCAAGTCGGTGAAGATGGTGCACCATGAACTAGAGATCATGATTACCTCTGTCCCACTCCTGAAGTCTAACAAGAAAAACAAAACCAACAAAGACTGCCAATGTTATCTCAATGAGAATTCCCTGAACTTGACATTCAAGGCTGTTTCATTCTTCTTCTTCTTCTTCTTAGTATCCATGATGATTTCACAAAATGTCCCAAAATCCCACCACAGAGTGAACATACCTTGATCAGCACCATTTTATAATTATTAGGTGTTGTGTATTGGATTCTGTCAAAGCCAAACATGAGACAAGGTTTCTATGCACATATGTTTTATTGAGGGAATGAATAATGCAGGCTAGGACAGGGGAAGAAGCTCAGCAAAAAGATGGGTTCAGCTGAAGTCCAGCCTCATTCTGATCCCATGAAGAGCTCTGGAGTATGAGTGACACAAAAAGGTTATTTATGCCTCTTAGAGGCAAAGAAATGATCTTTCTGTATCACAGTATCAGTCAGGAATACTATGAGTCCCACTAGGGGCTGGTGTAACAAGCATTCCAGGCATTTTCAGGCAATGTGCCTCCTAACAGGGCAGGCATCTTTGAAACTGGTACTACAACCTTCCCTTTCCCCTTCCCCCGAATCCACATCCCCTCCCAAGATTCCTACCATCTCACGCCCAAGAAAGCATCAGGTTAAAGTCTAGAATCTCATCATCTAAATAAGGGCTAAGTACAAATGAGACTCCTGAATGTAATTCCTTAGGTAAGCTCCTCGAACACAATACCTTTCTATTTTAAGATCTCCAAACAGAATAGTCGAGTTATTCCCCGCAATGTACAATGTTGGAACATGGTAGGAATAACTACAGGCATTCCTGTTCAAAAGGGGGAAAATGGGAGGTACCAAGGAGTCACTGGCCCATAGCAATTCTGAAATCCAGTGGAGAAATTTTTGAAAATTTCCTGAGGGACTTCCAGTGGTTGAGATCCTGAGTTTCTAATACAGATGATGATGGTTCTATTCCTGGTCGTGCACAGCATGGCCAAAAAGAAAAAAAAATTAATAAATTTTCCTGATAAGAATTCAGTCCAAGTTCTGCCAGGAAATGATTCTCCACAGTTCTTACCGTCTGGGCTCGTAGTTCTACTCTCTGGAGCTCTCGGCTTTGTCTTCTGAGTCATCCTTTATCTTTTTTCTTTCCTGCCAGTAGAACTTTAGAGGTCCAAACCCCTATTTATTTTGTACTGTCTCTGTCCATTTCAGTCCAACCTGAAGATATTTCTGTGAATGTAATTATCCTTTAAAATTTGTGGCTTTCCTATGAATGATCTTGAGATTTTTCTCCATAGACAAAAGCCAAACACACAAATCCCTTTGAGATAAGCTCTTCTCTAGCTTCTTCTATTGCAATAACTAAGTTTGCATGTAAGCTTCTTAGAAGCCCCATTGTTTGATGGAGAGGATCTGTGAGACAGATCCTTAAACACTCTAGAACACCTTTGGTCTAGCTGAATGGTACTCTAAGGCACTCTCGTCGATTTTTCTGACGTTTTCCCAGAGGACTTTACGGCCACGTTCACAGCTTTGTTTTCTGACTGTGCTTTTCCGGCATACTTTGCTCTTTGTTAATCGCGCTCAGTCTTGTCCAGCTCTTTGAAACTTGGTGCACCGTACCCGCAGGTTCCTCCTCCATGAAATTCTCCAGGTGAGAACACTGAAGCAGGTTGCCATTCCCTTCTCCATGGGATCTTCCCGACCTAGAGATGGAACCCAGGTCTCCCACACTGCAGGAAGATTCTTTACCGTCTGAGCCACCAGGGAAGTCCAATTTGCTCTTTAGTTGAAAGATATTTCTTAACTTTATAATCATTTGGATGCTGAAGTTTTTGTTGTTGTTTTGGCCACACCACACAGTCTGTGGGATCTCAGCTTCCAGACCAGAGATTGCACCCGGACCCTCAGCAATGAAAGTGCTGGGTCCTAACCACAGGTCCTAACAGCAGGAATTCCCTGCTGGAGTTTCTTGAAAACTTCTAAATCATCAGATCTTAGTTCCTTTTGGTTTAATCTTTCCTCTGGTGCATCTGCTTCCTTGTGTATTTTAGTACAAACAGGAAGAATCAGGGAACCTTTTATCACTTCAGCTGGAAATGATTAGCTCACCCAGCTCATCAGGTACATCCTCTAATACCAAATAACTACAGGTGACACTGTTGCTAAACTTTCTGCCTCTACATATCAGGGATTCTCCTTTATCCAGTTTCTAATAATATGCTCCTCGTTTCCTGTTAAGCTTTCACCGGTAGCCTCCTCGACATCCAGACTATTCTGAGCACTTCAGGCTTCTGTTTACAATCTCATCAATGTCCTCCTAGCTTCTCCTCACTTCCTGGTTCCAAAGCTATGCCCAGATTTATATGTATTTGTTATAGCAGCACCCCCCCTTCCAGGTACCCCAAATCAGTATTATTTATTGATTTCCATGAGTCCAGCATTTATTATCACACAGTTTCTGGGGTTCAGGAATTCAGGAGGAGCTTAGCTGAGAGGTTCTGGCTCAGTACCTCACATGTAGTTTTTGTCAGGATATTAGCAGAAGTAGAAGTCATTAGAAGGAGTGCCTGGGATGGCAGGACCTGTTTCCAAGATGACTCACCCACGTGGGTGCTGGCAGGCAGTCTGCCTTCCTCACTTCTTGGCCCTCGCCTCACCTGCTTAAATGTCATCTTAACATGGCAGCTGGCTTCCCCCAGAGCAAGTAACACAAGAGAGAGGCTAACTTTACCCTTTAACAGGGATCATTCTGGTTGTTGGGTGGGGAGCCAAGGGCAGAAATGGGGGACTTATGAGGAAGCTAATAAAGTGATATGAGCGAGAGATGATGTTGGCTTGGACCAGAAAGGAAGCCAGCAGATCCTGGCTACATTTGAGAAGAGGATTGATAAAAAGTACTGATACATTGGATAGGGAATCCTAGAGAGGGGTCTAGAGGATGTATATAGAGTTTCTAGGCTGTTTTTAAAATTGTTTATCTATCTGTTTGGCTGTGTCAGCTCTCAGAGGCAGCAGGCAGGATCTGGGTTGCATCGCGCATGCTCCTATCCTAGCTCATGCGCTCAGCAGCTGCGTCACTGGGGCTCTCCAGTTGTGGCATGCGGGCTTAGCTGCTCCACAGCCTATGGGGTCTTAGTTCCCTGTCTAGGGATAAAACCCGAGTCCCCCTAGCATTGTAAGGTGAATTGTTAACCACTGGACCACCAGGGAAGTCCGGATCAATAAGGTTTTGATCCAGGCAAGCTGGAGGAATGAAGTTACCACTGACCAAGATGGCCAGCTTGCATAGAATTTGAGAATCTTCACTATCCACATTTTACAAGTGAGCAAAGTGAGATTTTGAGAGTTTAAGTCACTTGCTGAAAAGCTCCCAGGTAGTAAGTGACGTAGCTCGTTCTCAACTACTGTACACTATTGTCCGCTGAGCCAGGAATATTACTAGATGGAGTTGGTTGTCAACATCCTTCACTAAGAGCAGCTGGCAGATGCCCACATTGCTTCTGGGTAGCTGGCTCAGCCGTGGGGCAGGGACAGAGCAGGAGAGTCCCCCCTCCATTAACTCCCTGCCTGTGCCCCTGCTATCCTGGGACCCATCCAGGGCATGGTGATGAATGTGAGCCAGACGGACGTGGAAGCTTCCAGAGAGGCACACAGCACCACAGAGAGAAGGTCAAGGGAGCCTGTCCCCCTTGTGCCACCAGACTGCATCCTTTCCAGCCGGAGGATGTTAGCACCACTTTCGGAATCTGCCGCCAGGGCCAGCTCTGCCCTAGGAGACACTGAGCGCAGAGCCTGGATCATTCGGCAGGGGCCTTGGGACAGTAATTTCTGCAGTGGGCCTGCCAGAGGAGGCAGAGCCCAGCATTTTCTACTCTTAACTCAGTTTCCATCCTCACCTCCTAGGCCACAATTCAGTTCCTGAGGAGGAGGAGGAAATTCCCAGTGCCCTCCCTAGGGAGGAAAGGACCTCATTTCCAAACGTTCCCCGTTCACTTTGTTCTTGCTCAAGAATCTCTTACAGTTTCGAGAGCAAAACATATTTTCTTTTTCTTTTCCTCCTTTCCTACGGGAGAGTATGCAATGGATGCTTTATGTACCTGGTGACAATTTGTGGACAAGCCCCAAGAGAAACAGTGAATTTGCTTCATCCTGTGTTAAAGAAAAAAAAATTCAGAGGGGCCAAGCAAAGAACATTTCAGTGGTTCCACCTGGGGCCTAATTAGGAGAGTTTTCTGGGGGCATTTAGAGTGTGGGGACCTTGGAGTCTTCTGTTGACCCGGGAAAGTATCTGGTGTCACCACTTTATCATTTCACGTAGGAAACACAGGGACTCAGAGAGAAACCCCCCGACTCAAGTGGAGATCACAGATCTATGGGACCATGTCCCGCCTCACTGGGAGTGGAATACACCCAGTTAAAAGAAGTCACCGATTTTCACCCAGCAAATCATTGGGCTTATTTTGAAATACAAATCCAGTATGGGCTAGGATGTTGTAAAATAGCTGTTCCTGTGGGAGCAGGAAAATAAATTGTTACAGCCCTAGTAGGAGCCACCAGAGAAGCCCAAGAATACTGGAGTGGGTAGCCTATCCCTTTTCCAGGGGATCTTCCTGGCCCAGGCATCGAACCAGGGTCTCCTGCATTGCAGGTGGATTCTTTACCAGCTGAGCTACCAAGGAACCCCAGCAGTCTGGCAGTTTTATCAAAAGCCTTTGAACAGGGCTGCTGTAAATAAATTGTTCTGGATATGCACAGGGCTTTGGCTAAGGATGTGTTTCCAGCAGCTTCATTTATATGAGAAAACAGTTGGAAACAATGACAGGAAACTGGTTAGTAAATCATGCATCCAAATGCTAACATTAAAACTTACTGATTCAGGAAAATAGGCATCTTGCATTGTCAAATGAGAAAGCAAGATACGATAAAGGGGGATACATCAGATAAAGACCATATATGGATCACAGAGCTGTATCTATGTCTGACCAAAAACAGCCTATCAAAATGACTAAGGGCTCAAAGTCCACATTCACATCACCTGGAGAGCCTAACTTATTCTCTCAAAGCCTCAGTTTCCCCACCAATGAAATGGGGATAAAAGGCCCTTCCTTACACCCGAGGTCAGAGGGCTTCAGGCCACCCACCCCTGGCTGAAGCTGGAGGTCACGTCCCCTCGGTTCCTGTTCTGACTGTGTGGTGCTGAGCCCCTCCACGCAGTGCTAATTCTGGCCATGCTGGAGCCCCCATGGGCAGCACCAGGCCTGTCCCCACACAGATGGTACGTGACCGCCTCATCCGGAAGTTTCTCACCTTTACCCCAAGGGCTCACCTGTCCATCTCCCCCATCCCCTGATGCAGGCCATGCTTAAGCCTCACTGCCTTCGGGAAGTCTCCTGGGGTTGCCTGAGTGAGGCCCCAGTCTCTTGCTGCACTGAGCACCACCTCACTCCTACCTCAGCACGCTCATCTACCCCTCAGCCTTCATCCCAAGCAATGGACCTGGCTGCAGGCTTCCTGCACAGGTCACCTGATTCCACGGGGCTTGCCTCCATTTCTCATCTGTAAAATGGGGATAAGCACACCCCCTCACAGGGGCATCAGGCGTGAGAAACAGAGCCTGCAATGCACCGCGCTCCCGGCGGCCACCCAGTGAGGGGCAGCTCTCCTCCTGGAGAGTGAGCCGGCTGTGACTGAGGCCTGAGGTCCCCCGTGTGAGGGGCGTGCAGGACTCTCGCAGGCTCACGGGCTCTCTGCCCCCTCCCTGGTTCCCACTGTGAGTAGTCCCGGGGGTTCCCAGCCTGTTGCGTGACTTAACCGTTTTGTGCAGGTTTCTGTTCCCCTTGGGAACGTGTGTCACCTCCAAGCCCACAAGCCCTGAATTTGAGTAAAACTCTCCAGGACTTTCCAGGTTAAAAAAAAAAAAAACACACACACCTGCTTTGTGACAGAATTTCCCACCCTGGTGAGTCAGTTGAGGAAGCGGCATTGGCCAAGACCACCTGTATTTCACATCCAAATAAGGGGCTGGCGTGTGTCTTGGAAGGGCTCACCTAGGAGGCCACAGGCATGCAAACCACCATGCAAGCCAGAGACCACGGTGGTAGGGACCACTCCAGCGGGGGAAGGGGGCTGCCGCAGGCAGCTTCCAGGTCAGGGCCTGTTGACGCAAGGAACAGAGTCTTGATCTAAGAGAGTGAACAGTGGGGACCACTTGGAGGCCTTTATGGTCTCCCAGGCTGGGTTTCACCATGTCCAAAATTCCCCCAGAAGTGTTTCACCCCCCTGGGTTCCTGTCCCTGTATTTTTTTTTTTTTTTTTATGTGTAACATTTTTAAAAGTCTTTCTTGAATTTGTCATAATATCGCTTCTGTTTTAGGTTTTGGCTTTGGGGAAACCTGCACCCCTATGTTGGAAGGTGAAGTCTTAACCACTGCACCAACAGAAGTCCCCCTCTCCCTCTTTGACATGAACACACTCTAGGTGGGGAATTGCTCAGCCACCCATGCTTACCTGAACTAAGAGGTTACCAGCTGAAACATGGCCAACAAGTATGAACAGCAAATTCACAGAAAGAGAATATAAAGAGTCGCTATGGATATAAAGAAGGCTGAGTGCTGAAGACTTGATTCTTTCGAACTGTGTTGCTGGACAAGACTCTTGAGAGTCTCTTGGACAGCAAGGATATCCAACTAGTCAGTCCTAAAGGAAATCAACCTTGAATATTCATTGGAATACTGATGCTGAAGCGAAGCTCCAATACTTTGGCCTCCTGATGCAAAGAGCCGATTTATTGGAAAAGCCCCTGATGCTGGGAAAGATTGAGGACAGAAGGAGAAGGCGATGACAGAGGATGACATGGTTGGATGGCATCGTTGACTCAATGGACATGAATTTGAGCAAACTTTGGGAGATGGTGGAGGACAAGGAAGACTGTCCTTCAAGACTGTCCTACAACCCCATGCAATTCATGGGGTTGTAGAGTTGGACAGGGCTGAGCGACTGAAACAGTAACTACAACATATATAAAGAAGTGGTCAGTCTCACTCATTGTAAGAGAAATGTCCATTGAGGTACCATTTCTCACCTGTCAGGTTGGCAAAGAGGCAAATGTTTGACAACACACCCTGAGGTCAGCCAGTTATTAAGTTATTCAGCTCCAAACTCCCCTTCTCTCTTCCACTTTGTTGACACTGGGCTTTGCCAGCCGCTCCCTCTCAGCCTCTGCCATTAGGGGCACTGGAAGAAGCCTGCAAGATTGGAAGAGGGTGGAGAAACCGTGGTGGTGGTGTTCAGTCACAGCCAACTCTTTGCAACCCCATGGACTGCAGCACGCCAGGCTTCCCCGTCCTTCACTATCACCCACAGTTTGCTCAGACTCATGTCCACTGAGTCAATGATGCCATCCAACCATCTCATCCTCTGTGGTCCCCTTCTCCTTCTGCCCCCCATTGCTTCCTGCTTGGTTTTGGTTCTTGAGAGACTGCCCTGGCTGTTGACTGACAAAGCTGGTGAAAGCACAAGATGGTACAACGCCTATGTAGAGCAATTTAAAAATATCTAGCTAAACTACAATACAGTGGCCGTTTGGCCTATTAGTCAACCCCTCTTTAATTCTAAACGGCATGTGTTCAAGATCACCTTTTCTAGCCTCGTTTGAAACAGCAAAAAATGTCCATTTATAGAGGACTGGCTAAGTAATATGCACACAATGGCTACTCTACGGAAGTAAAAAAGAATGAGGAAAAACTGGTAAATTAAAAAAAGCAAAGGCACAATGATGGGTACAGTGATCTGCTTTTATGCAGCAAACAGGTTAAGATTCAAAAACATATGCATATTTGCTTACAGTTGCCTATAGAAACCCTGAGAAGATACACAAGAAACTAGCAAGAGGGACTTTCCTGGTGGTCCCTTGATTAAGACTCCTCCTTCCAGTGCTGAGGGTTCAGGTTCAATCCCTGGTCGAGTTGTTAAGATCCCACATGCCTCAGGGCCAAAAAACCAAAATATGAAACAGGAACAATACTGTAACCAATTCAATAAACTTTTCAAATGGCCCACATCAAAAATATCTTTAATAAAAGGAACTAGGAAGAGCTGTTACCCAGATGGTTGGAGTGGAGGTGTTGAAAGACAAATTTCTGCACATCTTCTGACCAGAGGTTGGACACAGTTTCACTGTGAATTATTTTTTCAAAGATGTTTGTGTAGAAGTAGCCTCAGAAGATAGAGGTGGTGTCCCTCTCCAGAGCAGTTCGCTTGCTATCTGATATTAATAATATTAAAGTCTCCCAGCGGGGCAAAGATTGGGCAGGTATGTTATTCTCAGCCCAGAATCAGAGATTGGGATTCCTCAACTGTAAGGCAAACCCACTGCGTGTGCAGCATCCACCTGGGGGGCGTGGAGTACCAGTATGAGCAGCAGGCTCACTGCCTCCTTCACCCAATTGTCACAGGTCTTCTGCTATTGAAAAGTGGCAGAGTTGGGACTTCCCTGGCAATCCAGTGGTTGAGACTCCTTGCTTCCAAGGCAGGGGGCACAGGTTTGATCCCTGGTCAGGGAACTAGGATCCCATGTGGGTGCTGGGTGGCCAAGTAAATAAATGAATAAATAAATAAATTTGGTTTGTCTTAAAAGAAAAAAAAAGTGGCAGAGTTACTTGTTAGCTCACAAGCAGAGTAAAATCTAAGACCCTCCACAGTTCTTGATGGGGAAGAAGGGAATGTGATATATGAGGATGGAGTAGGATGGGGCTTCTTATGGCATATCTTTTCATATTACTCTGTTTTTTAATAGATGAATTTTATTTACTTTGTTTATGTGTAGCTGTACTGGTCTTTATTGTGGTCCACAGGCTTCTCATTCGCAGTAGCTTCTCTTGTTGTGGAGCATGGGCTCTAGGGCGCACAAGCTCAGTAATTGTGTCTCTCAGGCTTAGTTGCCTTATGGCATATGGAATCTTCCTGGACCAGGAATTGAACCCATGTCCTCTGCATTGCTGGACAGATTTTTAACTACTGGACCACCAGGCAAGTCCAATATTGTTCTGTTTTGAACCACATGACTGTGTTATCTGCTCAGTCTTTAAGTAACATTCAATTTGAAATTTAAATTATTACTCTTGTATGAATCACAAAACTTTAGACTTCTGGGCCTGTCCAGAAGTCTTATGACCCTGGACTCCCACAGAGGAGGAGATTAAGGTCAAGGGTCTCATGGTGACACCCAGCTAATTCCTGGTGGATCCTGAAAGAATCCAGACTTCCTGATCTCCCACCCAGTATCATTTCCAGCACCCAGCATGGACTGGGGAGACCATTAGATAAAACTGAAAAAGACCATTAGATAAAAGAATCCAGACTTCCTGATTTCCCACCCAGTATCATTTCCAGCACCCAGCATGGATTGGGGAAACCATTAGAAAAAATGCAGACCATGGTTTAGACTTCATAATTTATCTGAGATCCAGTTCCACCCAAGGGCTTCCCTGGTGACTCAGACAGCGTAAAGAATCTGTCTGCAATGTGGGAAACCAGGGTTTGATCTCTGGGTCTGGAAGATCCCCTGGAGAAGGGATCTTGCCTGAGGATTCCACAGACAGAGGTGCCTGGCAGGCTATACAGTCCATGGGATTGCAAAGAGTCAGACATAACTGAAATGACTAACACTTTCACTTTCTTTCAGTCTCACCTGAAATTATCCTACCAGCCTCTCAAAAATCCCTCAACATTTTGTTCTTACTGTAACATCCACCGCAGAACATACTGTTATAGTGAATGGCCTCGAACTGTGTTCAGAAGCAAACAAAACATAAAAAATTGCATGCTGATATGCTTGTCCAACCTAAAAGACTTTTTCCTCCTGTCAGAAACAACTGTGGAGAGAAGAGAGATTCAACGCTTCCTGGAACTTCCCCAGGGAGGACGTGTGGGGCCAGTGTCTGTAGTGAGGTCCCTGAGTCCGGGTGTCCCGCCACCCCCTCCATGTTGTCTGGGCTGGGAGGGAAACAGGTCACCTGTGAATGCATGAGGCCACGCACAACACACATTTCCTCAATAACATCAGGCTTGCTAATACCTGAGAAAGACCACACCACTGTCCCTGTTGCTGTGGAGTTTGATAGAGGGCGGAGAAAGGATACAGGATGGGCCCTGAGAAGATGCCTCTTCAATCAGACCAGCTCCTTCTGATTCCATCCATCCATCTATGCATCCTCTAACCTCTCCCCATCCTCCAGGATCTTTGAGTCTGGACGGAAGGGTGATGTGCAGAGATCACCAGAATACAGTCAGAAAAGTGCCTACTGCAGATATGTCTACTTCAGATATGTCTCGGGTGGAGGATAATGGAAAATGTTTGTCTTCTGCCCTCTGTCCTTTACCAAATGGTGAGCCCCTGGAAGTGTGTGTACTGCACAACTGAAAGGCAGTAAGTGGACTGTGTTTTATTAATCTCCATGTCCTCTGGACTCAGGATGGCACATAGTAAGTCAGCACTTGTTCAATAAAGCAATACATGTACGTGTTGCTGCTGCTGCTGCTAAGTCGCTTCAGTCGTGTCCGACTCTGTGCGACCCCAGAGACGGCAGCCCACCAGGCTACCCCGTCCCTGGGATTCTCCAGGCAAGAACACTGGAGTGGGCTGCCATTTCCTTCTCCAATGCATGCAAGTGAAAAGTGAAAAGGAAGTCGCTCAGTCATGCCCAATTCTTCACAACCCCATGGACTGCAGCCTACCAGTCTCCTCCATCCATGGCGTTTTCCAGTAAGTACTGGAGTGGGGTGCCATTGCCTTCTCCGACATGTACATGTTAGTATTAGTCAAAATGGGATAGTCATGCCGTGGTAACCAATAAAACCAAAATCTCAGTGGCTTAGAACAAACCTGGGGAATTCCCTGGTTGCCCAGTGGTTAGGACTCCATGCCTTCACTGCCAAGGGCCCTGGTTTAGATTCCTGGTCAGGGAACTAAAATCCCACAAGCTGTACTGCACAACAGTTTCTTGCTCATAAAACAATGGGCCAGAAGCTCTCAACTGTCACCACACTGGACTCGGGCTGATGGAGCGGCCATCATCTGCACCGGCGCCTGCCATCACCACACAGGAAGAGCTGGAGAACAGTGAGCATGCGCTGCCCAGAAGCGTCCCTCCTCACCTCCGTTCATGCATTGTTGACCGGAGCAAGCCATGAGGCTACGCTACCAGGACAGAACAACCCTGAGGTGCTCAGAAGGAGGTCGGGAAATACTTGTCATGGATAGTCTGATTTCTGCTCACAGCATGTTTGACTCACCCTCCTCATCGCGTGAGAAATCAAGTCCCCTCGTCCCTGGGGAGACAGACGGAAGGTCCCCTACAGGCATCTGGTGGAGGCCCATGGCTCTGGGTGATGCATGGGAGCTCCTCGCCAGGGCTCTATGTGGCTTTTCATGATAACCTGAGGAGTTGTCTGCCCCACATCCCCAAGGTACCCGCAAGCCTGGGGCACAATGGCGCTACAACCCTGATGGGAGCAAAGGCAGACCTGAGCGGATGCTGGGGCCCGAGCCTGAGGGTACCCTCCCTCTGACAGTCATGTCCCCTTTAGGTCCCAAGTTCACTCTCTGGAGAAGCTCCCCTTGCTCTCTGAGAGCTCTGGATCTGCTCTCTGGAAGATTCTTTGTCTCTCATTATTTTTTTCAACCAGGTCAGGAGTGAGCTTCAGAGACTCTGTCCCCTTGGGGGCTGAGCGACTTTCCCCAGCTCCTGCTCTCATGGTGGTGGACACCACAGCAGAGGGGACACTCGGGCATGGAAATCACATGGCTTGGCTGTTAATGCTTCTACCTCAAAGTGACAGGCACCTCTTGAGTTCATCAGCATCACCTGGCCAAGTCTGGCTCTGCGGGGCTGGGACATGTAACCCTCCTAGGCACCTGGAAGGAGGATTGGGAATCCCAGCCAGTGTGCTGAGTGATTTTTATCGAGTTTCAGAGAACTGGCCTGTGGTTCATTTAGAGAAGGGCAGCTCTGAGCAAGAAGAGTGAGAGGAGAGGACAGGAAGCCTGGGGCCCAGTCCCTCCAGACATGACGCTGAGTGGGGTGAGGACTAGGGAGGGCAGACCGGCACCTGCATTATACCCCTCAGCACCCCCGAGAGTCTATGAAAAGTTTTGCAGTGGGGACTGTGGAGTTGAGTTCATAAAGTAAAAGGAAGGACATCTCCTCCACAGAGGAGGGGGACCAGGTTCTCCCAGCCGGGGACTCATGGAGGATCCCGTCACTTCTTAGGTGATGCCTGCAAGCCCGAGGGTCAGGAAGCTATAGGTGCGCAGAAACGTCCCTCACCCCTTGAGGGTGATGTCAGCACATCTTCCAGCATGTCCCGCTCACCCTTCCATGGCGCTGGAAACCAGAGGGGCCCTGGGGGCTCCTGGGTGGCCATGGTGATGGGCCTACTGCCTGTGAACCACTGGAAATGAATGTATAAAGACGCTCAATTAGAGACTGTTCTTAAAGCAATCACACACTGTCTAAAGAGACACAGCTTATTGGCTCTGAGGACAGAAAGGAGCCTGACACAGGCCTTCGGCCAGAGGACAGCCTAGTGCTGCCTTTGGTGCAACAGTAAAGACCGAGGTGGAATGAACACATCCATTGATCACACGGAAACAATGTGTCTAAAGTGCTTAAAAGCTATCTGTTCTCTTAAGTGCCTTAAACAGCTCCCCTCCAGCTTTTTCCCCCTTACATCTGTCTGCTGTCAGTGAACAGGCAAGGCCCGGCCTGGCCCCTTGGCCCACTCTTGCCCCTTCCCTGCCGCCCGTGGGCTCTCACTAGCCATGATGTTACTCTGCTAACAAGCATCATTCTCTCTGGCTGGCTTCCGCACCTTGTCAGAACTGTCTTATATCGTGGATTATTCCTCTAATCAGTAATAAAAACACACGTGACTGAGATTCCTGGTCTTGATTCTGATAGCTTTAAAGCACTGTGTCCATGCGATAAGGGGAGAGGCAGAGAGTGAGAAACACCACTTGCAGGTGGAGTGTTGAGGGAGGAGGCTGGAGTCCCCTGAGGTGACATTTTTGCAGCTTAAGAGCCTTCTCTAAGCTCTGGGTTCTAAGAGCCATGCCCCTACAGATCCCAAGAAACCCTTTTTGTGACAACACTAAATTGCAGGCACCCCAGGTAGCTCTGGTGGTAAGGAACCCACCTGCCACTGCAGGAGACATAGAGATGCAGATTCAGTCCCTGGGCGGGGAAGACCCCTTGGAGGAGGAAACGGTAGCCCACTCTAGTGGTCTTGCCTGGAGAATCCTATGGACTGAGGAGCCTGGCGGGCCCCAGTCCTTAGAGTTGCAAAGAGTCAGACATGACTAAAGTGATTTACCACACACTCCATCCGGTCTGTAGACAGTAATCCAAGTCTATGTCCCGACCAGTAATGCTGAAGAAGCTGAAGTTGAATGGTTCTAGGAAGACCTACAAGACCTTCTAGAACTTACACACAAAAAAGATGTCCTTTTCATTATAGGGGGCTGGAATGCAAAAGTAGGAAGTCAAGAAATACCTGGAGTAACAGGCAAATTTGGCCTTGGAATACTGAATGAAGCAGGGCAGAGGCTAATAGAGTTTTGCCAAGAGAATGCACTGGTCATAGCAAACACCCTCTTTCAATAACACAAGAGAAGTCTCTACACATGGACATCACCGGACTGTCAATACCGAAATCAGATTGATTATATTCTTTGCAGCCAAAGATGGAGAAGTTCTATACAGTCAGCAAAAACAAGACCAGGAGCTGACTGTGGCACAGACCATGAACTCCTTATTGCCAAATTCAGACATATATTGAAGAAAGTAGGGAAAACTACTAGACCATTCAGGTATGACCTAAATCAAATCCTTTATGATTATCAGTGGAAGGGAGAAATAAATTCAAGGGATTAGATCTGACAGAGTACCTGAAGAACTATGGATGGAGGTTCCTGACATTGTACAGGAGGCAGGAATCAAGACCATCCCCAAGGAAAAGAAATGCAAAAAGGCAAAATGGTTGTCTGAAGAGGCCTTACAAATAGCTGTGAATAGAAGAGAAGTGAAAGGCAAAGGAGAAAAGGAAAGATATACCCATTTGGATGTAGAGGTCCAGAGAATAGCAAGGAGAGATAAGAAAGCCTTCCTCAGTGATCAGTACAAAGAAATAGAGGAAAACAATAGAATGGGAAAGACTAGAGATCTCTTCAAGAAAAAGATAACAAGGGAACATTTCATGCAAAGATGGGCTCAATAAAGGACAGAAATAGTATGGACCTAACAGAAGCAGAAGATATTAAGAAGAGGTGGCAAGAAAACACAGAACTATACAAAAAAGATCTCCATCACCCAGATAATCATGATGGTGTGATCACTCACCTAGAGCCAGACATCGCAGAATGCAAAGTCAAGTGGGCGTTAGGAAGCATCGCTACACTAAAAGCTAGTGGAGGTGAGGGAATTCCAGCTGAGCTATTTCAAAACCTAAAAATGATGCTGTGAAAGTGCTGCACTCAATATGCCAGCAAATTTGGAAAACTCAGCAGTGGCCACAGGACTGGAAAAGGTCAGTTTTCATTCCAATCCCAAAGAAAGACAATGTCAAAGAATGCTCCAACTACCACACAATTGCACTCATCTCATACACTAGTAAAGTAATGCTCAAAATTCTCCAAGCCAGGCTTCAGCAATATGTGAACCATGAACTTTCAGATGTTCAAGCTAGATTTAGAAAAGGCAGAGGAACCAGACATCAAATTGCTGATATCCATTGGATCATCAAAAAAGCAAGAGAGTTTCAGAATAACATCTCTTTCTGCTTTATTGACTATGCCAAAGCCTTTGACTGTGTGGACCACAACAAACTGTGGCAAATTCTGAAAGAGATGGGAATACCAGACCACTGACCTGCCTCTTGAGAAATCGGTATGAAGGTCAGGAAACAACAGTTAGAACTGGACATGGAAAAATGGACTGGTTCCAAATAGGGAAAGGAGCATGTCAAGGCTGTATATTGTCACCCTGTTTATTTAACTTCTATGCAGAGTACATCATAAGAAATGCTGGGCTGGAAGAAACACAAGCTGGAATCAAGATTGCTGGGAGAAATATCAATAACCTCAGATATGCAGATGACACCACCCTTATGGCAGAAAGTGAAGGGGAACTAAAGAGCCTCTTGATGAAAGTGAGAGAGGAGAGTGAAAAAGTTGGCTTAAAACTCAATATTCAGAAAACGAAGATCATGGCATCTGGTCCCATCACTTCATGGCAAATAGATGGAGAAACAGTGAGAGAGACTTTATTTTTTTGGGCTCCAAAATCACTGCAGATGGTGACTGCAGCCATGAAATTAAAAGATACTTGCTCCTTGGAAGAAAAGTTATGACCAACCTGACAGCATATTAGAAAGCAGAGACATTACTTTGCCAATAAAGGTCTGTCTAGTCAAAGCTATGGTTTTTCCAGTAGTCATGTATGGATGTGAGAGTTGAACTATAAAGAAAGCTGAGCACCGAAGAACTGATGCTTTTGAACTGTGATGTTGGAGAAGACTCTTGAGAGTCCCTTGGATTGCAAGGAGATCCAACCAGTCCATCCTAAAGGAAATCAGTCCTGAATATTCATTGGAGGGACTGGTACTGAAGCTGAAACTCCAATATTTGGCCACCTGTTGCAAAGAACTGACTCAATGGAAAAGACCCTGATACTGGGAAAGATAGAAGACAGGAGGAGAAGGGGACAACAGAGGATGAGATGATTGGATGGCATCACCAACTCAATAGACATGAGTTTGAGTAAACTCCAGGAGTTGATGATGGACAGGGAGGCCTGGCGTACTGCAGTCCACGGGGTCGAAAAGAGTCGGACACGACTGAGAGACTGAACTGAACTGAACTGAATAATCTGGTATGAGCCATTTGAACAATTTATGCAAGGGGAAGCTGCTGGGACATTCACATGTGCTGTGCTTATTCCCCTTGGTGGCAGGTAGGCAGTCTCTCTGATCCTGCCCCTCTGGAGAGGGTGACCATGCAGGCTGGGGGTGTAGGTTGTTTGGGAACAACCCATCTTCTGGGCCTTTGCCTTCTAGAAGCTGGAGAAACTTAAGGGGATCAGGCAGTGGGAGGGGGGCCCATACAGGGAGCCTGTGGATTTCGTCTAGGCAGGAGGACCTGCAGCCTGCCACCCTCACCTCATGGAGGTGACAGGACTCCCCAGAGAGAGTCATCACCCAGCATATGCAGGAGATGGAGATGGACAGAGGGTGACCTACCATCCCGGTTTGCCCAGAACTGAAGGGCTTCCCTGGACAAAGGGCTGTCACAGCTTAAACTGGGAAATTCTTGGGTAAACCAGGACAAGTTAATCACTCTGGGCGGAGCAGACGTCCCAGCTAACCCTGATGTGAGAGCCTCCTATTCTGAGCCACAATCAAGGAGCTACAGAGGACCCTGCCCCACTTTCTGCTCTATAAACTCGCTGATCCTTGTGTCAGCTCAACAGAAACTCACCCCTCTACCCAAGTCACAGTGGGGACCAGGAGTCAGACTCAATTTGATTTACAGCAAATCAAATGATGGTCCTTCTATGCCAAGAGCTGTCTGCTGTCTTTTTCTGTCTCTATGTCAAGCCTTCCTCCCCTCTGTCCTGTCTGCACATTAGACCAAATGAGACCTCCTAGAGGCTCAGGGCCATGGGGGAGGGGAGGGCCTGAGCACCTGGCTTCCCTCTTAGCCCTGAACCTGGACCCAGGATATTTGTGTTCAAGAGGGGCCACCCTTTATATCCCATCCTCCAGGGCAAGGGGAAGCCCCCTGACCCCCATAGCAGCTGGAGTGGGGGATTCAGCTCGCTCTCAGGAGCTGGCTGCTCAGCCCCTCCTAGGGGCCCTGCCTGACAAACACTCAGATAGGAGGGAATTCCTTGGCAGCTCTTGCTTGCTCAATAACCGGCAGGTCCTGAAGTGTGCCAGCCCTCAGCAGGAATGAGCAGAAATCACTTCCATTTGTTTTCTGAGACTTGGCCTGACACTCACCAGCCGCAGTTGGGGGACTGCTCTGTCAGGAGGCATTAATGTACCAGCCAGAATCCCCAGCTCTGGGGAAGCTGCCCACACAGCTGTCTGTCCCCCATAGAAGTTGCCAGAACCCCACTGTCCAGCCAAGGCCAGGCAAGGGAGACAATGAAAGGACTCGACCCACAGAGTCCCATCTGGGACAATGGCTGTGCAGTTAGATACAAATTCCCATGCTGTTTTTCAGTCGCTAAAGTCGAGTCCATCTCTTTGTGACCGTATGGACTGCAGCACACCAGGCTTCCCTATCCTTCACTATTTCCCAGAGTTTGCTCAAACTCATGTCCATTGTGTCAATGATGTCACCCAACCATCTCATCCTCTATTCAGTTCAGTCGCTCAGTCATGTCCGACTCTTTGCAACGCCATGGACTGCAGCATGCCAGGCTTCCCTATCCATCACCAACTCCTGGAGCTTACTCAAACTCATGTCCATCGAGCCAGTGATGCCATCCAATTATCTCGTCCTCTGTCGTCCCCTTCTCCTCCTGCCTTCAATCTTTCCCAGCATCAGGGTCTTTTCCAATGAGTCAGCTTTTTGCATCAGGTGGCCAAAGTATTGGAGCTTCAGCTTGAGCATCAATCCTTCCAATGAATATTCAGGGTTGATTTTCTTTAGGACTGACTGGTTACCCATGAATCCCCCCCAAGATTTGCAAGGTGGCATAACCCTGGTGTCCCCTAGGGCCACTGGCCCCTTATGATGCAGACCTGGTAGGCTTGTCTGGTGCCACTCCACCACCCCCTCCATCCCAAGCCTTTGGGAGTTCTTAGAGATTCATGTTTATTCTGCCTCCTCTGATTCTGATTCTGGACTTCGGCTGCAAAGTCCTCCTCTCTGCATTTTGTTGCTCTTCCCAGGATGTCTCCCCAGCACTGACTCAGAGATGAAAGACCCTTTCCCTTGAACCCCAAGTCTCTGCATACAATCAGGCATGGAAATTGGGTGTAAAGATTTTTCTGAAGACTCAGGGGGCAATAGAAAAAAGCATGTATCTCACTCCAAACTGCAGAGAAAATAAAGAGTGGAATTTAAAGTGCTTAAGAAGTTCCTGAAATCTGTCCTCTCCTTCAGGTCCTCATGTCTGCAGCCCTCTCTCACCTATGCCCATCACCACCTCCTGGTCCTTTGTTATACAGACTGAGATGTTCTCTAGTCTTCCTCTTCCTTCAGCCTCCCCTGGGGAGCCCCCACCCTTGATGTCCCGTCTTTGCATCTTCCCAAACTAAGATTGTTCCTTTCCTAAGTGAAACTGAAGAAGGTTGTGGTGAAATGGTTCTTTTCTTCCTCTAAAAGTACCATTCTATTTTTTTTTTTTTTTAAACTGGTGTTGGAGAAGACTCTTGAGAGTCCCTTGGACTGCAAGGAGATCCAACCAGTCCATTCTGAAGGAGATCAACCCTGGGATTTCTTTGGAAGGAATGATGCTAAAACTGAAGCTCCAGTACTTTGGCCACCTTATGCGAAGAGTTGACTCATTGGAAAAGACCCTGATGCTGGGAGGGATTGGGGGCAGGAGGAGAAAGGGATGACCGAGGATGAGTTGGCTGGATGGCATCACAGACTCAATGGACGTGAGTCTGAGTGAACTCCGGGAGTTGGTGATGGACAGGGAGGCCTGGCATACTGCGATTCATGGGGTCGCAAAGAGTCGGACACAAGTGCGCGACTGAACTGAACTGAACTGAATTTTTAAAATATTTATTTATTTATTTAGCTGCACCAAGTCTTAGTTGCAGCATGTGGGATCTAGGGATTGAACCCAGTCCCCCTGCATTGGGAGCATGGAGTCTGAGCCACTCGACCACCAGGGAAGTCCCTGAAAATACCATTCTTTAGAGATGAAGACATTTGGGCTGGCTAAGACAGGCTAAGCAACTTAGTCAAGGTCACACAGCAGACAAGAAACAGAGTGGGATCCCATGGGGATCTGTCTTCACACAAAGTTATGTTTCCTCCTGGGCTGACCCCAGACCTGGCTGAGGCTTTACTCTGGAGGAATGAAGGGCAGCAGGAAGAATAGGTAGGTCCTGGAAGCAGTCTGCATGACCCAGGGAACCTGGGAGGGAACAGGCAATCCTGAGATCTAGAGAGATGACGGTGGGTGTCTAGGCCAAGGCCACTTGGCCTGGTCCTGGGGTGAGGGGCTGGCACAGAAGGCCAAGCATGGCCCCCAAGCAACAGGATTCAGGGTGGAGGAGTCAGGAGGAAGGAAAGCAAGCAGGCCTGGGAGGGTTGGCAGGGAGACTTTAACTCTCTACAAGCTCCTCACCTCAGGGATCCTTCATCTGCCTGCAGGGAGGCGGGGATCAATGAAAAAAAAAGAAGAAATCGTAAGCACTTGTGTATCTCAGATGAAAAGCACCACAGTCAGAGGACCAGTCCCAGCCGGACTGTTCGCCCCTGCAGGTCACCGTTGCTTTGTCTGGGAGATTTCTATGTGGGTGTGAGGTTGACGGTTTAAAGGGAAAACACAGCCGTTTCATGGAGCTATTATGGGATTTTCTCCGTAGGAGCAGACAACCTCTGCACCTCCCTGAAATGTTTTGACAGCTCGGGCAAATCCTCAGGGAAACCTGAGGCCTGAGCGTGCCAAGGTGATGCTTATCACTGGCTCTCTGGCCCCCAGCGTGGCCCCGGGAGCTCCTCCACGCCGGCTCCCTGCCAGCCCTGCCGCCACCCTGCCCCTGGGGACCCACACACACTGCCTGGGTATGAATCAAGCTTGTCCTCCAGGTCAGATGCAGGAAAATGGGATGATGAATTCATTGCCATCACCACGCTGCCCATAAGTCACAGCTCCAAAGGCCCTTTTATTTGTTTTTTCTTTCAGAGTTTCCAATGACAAAGATTTCATTATCCGAAGCAATAATTTTTAACCAGAGCAATGCAAGTTTTCATTCTACCTGAATTAGGCCCATATGTGAGAGGGAAGCCAAGAGTCAGTGTCTGGAGGGCAGAGTGGGGGAGGGGGGCTAGGCCTCCTGGTTCTCACCCCGCCCACATCCTCTCCCTTTTTCTCTTCTCCCTTCCCACCCTGTGCCCTGATCACTGTGTTTCTCCCCCAGGCAGTAACCCCTGTTTCAGCGGCAGCCTTAAGCCTGGGTTGACCTCCTCTGTCCCCTCCACCTGCCTGCTTTCCCCACTCCCCACCCACCGCGTCCAAACGCCTTCCCCCAACACGCGAAGCTGAAGAGAGACAGAGCTGCATGTCTTAACCTTTCTCCCCACAAAATGAATCTTCTGCATTAGTTTCAAGTGCAGCCAAAGGACTTTCTCCTCCTAAGTGGAAAACCAATTTCAAAACCACTGCGTGAGAGAGGATATCCCAGAGTCTGGCTGTCTCTAGTGCTCTGGTGTGCCGCTTTCTGCCAGGGCCCACCTGCCTCCTTGTTCATCTTCATGTGGAGGCCATCTTTTTCCAAATCCAAAGTCTGATGTCATAGGAAGCATGACTAAGAATCTAAAGAGAGAAATATGGGAACCTTCCACCGCAGCTCAGCCCTCTGCTCTCAGCCCTGGAAAACAGTACTTTCTATTTATTTATTTGGCTGCACTGGGCATTGGGTCTTAGTTGCAGCATTTGGAATCTTTTGTGGCAGCATATAGACCTTCGAGCTGTGGCGTGTGGGCTTAGTTGCTCGTTGGCACGTGGGATCTTAGTTCCCTGATCAGGGATTGAATCTGAGTTCCCCACACTGCAAGGTGGATTCTTCACCACTGGATCACCAGGGAAGTCCCCAATGCAGTTCTTTTCTTTGGAGGTTTCTTTTGGGGAGACTGAGAGCCCTGCCAAGAAGGGCTCGCCCTGAGGTTGGATAGGGGTGTCCCTGGCACATCCCCTGCCCCATGGAGCCTCCCTGCTCCATCTTTCTTACCATCATGTCCCTGCAGGGAGATGCTTTCCTCCTAAAGATGTGGTGTTCACCAGTCCAGGGACAGGCCCAGGTCATATCACCATTTGACAAGCTCAACGTGAAACCCTGTCAGATGAGTGAGTGCAAACAGCAGGTCCGTATTTATTTATTTTTATTATTTTTAAAAATTTATTTATTTTAATTGGAGGATAGTTACTTTACAATATTGTAGTGGTTTTTGCCATACATTGACATGAAGGTCTGCATTTAAATACCAACTATTATTTATTGAATACCAACCAAGCGCAAAAGATATAATAAATGCAAAAAGATGAAGTTGATGTTCTCAAGGAGCAAATGCAAAGCATGTCTGATCCTGGAGTTTTCAAATCAGATGACCAACCTCCATTCCCATCTGGGTAGAGTAAATGCCAAGATGGAGGCCCAGGCTGGAAGGGGGTCTTCCCAGAGGAAGTGGTTCTTTGTAAAATGAGGAAAGGGCCTGTCAGGGAGGAGGAGGCGCCACCAGGGGCATAGTAACAACCCTTAAAAGTTCAGGAGAGTGACAAGGGGATGAGCAGTGTGTCCTCCTGAAAGAAGTGGGTGATATTAGGGAGTTAGGGGACCCAGCGGTTGAGCTTGGAAGCCCAAGCTAAATGTCTAGCCTCAAATACTCCCGCTGTGAGCCACAAAGAATGTGCCTGAGGCCTTCTCTGTTCCGCTAGTTCTCAGCCACCAACATTACATGTGCTAACTCTCCCTTAAAATACAGTGATGGACTTCCCTGGGGATCCAGCAGTTAAGACTCTGCACCCCCAATGCAAGAGACGTGGGTTCCATCCCCGGTCAAGGAACTAAAGTCCCACATGCCTACCACCGGCACAGCAAAAACCAACAACAAACCCAAAACAGCCAGATGACAGTGGGCCCGGGGACACAGAGAGAAGAGAAGCTGGCGGGACGGGGGCTGCCCTCACTGCCTAAGAACAGCCCTGTGCTCCCTTTCCCGGCCCCATTATGGGCCCATCCAGACTCCTTCCCTGACAGCCTGCGCAGCCATCTCCTGTCATGAATTTGGAGTTCTGGGTGAGCAGCTGGAGGTATGAATGACGACATATGTATCGCCAGGGTGCAGTGAGATTTGGAGGCAGTGGGAGAAGTTTTTTGATTTAAAATTTCTGAAGGTGAAATTCACATAACATAAAATGCACCATTTTAAGGGTACAGTCAGTGGCATTTAGTGCATCCACACTATCCTGCGTCGACTACTTCTATCTGTTGTTCCAGAACATTTCCATCACCCCAAAAGGAAACCCTGCAGCCTTTAAGCAGTCACCCCCTGCCCCTCGCCCCCCAGCCCCCAGCAGTCACTGGTCTGCTTTCTGTCTCTGTGGACTTAGGTATTCTGGACATTTCATATAAATGTAGTCCTACAATACGTGGGCTTTAGTGTCTGGCTTCTTTCACTGAGTGAAATGTTTCTGAGGTTCATCCATGTGGTAGCACATGTTGGTACTTCATCCTTTCTTATGGCTGATTCATATTTCATTGTATGTAGATACCAGATTTTGTTTATCCATTGTCTACTGAACACTTTCCCCCCACCTTTGGCTGCTGTGAATTATGCTGCATGCCTGTACAAGTATTTGTTTGAGTCTCTGCTTTCAATTCTTATATACCTAGGAGTGGAATTGTTGGGTCACATAGTAATTCTTTTTTTTAATTAAAAAAATTACTTCTTTTTGTATGTGTGTGTTTTATTTATTTTTTAATTAATTTTTATTTTTTAGTTTGTTTTGCTTTACAATACTGTATTCATTTTGCTATACACTGACATGAATCAGCCACGAGTGTACTGTGCTGGGTCTTTGTTGCTGCATGGGTTTTCTGTATTTGGGGTGCTTGGGGGCTACCCTCTGCTGTGGTGCACAGGCTTCTCATTGCAGTGGCTTCTCTTGTGGAGCACAGGCTCTAGGCACACAGGCTTGAGTACTTGCGGCTCATGGGCTTTTGCTGCCCACGGCGTATGGAATCTTCTCAGACCAGGGACAGAACCCACGTCCCCTGCATTGGCAGGCAGAGTCTTATCCACCGTACCACCAGGGCAGTCCAACAATAATTCTATGTTTAACTCTTTTCTTGGCGTGCCATGCAGCATGTAAACCCTTAGTCCACTCTCCAAGGACTGGACTGGTGCCCCCTGCTTTGGAAGGGCAGCATCTCAACCACTGGGCCACCAGGGGATCACTATGCTTACCTTTCTGAAGGAGTCCTGAAATGTTTTCTACAGGGTCTGTGTCATTTATGTTCCCACCATGGAAAGGTTCCGAGAATCCTCAGATGGACGGTAGAGGAGGATTCCTCTGGGGGTTTTGCATGATATGCGAAAGACTGAGACAGGGCTCCTGTGTGATGTTCCCAGGACTCCCAAGTTCCCTGCCTTCACTGCCCGGAACAATGTGAGCTCAGAGGCCCCCCAGAGTCCAAGATGAGAAGGAAGCCTCCCTGACTGATGGGTTCAGGGAGGATATCTGGGCCCAGTGTCTGGAGTGAGGTCCCAGAGGCCAGGGGTTCCCTGTACCCACTCCAGGTGGGAGGGTGGTGTAGGAAGGGAGTCATGATAGAAGTTCTGGGACACAGTTTTGAGACATGACAGGGCCACAGTGAACATCCCCCCGGGCTTCTCCCTGGGACAGCGGTCTGGGGAGCCGGATGCCTCTGCAGATCCCATTACTGGAGACTGGGCTGCAGCATGACATGATGAAACTGTAAAACATGAGGGAACAAGCTGTAAATCATTTATTGGCAGCCTGCTTTCCTACCAGCCACGCCCGATCCGAGGGTGAGGCTGCAGCCGCTAAGGGTTTTCTAGCAGCCTGGACCAGACTTTCCCCTCGGGAGCCAAGATCCCAACCTGAGAACTGAAACCTTGCGTGAGAAAAATATCCCGGGGCCCAACTCATCCGGCCCACCTGCCAGGAGCATCTCCTGGCAGGGAGCCCGCCAACTCCAGGCCTTGAGAAAACCCTGCCCTTCCACTCCTGCACGTGTGACGTGATGATGCTGGGCTCCATGGCCTCCCAGGCCCCCCAGCCTGTTCCAGATGTGTCTTGGATTTACAGGATTTCCCACAATCTTGGCTCTCCTCACTTGGTCCCAGGAAGAAATTGGAAAACAGAGAGAAGTGACTGATGGGTTCAGGGGGGACATGTGGGCCCAGTATCTGCAATGAGGTCCCAGAGGTCAGGGGGTCCCTCTACCCCCTCCAGGTTTGGCTGGGCCAGTTGGGGAAAAGGCCACCTGTAAATGCGTAAGTCTGTGCACAACACACATTTCCTCAAATGTGTGCTGAAGGGAAGGCTCCCTGGAAGACATACTTGGATTAAAAATCTCCTAGGAGGACTTCCCTGGTGTTTGCCTGCCAATGCAGGAGACACGGGTTTTGATCTCTGGTCCAGAAAGATCCCACATGCCCTGGAGCAACTCAACTGCTGTTCAAGTGCAACTTGAACTGCAACTGCAACTCAAGTGCCCAGGAGCCTCAACCACTGAGCCCGTGAGCCACAACTACTGAAGCCCGGGCTCCCCAGAGCCCGTGCTCCACAGCAAGAGAAGCCACCACGATGAGAAGCCTGCGCGCCGCGGCTAGAGAGTAGCCCCCACTGTTCGCAACTAGAGGAAACTGGGGTGTAGGACCAAAGATCCAGTACAGCCGAAAATAAATTTTTAAAAATCAGCTATGAGGAAGAGGAAATGATGGGCTGACTACTTTCAGAAAGAACTCCCCTCCCCTTTACCCAGCCTAGGATGGCTTTACGTGGTTTGCTTCCAGTGGGACTCACGCAGCGGCCTGTGTGTCCTCTGAGGCAGAGATTAATGTGTATAACAGCATTGCTTCAGCTGTATGCACTTTCTTAGTCCTGCTGAGAACTGCCCCCTTCCACCCAGCTTGGCTTGGCCGCCAAAGCAGCTCTGAACCGGAGTGCCCCACTGGGGGTCAGGAAGAGACTGAGGTGGGAACTGGGGCTTCTTGGCCCCAGTAATGAGGAATTCCAAAACCCATGTACCCTCCAACAAGCCTCTCAGCTCTGGGCCTCAATTCCGTCCTCTCTACAGTGACACTAGCCTTTGTGATCTCTGAGTCACTCGGGGATCGAACCCAGGTCTCCTGCATTGCAGGCAGATTCTTACCTCTGAAAGGAACAAAGAGAAGCTCAGCAAGACTAGGAGACCAGTCACACGAGACGCAACAAAGGGAGTGCAAACCCTGCTCATACCTTAATCTTGTCAGAGACCCCACCTTTGACCCATGTTATAAAAACCCTCATCAAGTTCTCTGGGGATGAAACACACTGTTTTTGAGGGGCAGAAGCCTGGTGTGTCTCCCTTTGCTTGGCAAAGCAATAAAGCTATCCTTTTCTACTTCACCCAAAACTCTGTCTCCAGGACTTGATTTGGCACCGGTGTACAGACAGGCCGAGCATTCAGGAGCACTACCACCAGCAGCCTGTGCAGGTCCTCCCACCCTCTGTGGTCCTTAGGAAGCTAGAGGATCATGCCAAGGTCAAGAGCCTGCACCTGACTGACCGATGGCTTGGCTTCAGTCTCCAGCTCTGCCACGCACCAGCTCTGTGAGCTTGCTCAGACACCTGCCCGGGCTTCCTGAGCCCCAAGTCCACCATCTGAATTGTCTTGAGGGTTGAATCTCTGTACAGCACTCAGAATAGCACTGGTCAGAAATAAGCACCAGGCAAGCATGTGCTAATCTTATTTATGATGAATCCTCACAGAAAGAACATTTTCCAACTTACAAAAATAATATATGTGTTGTGAGTGCTCTGTTGCTCAACTGTATCCAACTCTTTGCAACCCAGTGTACTGTAACCCACCAGGCTCCTCTGTCCATGGGATTTCCCAGGCACAAATCCTGGAGTGGGTTGCCATTTCCTCCTCCAGGGGATCTTCCCCACCCAGGGATCAAACCTATGTCTCCTGCTTTACAACTGAGCCACCTGGGAAGCTACAAAAAATAAAATCTACTAGATATAAAAAAGAAACAAATGAACCTTGCAAAATCTGAGAAAGAGGAAAAGAGAAACCTCACTCTCTACAGTCCCAACATCCAAAGAGAAGTCTATTAACTGCCTGGCGAGGACACTGAAATTCCACACATGTCCATTCTTCTCTGCCCAAAAACTTGTCTCAAGCTATCATACTGTTCACAGTCTGTCCAATAAAGCTTAACACTGTGACCAAAATGTTGGTCATATGCATTCTACCAGTTATCTTACAGGCTACCTGTGTCTCATTCTTTGAAGGATCCCTTATCATGAGACGTTTATAGGATTTGGAATTTTTCATGCGTCTATTCTCCTGTGATGAATATCCTCCCTGTCCCTGATTATGTCCTGAATAAACTCCTAGAAGTGGACATGCCAAGTGCAGAGGGCAGGCCCAGTGTTAGGGTTGTTTGTTCAGATATTGCTTCTCAATTGGCTCAGTGGTAAAGAATCCTCCTGCCAGTGTAAGAAACACAGGTTCAATCCCTGAGTCGGGACGATCCCATGGAGAAGGGAATGGCAACCCACTCCCAGTACTCTTACCTGGAAAATTCCATGGACAGAGGAACCTGGCGGGCTACAGTCCATGGGGCCGCAAAAAGTCGAAGACGACTAAGCAACTAAGCGTGTGCACACACAGAGGTTCAGATGTTCCTGGACTGGCCTGGATAGAATGAGTGTCCCTAGAAGGCACAGGAGCAGACGGACAAATATATGCCCTCCCATGTCTTCATGGGCCACAGGGATGGCCTAGTATCCTTCTTGGAGGGCAATGGTGTTGGCCTTGAGAGCCTGGATACCCTCCGCATGTATCCTCTGGGTGTGGCCTCCCCATCTCCCCCAGGAAGTAAGCAAGGCCAAAGTCCCCTCCAAAGCCCCAGGAGCCTTCCACCTGCCTGTGACTGCTGATGTGCCCAGGTTTCCACCTGACCCTCCAGCAGCCCTCTCTACACACCAGGCGTTCCCACTCTGTAACAGGTAAACCCAAATCCACATGCCCAGCTTTGATGCCCATCTCCCACCTGGACCTTTACCTCTGCCTGGCCGTCCCAGAGAAGGCTGCATCGTCTTGGGTCTAACCTGATAACCTGACCTCCTTGTCTTCCCCTCAGGCTGCTCCTACTGGCTGTGTAAACTGAGGCCCAGACATTGGAGTCTGGTAGCCTGGATTTACCCCTGGCTCTGCCATTTTCCAGCCAGATGATGGTGGGAAAGTGACTTCCAGGGTTGCTCAGCTGCTGAATAGGGGTGGTCATCCTGGCCTCTCGGGGCTGTGGGGATTCAAGGAAGTGACTTCGGATCCTGACACAGAGTCAGTGCTTAATACATGGCAACGGGAGCAAGGTTTATTGTTATTTTTGTCCTTACTACCCAAGGCTGGAATTGGAAACCTCCTGGTCACTCATTCTCTTCCTAGGGTCTCTGGTCCTCCACACACCTGGGAAGTAAACCTCAGAAAGAGCCCTGCTGCCCAGCTCCGTGCACGTGCATTCAGAGTGCTACCTGCGCGCTCTCTCTCTCTCTCTCTCTCTCTCTCTCTCTCTCACACACACACACACACACACACATGCACAGCAGATGCCTGGAAAGCTGCTGGAGGGAGAAGCAGGCCGGTCCCCGGCTCTAATAAGCTGTGTGACTCGCAGATCACTTCCTCCGCTTCCTCTCTCTGGAGCCTCCTTCCCCATTTGTAAAGTTATCTCCCAGGGCTCTGGCAGCAGCCGGGAAATGCTGTGACTCCCCATCCCTTCACTGGCTCCCAGCCCCAAGGAACACAGGAACCTGGTCCCATCACTCAGGCATGCAGATTCTGAGCAGGAGTGGACGAGATGAACAGCTGCAGAGATAATTCCTCCTTTTATCTGTTAAACCATCAACCTTCCCCGAGATTTCTGGACTACTGTCCCTTGGCTGGCTCGGAAATTTATTAGCTCTACCAATATTTTCTTTCGTAGTTCTGTAAAGCAAGCTCAAACTCGGCAACCACCGCCTATGCAAAGACCTTAAACCACATGTTTATTTTCCTAAGCTATAAAAAGTTTATAGCGGGAGCTGGACTCCTTGTTCGACACCAGGCTCGGAATCGCTACTGCATTCCACAGGAAGACAGAGGGCTCTGTGTCAGCCCGGGGGCGGCGGGAAGGGGTAGAAGAAGGCTGTCCAGCCTCCATGGAAAGCACACAGGGCGTGGGGCGGATGAGGGATTTGCAAACTCGTGGGGTGGAGGGGGGAAGGGGGAGAAAGGATGGAGTGTGGACCAGCGTGCAGCGAGTTGACACGGTCAGACTGCAGATTTGTTTTCTCCCAGTGTCTTCCTCCTGTCCAGGCAGCTTTGGGGTCACTGAGTCAGCAGAACATGGGGCTAAGCCTTGGCAGAAGACCCACTTCTGACACAGTCCCTTTATCCTAGAATATGGAGTTGGAGTTGCTTGACTCTAGATTAAACTTCCAAGAGTTGACACCTTTGCTTAGTTGCTCTCTAGCTGGCCCTGACCTCAGCCCATCTGTCCACTCAGCTCCACCTAGCCCAGTGCTTCTTGAGAATCAGACTTCAGTGTCGTTTAGAACTTGGTTACCAGGAGCTGTGCTGATCCATGGGGTTTTTGTCCACAGCTTGGATTTCTGGGATCCTTGATAAGAACTGAGCCTTGGAGAATTGAGTATTTCCACTTGGCAAGCAGGCTTGGGTTCTCCCACTGGTACCTGGAGATTCCAGTGGACATCTGAAGTGGCTCTTGGACCCAAGGAGCCATAACATCTCCTGCTGAGACCCTGTAAGACTTTTGGAGTTTGGGTCCTTGGTCCTTTTGTGGCATCTCAGGATCTGCTTTACCCTGGCCTCATCACAGGAGGAAGGAAGCAGAAGTGGTGGGAAGGCTCCCACTCCTCACTCCAGCCACCCAGATTTGAGCACTGGATGGAGGCGGGGGCAGGACCAGGTGACCAAGTTCACTTCCAACTCTGCAATCCAGCAATTCTTAGGAAAAGAAGGAAACTGTCATTTTCTCAGAGTAGGGCTTCTCAACCTTCTCAGATGCAATACTTCTTCCCTATTACGAACATTTCATAATGTTCCTTTACTGCCCCAAAAGGGAGGGAAAAGGTGAGTGTATTTACACACAAAATTGCAAAAGGTCAACATCTCAACTGTAAGAGAAAGAAAGAAAACAATTTATGACAAATTAACGTGGGTTGCCCAGGCAAGACTATTCTGGAGCCCAGATGAAACACGGCAGCACTCGTGACTGGTCCCTCGAACTCCCACCACTCTGAGCCGGCTACACCACTGATGCATGGGTATGCGAGTGGGTTGTCCTGGGGTTCAAAACCTCCCAGCTGCATTTCTATCAGGGACAAGTTATAATCAATCCTGAACATTGTTGAAATACAATCTTAGGTACTGGTCACATTTCTGAAAAACATTCAATGTACTCTGAAGCCATGCAAAAATAATTTCTTGGGTTCTGGAATAAGATGAGAAAAGCAGAGTTTTCATCTCCAGGAATAACTGTCCAAGCTGGACACTTGACAGTCGTGCAGGCAAAGGACCAATTCATTCTATGGGGCAGTCTCAGGAATGGCAGGTGCCAGGCATTCTTTGGCTACCACCTGCTAAGTGCCAGTCATGAACCACTGGCTAGCAGTACCACCCTGTTCAGAATGGCCCAAGTAAGACAACCCTGGTGATCTAATGGTAAAGAATCCACCTGCCATCGCAGAGGACACGGGTTCGATCCCAGGTTCGACCCCTGGTCCAGGAAGATCCCACATGCCATGGAGCAACTAAACCTGTGCACCAGCTCCACAAGTACGGAAGCTTGCACTCCCTAGAGCCCGTGCTCCGAAGTAAGAGAAGCCTCCGCAATGAGAGGCCTGAGCACCACAGAGAGAGAGCAGCCCCGGTCGCCACAACTCGAGAAAGCCTACACACAGCAATAAAGACCCAGTGTAGTCAAAAATTAATTTAAAAATAATTTCTTTTTAAAAAAGCAATGAGTCTTTGAGGTTGGCTGCACTATCCTGTAGTCTCTGTATTTAAAAAAAAGAATAGCTGAAGTGAAGTCTCTTTTTTATCCTTGACTTTGGGAGGCAAGGAGGTAGGGACACTGGGCATCACAAGATTAAGGACCCATGAGATTTCCCAGGACATCACTACAATTTTCTGAAACAGACATAGTGGTGCCTAATCGTGTCCCTGCCCCCACCTCTGTCTCTCAGGTGGTCCTCCGCCTCTGCCCAGCCCCAACACCCCAACATCTCATGTCTCCTGTAGCTGTAGCCCAATTTATAAACCAGGCTGACTGCAGGAGTGACCTTCTCTTATATGAGATGCTTTCAGAGGAAATTGGACACCCTCGTTTTTGGATTAGACAGTCCTTGGAGGTGTAATAGACAGCAGAGTGACTATAGTCAATAATACTATATTGTGTATTCGAAAGTGCTAAGAGAGCAGATCTTAAAATTTCTTACAAGCAAAACAGTTTTGCATGTATTAATATGTGTTTGATGGATGTTGACTAGACTTACTGTGGTGATCATTTCAAATGATCCATACAAATATGGAATTACCATATTATGCACCTGAAACTAATATACTGTGTCAATTATATCTCAATTTAAAAAGAAAGAGAATGCTGAACTTCAATTTGAGGTGAGAAAAGGAAAGAATGGTTTTTTCTTTTTATCCAAACTGGGGGCCCCTTGAAATCGTAACTGCAGGTTAAGAAGACCTGTGCTGGAGACACATCCCTGTTGGAGAGAATCCTAGAAGCTTGACCGGTTGAGGCTAAAGGAAAAGATCTAACATATGTGAGTCCACCTTCCAATCATGCTGATGATGTGGCAGGTAAATGTCCTCCCCATTACCCTGAGTCCATCTTTGGTCATTGGATAAACTCAAGCCAGGATGAAAGACACTGGCCAGAATTTATAGGGTTCACACACTCCATGCTCTGCTGTCCCTTGTTCCCCACCCTCTTCTGTGAGTTTTGACCTCCAAGTGCTCCAGAGAACATCACCTTCCGGGTCACATGGTCATTTCTGGGAATCCCTCACTGTAGAGGAGGTGAAGGGTTGCTCTTCTGAAGGACAGACCATGGACACCTCTCCACTGTGGGAAATGAGGCCAAGACTAGGGCCTTTCAAAGCTTCAGAAGTCAACCACTCAGTCCTCCCAACCACATCTTGAAGCATTTTTACTATCAAGAAGGATCTGCATGCAAATTTCAGATCCTGCCTTTGCAAGGAGTGTTGGAACTGTACATGAAAGGAAATCCAGAGAGACAGGGTAATGGGTGTGGATGACTGCTAATGGGACCCTCAAGTCCCTGGGCTGTCAGCCCTGTCTCCCTTAAGCACGTTGGAGTTCAAGTTTAGCAAGGTGGAGGTATGTTCTGATTTGCTGATTTGGGTTGGGGGTGGGGAGGTGGGGAGAAAGTAAAGAAGAAGAAAAGCCTAAATCACTCATCCTTTGGAGTCTTTGTTTTTTAGAAAAAAAATTAATACTTTAACCATTCATGTATTCAGTGAGGGCAGTTTTCAAACACTAGGCTGTGGGACGGTATAAACAATTTTCCTCATATAGTAAAATTATTTCTTTGTGTTCCGTTCCACACACTCTGTATTTGGGAAGAAAGAGTGACATTGTTTGTGGACAGCAGGATATTCCTTTACAACTTGCTACTGTTCTGTTTTTTTTTTCCAATAGATTTTTCCTCCTCATGGTGAAGTATCTCAAGATGAAAAATTAACCTGGAATAGATGACTTCACAGTTTGGGAATCAAAATACAGCCACCCCCCCAGGAGTGTCTCCAAGGCAGTGCTTGAGACTGCAGCATGTTAAGTCTGCCTCTCAAGCCCCTCCCTCTCTCACCTCCCTCCCCTGTATGCCAAGGAGACTCCAGGATGTCAGTCTGGCTGCTCCCATAGCCACATCCTAGCTATGTAGGGATTGAGAGACTCCCTGTGACTGTGGCCACTGCCTTCGTGCAGGAAGCACTGTGGCTGTTAATGAGGGTCCTGAGCCCTGTTCACAGCCTCTCCACTGGTTTTACTTCTGGAGGCTACACACTCCCGTGTCCCTGGATTATAGCCTCGGGTTTAAGTCCATCCTGACTAATGTCCACAACTTGACATCTCTGCGTAGAGGGACTGAGGTTTCCTTCTGGTTTCTCCCAGCAAGCCCCTGAATTCCTTATGCAAATTTTCTCACATCATCCTGGTAAATTTTAAGTCATAGGCAAGCTGCCAGGGCAATCAGCCTGCTACAGATGGTGTGTCCCATCTTTGACTACATAACAAGCTACCCCATGTTTTAGTGGCTTAAAACAAGAAGCACTGATTTGCTCATGACTCTACAGTTCAGAAGCTGCATGCCGAGGCTGAATAAATCATGAAAGTTTCATTCACGTGCCAGACCCTTCAGGCACTGTAGCTGGAACAGCCCCGGGGCTGATGGAACCTTTCTCTCTGGAAGGCAGTCTACATGGGTGGTCCAGAGTTTCAGGACAGCAGACGCTGTCAGGCTGCTTGAAGCCTCAGCTCAGAAGTCCCAGAATGTCACTTCCACAAGGTCAGCCCAGATTCAAAGGAGAAAGAATAGACCCTCCCTCTTACCACTCACAGGCTTCCCTGGTGGCTCAGTGGTAAAGAATCCTCCTGCAGTGCAAGTGATTCAGGAGATATGGGTTTGATCCCTGGGTTGAGAAGATCCCCTGAAGGAGAGCATGGCAACCCACTCCAGTATTCTTGCCTGGAGAATCCCAGGGACAGAGGAGCCCAGTGGGCTACAGTCCCTGGGGTTGCAAAGAGTCAGACACGACTGAAGAGCCTGAGCACGCGTGTTCACTGCCCATCCGTGTGGAAAGAGTAGTTACTGATTGTATTTGTAGACAATCTACCCCAATCAGAATAAATCTTTTTTAAAAAAGAAATACAGAGGGAAAAGAAATCTAATATCCAAATATTTGCACGTTTTGGCTTTAATAGCCTCCAACTAATGTGCTTCAGGACCACTTCTGATGATGATAGTCTTATAAGACTCCACATGCACCCGAGGACCAGATTCGTTCATAACTCAGACAGACACATAGCCATACTTTGTAGTCATTTTTCAACTGAAAATTTCAAAGCTCTTGTAAGACAACTACATATTAAAATATTGGTATTAGTGTTTTCTTAAACAATTTAACAGTTTTTTAAAAAAGAGTAAGTCTCACCCCTGGACAACATTCTGGAAATGACAGTTACATCCCAAACTGGCAGGATCCATGATAGCATGAGAGGAGGCTCTGAGGGCTGCTCCGGGTGTGGGTGAGGGTGGGACATGGGAGCAGCTGTGGGGCAGGAGAGACCCTGAAGGGAAAGGCTGCCCACCCCAGCGTTCTGGCCTGGAGAATTCCATGGACTGTGTAGTCCATGGCGTCACACAGAGCCAGACACGACTGAGCAACATACGCATGTATAAGCAGTTAAAAGAAACCTGATTTTTGTCAGTAGATAATTCAGCCTGATCAAAGGCAGGAGGGGCCAGAGACCCTCCAACACCTTCCAAATAAGGACCACAGCAAGGTGGGAAATGCCGGCCAGGAGAGCATACGGCTGATGGATTTCCGGCCAATCGGTCTGTGAGCATGGCTGCAGAGCATGGCTGGTTTACAGTGTGCTCTGTCGTCGCTTATTTCATATGGTAGACAGAAATCCACCTCCGAAGCTGATAGCTCAGGCTCTACGTGCATGGTATTTTTATTTACCCACAACCGCCAATGGTAACCCACTCCAGTATCCTTGCCTGGAGAATCCCGTGGACAGAGGAGCCTGGCGGGCTACAGTCCGTGGGTTCGCCAAGAGCTGGACAGGACTGAGCGACTGACATTCCACTCCGCCGTTTATCAGGACACGCAGAGGCGGCCTCAGGAGCAACTGGGAGTCTTCTGGGTGTTGTGACCGCAGGGAACACCTGAAGGAACGCAAACCAAGAGACAAGGCAGCTCCTGGGGAGCGACGTGACCCAGTTAACAAAACACCCACCGGAGTCAGAGGGAAGCCATGGTTCTGAAAGGGCATGAGCTTGAAATCTGTGACTCTGGTTTGTCACTAGTGAAACACACACCGGCTCACTTCTGGGACCTGAGACGATGGAGGGCTAAAGGCAAACAGAAGATGTATCACCAACAAAACCTGGAGGCAGCACAGCGAGGGGGAGCCTTCCATGGTCCCATAGGAGAGGGACCCGCTGCCCTGCAGGGCATGGGCTGTGTCTGTGGGGACGATTCCCCAAAACACTTAGGAGGGGGTCCTTCCTGACAAACAGAGGCGAGAGCCAGTGGACTGGGTTCTTACCTTTCATTGGCCTTCCTCCCTCTGTGCTTATAGCCTGGGGTACACAGGCATCCCTGGGGAGAAGAATTAGCCCTGGGAACATGACATAAATAAAACCACAGCACATTCATTTACTAGTTGTTGTTCTGCTGGGGGCCTAAATCTCTGTTCAGTTTTTGAGATAACCCAAAAAGAAAGTTTGAAAACTCTCTCTTGAGTGATCGATCGTCATGGACTTACCAAGGAACCAAGGGATCCTATGAAGACCAGCATCCACCCTCCTGAAGACAGGGGAAATAGTGGAGGTCAGAGCAGACCGGAGGAATTCCGCAGGCATGCCTCCTGCCTTCATGTGATGCATGATGACTTAGAGATTCACTTAACCTCTCTGGTTCAAAGTAGTTGGGAAAATATGTCTAGAAGCAATTTTCTTAGTGGATGATGCCAACATTTCCTATCAGTTCAGCAGTTTTCACATAGTGTGAGGCTGGAAGTTCAAATACATCTATGGACACGAATGTAAAGCAAACATCTGCTGAACTTTCAGGTTAGGACCTGGTTCTGCTGCAGGTTCTTCCAGATGCCTGTGGGTTTGGGAGTAAAACTTTTATGCTGCATATATATATATAAAAGGCAAAACCAAAACTGTCTCTGCCATGGTCCTTCCATGGCCATGGACACGATATTCTGACGCCTCTAAGGCTGTCATGTTTCGAGATGCCAAGGAGCCATGATTTTCAAGGAACTTTCTGACGCAAAGCCAGCAGGCTCTGCAGACACGCCAACCTCTCTGTCTAGAGCATCACTTTGCCTTCTTCTTGGGCGCACTCCGGTGAGCAGCAGAGAAAGAGGATCAAAAATCCCATGTTCAGGCTTTAAGCCGAGCCAAACTGTGGGCCCCCAAACCCACCCAAGCTGCTCCCTTCAGCTGAAAGCCAAACCAAACCCGAAAGCTAGTTTGCAGAGTTTGCCCGCTAACCAAACCAAAGATTTTCCAGCAGCCCAGCAAACCTACTCTGAAAAAAAGAAATAATTGGGCTTGTCTAAATTTTTTTTAATGAAAATTAAAAACCTGAACTGGAACAAAAACAAAGCCTAAAAGTGCTCTCCAAATCGGACGGTTATTTTGCTTGGTTCGGGTATCTGGTAAGTATAAGGTCAGAGTCTGTGTTAAACTGGAGAATTCAGCCAGAGAAAGCCTATTTCTTAGAATAGGAGCTGTCTTTCAGGGGGTTAGGATGATTTTATTCATTCAGCCCTCCTAATGTCTAGGAGACGGGTTCCACTTTTGTCCCCATCTTATGGAAGAGGAAACTGGGACTCGGGGAGGTGACATGAATTCGCCCATGACTTGTTGAGCCATGGAGCTGGATCCGACAGCTCGGCACGCCTCGCTCTGTGACAGGGGCGGACGGGGAAGCTGCATAAGTCGGACAGGGCAAGAGGCTTCTCAGCGGAAACATTGGCACTGAGGACGCTTTCATCATATGTGGAATATGAAATGATATTTTTATTACCCACTCATTGATGTGGGCTTTTAAATGAGGCAGCTCAGGAAATAGCAGCTTATAATTTTGTAGCACATGTTTAAACAGATTTGGCACCTTGGAAGACCCCTCAGCTCCTGTGAGCAAGGCCCCAGGCCCCACTCCGGAGCTCCTGGAAACCTCGAGGGTGCTGCCTTCCTCTGCTCATCGCCCTCCCCTGCTGCGTCTCTGGCTCCCATTGCCTCCCTGCACCTGCTTCTCTGTAAGGAGGCTTAAGGAGGCTTGGTTGTATTTAGGGCTCCTGCTCAGTCGTGTCTAGTTCTTTGAGACCCCGTGGACTATAGCCCACCAGGCTCCTCTGTCCAGGGGATTTTTCAGGCAAGAATATGAGCAGGTTGCCATTTCTTCTTCCAGGGGATCTTCCCAACCCAGGGATCAAACCCTTGTCTCCTGCATTGGCAGGTGGTTTCTTTACTGCTGAGCCATCAGGAAAGCCCAAGGAGGCCTAGTGTTTGCTTTGGGCAATGCTCTTGAGAACACCCTGGCTCTGTCCAGCACTCTCTTGTCCTTTCTGGGCCCATGGAGCCCCTCCCAGGGGGCAGTTCAGGAGAGATGCCTAAACCTTTGGCCAGGTGGAGCCTCCAATAATACTCATCCCTGAAGAAATCAAAGCATGTGCCAGACTCTCTCAACTCCAAGGTCACACACACACACACACCCCTGGGTGGTTGATAACAAGTATGCTTTATTAACCTTAAAGAAGGAGAGAGGATTCCTTGGAGAGGTAGGTGGTTAAGGGTGAGCAGAATCATTCCTGTGCATGAGATCAGACCTCCAGAAACACCTGGGTGAGGAGGGTAAGGTCCTCCACTCACATAAATAAGGGCTTAGAACCATCAAACACTGGACATTAATGTTGGCGGATGTATATTGGTGAGTTTGGGCTAAATTGTAACGATTAGACCCAAACCATGCTTCACTGGTGGCTCAGGTGGCAAACAATCTTCCTGCAGTGTAGGAGACCAGGATAGATCCTTGGAGAAGGAAATGTCTACCCACTCCAGTATTCTTGCCTAGAGAATTCTATGGACAGAGCAGCTTGGCAAGCCACAGTCCATAGGATCACAAAGAGTCAGACATGACTAAGTGACTAACACACTGTCTCAGGGCTTCCCCAGTGTCTAAGAAGGTAAAGAATCCGCCTGCAATGTGGGAGGCCCGAGTTCCATCCCTGGGTCAGGAAAATCCCCTGGAGAAAGAAATGGCAACCCGCTCTAGTATCGCCTGGAGAACTTCATGGACAGAGGAATCTGGTGGGCTAGAGTCCATGGGGTTGCAAAGAGTCAGACATGACTGAGTGACTAACACACATACTGTCTCAGTACAATACAAGCTGATTTCTTTTTTTAAATGAAAATTCTTTCTCCTTAAATTTGACTCATCATTGCTTTATTTATTTATTTATTGTCCACTTGGCATATGGGATCTTGCCGAGATTGAATCATACCCTCTGCAATGGAAGCTCAAAGTCTTAACTGCTAGACCACCACGCAAGTCTCCACACTGATTTCTTGATCACATAAATCAACTCTTCAGAAAGGCAATGTGATTCTCTTCCATGTCCTTCAGGGGCCCAGGGTCCTTCTGTCTCATGGAAGGAGAAAACTATGGCGAATCATACATGGGAGACTTTACGATCAGGCCTGGAAGTGTGAGGCCTCACTTCCTCTGAATTGCATGGGCTAAAACTCAACCAAGTGGCACACCTTCCCTGTGAGGTAAGCTGGGAAAGGGGCCTATTTGTGTCCCGGAAGAAGGAGAGAAAAGAGTTTGCTGAGCAGCTACATCTTGCTGAGACCTCAGCAAGATGGAAATTGCTTTATAAAGAATCAAGAGAAAACAAAAGAAGATCAAGAGAGAAAGAGGCTTAAAAATCATTACTGACCACAATGAACTAAACAAATGTGAAATTACAGGTTAAAATAACTAGCCTAATCCAAAGAATCCATCTAATCTATCCTGAGAAAGTAGTCCTAAACCTTTCATGCAAAATTTGTTAATCACTGTGTAATGGTGTGTCATAATTGACTATGAGAGATAAATTTACAATCATAGAGGAAAGATAAACCGAATCTACCCCTTTAATCATGATATTCTTGGTGACAGTAACATTTTTTAGAGTAAATGAAAAAAAAATAAAAAAGGACAGAAAGTTGTATATGCAGTGTAATGGCTGCTATGGGGAAAAAAAAAAAAACTGCACAGAGAAAAGGTGAGAATAAGTGCATCAAAATGATAGACAAAATGGTTTCCTTTAGTTTTTGTGTATTTATTTATTTGCAGCATGCAGGATCTTCAGTTTCAGCGTATAGAATCTAATTCCCCAGCCAGAGACTGAACCCAGGCCCTTGCATTCAGAGTGCGGTCTCTTAACCCCCTGAAGCACGAGGGAAGTCCTGCAAGTTTGGATAAGGGCTCTAGGAGATTTGTTCCCCAAAGGTCTTAGTTTTCTGTAGTGTTTAAAAGTGTCCAAGAGAGCACGTATTGTTTTATAATGGGGAGCAGTCATAGAGGAAAGAGTCAAATGCCCTGTTGGCTCCCTGCTCCCATCTGTCCTGGGTCAGCCTTCCTCCCGTCCTGTCTTTCTCCCCTTCATGCTCCAGAGGGTTGATCCAGATTGGACAACACAGTCCTGTTCCCCCGGGTGCAGTGGCATGTACATGCTTCCCAATTCACTTACCAGTGACCAGCCAGGGTCCCAGGACTTGATCATCCACTTTCAGGAAAGAGCAGAGAAGCCCTCACTCACAAGACCACCACGGCAGGGGCTCCTGGACTAGGAGGGCCCAGGGTTACAGTTGCTTCCATTGTGAGTACTTGTTCACCAGCCCCAGCTCTGCTCTCATCAGCCCCTCTTCAGCAGTGCAGTCCTCACCGGGGACCGCAGTTAATGTATGTGTCATGAGTTGATGTCGTGTGTCCATGCATATGGGTGCACATACTAACACATCCTTGTGCTAAGAAGTATCAAAAACTAAACAGAAATTAAGATCAGCAGCCAGAAAACTTTCCTATTTTCTACTCTAATTAGTGGCTGACTTCCATCAAGGTCTTGGGACTTTGGATCATTATTATTTGCTATGAACAAATAGGAGAAATCCTTTAAGCTGAGACTCAAAGGAAGTAGGAAGAACCAGTGATGTGTGTCTGAGAGGGCTTTGGATGGAAGGAGAGGGGTGTAGCTGGGTCCCAGGGAAGCCAGGGTGAAGCACAGGGGAAACTCTTCCCAGCAGAAGCTGGGTCATACGAGGTTTAACCATCACAGTGAGAAGTGTGGATTTCATTCTAACTACAATGGGAAGCCACTAAGCAATTTTGTGCAGAGAAATGCATAAAATGCATCATGATCTGAATTATGTTTTGAGAAGAGAAGCAGCCCCTGGGGCAGCTGTGTGGAGGGTGGATTGGCAGAAAGGCAGGCAAAACAGCGGGTGGAGATGGTGAAGGCCTTCTTGGAGGGGATCGAGGTTGTCCAGGCAGAAGATGCTGGTGACCTGGAGGATTCAAGAACACCTGGGTCTGGGAGTTACACTTCTGGGGCTTCCCTGATAGACTGGATCTGAGGAATGACAAGAGGGAACAATCAAGGAGGAATCTGAGGGACTTCCTTGGAAGTTCAGTGGTTAAGAATCCACCTTCCAACGCAGGAGAGATAGGTTCAATCCCTAGTTGGGGAACTGAGATCTCACATGTCAAGAGGCAACTAAGCTCTTGGACTGCAACTACTGAGCCCAAGCACTGAAACAAAGGTCTAGTGCAGCCAAAAAAAATGAAACAAAATAAAGTATATGAGCGAATGTGCATAGGTTATGACAAAAAAAAGAAAACTCTTAGATAAAAAGGTAAGACAGTAGCAGAAAGCAGAGTCCCAGTTTAGATGTGTTTAATGTGAACTAATCAATTGATGAATACTTCTGACATTCTAGGAAGGACCACAGTTGGGCCTGTGAAGGAGTGTCTAAAATTTTCAGTAGAACGTTAACTTTAGGACAGATTCTGAGTGATCCTCCAGGCACTTTCCATTCTGCCATCCTTTCCAAAACATCACACCCCAAACTGGAAAGCAGGCTTCTCCTCTGATGAAGGTGGCATGGTGGCAGTAGTCACAGACTCGGGTGGGTTTGGGAGAGACTCACCCTGAATATTCACCGAAAGGACTGATGCTGAAGCTGAAGCACCAATACTTTGGCCATGTGATGCAAAGAGCTGACTCATTGGAAAGACCCTGATGCTGGGAAAGATTGAGGGCAGGAGAAGAAAGGGATGACAGAGGATGAGACGGGTGGATGGCATCACCGACTCAATGCACATGAGTTTGAGCAAACTCCGGGAGATGATGAAGGACAGGGAAGCCTGGCATGCTGCAGTCCATGAAGTCGCAGCGTTGGATATGACGGAGTGACTGAACAACACCCTAGAGGATTGGAAACCCAAGAGGGCAATAGCTTCTGTTGAGGATATGGGACCAGCACGGCCCCGCTTGTAGGAACGGTGAGGGCTGTCCCAGGGACCACTGCTAGGCCGAGTCATTGTCTCCAACTCCACTCCCAGTTTTGAGCCCAACAAAACCCCAAATGCATTTGGGCCCCAACTCCCTTCCTTCTGCATGGAAGTCCATACATATTTCAGGGAAATCTGTAACCGATTTGTGAGCAATCTGCCTGCCCTGGAGCAACTTTGTCACAAAATATAGCATTTTCGCATTCTTGCTGAAACCACTGATGTGTCCACCCCGCCCCCGCCCGCCAGCACTCCCAGTCCCACCAATCACAGTCTCTTTCCACACATGTAATGCTGCAGATCGGATGCCAGACTCAGCAACTGGCTATCTCCAAAATGATTTCCATCTCCCATGGGGCCATGTGCTGTGGGGGCGTTGTTAGGAGAAGGTACACTGTAAATTAGAACAGCTTATTTTCAGAAGTCATGTCTTAGAAACTTGATAGCAGCTCTGGTCCTTGATAACCACGTTCTTTGGAGGTCCGTGTGCACAGCCTCTGTAGGCCCTGGGTTGGAGGCTCCCGGATGAGCCGGTCGGATCCCTCATGTGGCTCGAAACCCTTTCCTTGTATCTGGGCTCATGGAAACCCCAAATGCTACCCCTCCTCACCCCTTCCCTCTGGGTTGAAATTCTGTGTTTTTCAGATAAATTTTATCCATCTGTTTCTGATTCATTTACCCCAACTCATCATGCTATTTGTTTTGCAAGAGATATTCAACAACCAAGAAGTTATTTTCAAATTCTTCCTAGGCAAAGAAGAGTGTCTGATCTTGTCAAAACACCCGAATCCCTAAAACAGAGTCAGGAGAGGAGCCGAGATGGTGAGAATAGACGTTCAGACCCTGACTGTGTGCCTAACCCCCCATTTTTACTAAGTTCCAGTCATCGAGGAATCAGGAGGGGACCGGCTCATGTGGGGTTCCGGGCTGCAGGGAACAGGAGTCAGGAGTGCAGAGGGAGACAGCAGACACATCCCAAGTGACCACCCAGGAGTTACGTGCTAAAGGCAGCAGAGGTAGACGGGTGGCAGCCGGGGGTGAGCGGCTCCTAGAAGGTGAGATGGTACCAGCTGAGGGTGATTCATGGAGACCCCCAGCCCCGATCCCACAGGACAAAGATGATATGGGATGGTTCCTCGAATTATGACAAATACCTTGCCTTATTATTTCAGAAAGGGTTGGAGGCTGCTCATAATAACCGGTCCAGAGGCCACCGTAGAGGCCACCACTGTTTCACTTCACCTTCCTTCTTCCTTGGAACTCTAAGGGTAGATGTTTTTAATCCCCATTTTACAGACATGAAAACTGAGGGTCTGGGAGGTTAGATTGCTTTTTGAGCATTAAAAAAGAAGGCAAAATTCTCCCAAGTTAGGAGAGGATCTCTGCCTGGCCATGCCCCTCCTCAGTGGCCATACCTCGTGAGCCCCCAGAGCATGGTAAAGAACAAGTGGGAAAGGCAACCCCACGAGGAAGGAGGCACACTGTCCCTTGGAGGGACAGAGGCAGGAGCCCAGCCACTCTGAAGGGCACTGGCTCACGGCTTGTCATTTCCATGATGTTAACAGGGTTTTTGTGGCCATCTGCCCCTCCCACCAAGGGCCCCGACCTTCTGCTGCCCCTCTGCCTCTGGCTGCGGTCACCGCCAAGGGGATGAGGGTCCGGCAGCCGTCACCACCAGCATGTCTGCCAGGCTGGGGCTGAGACCCGGGGAAACACCAAAGCAGGCAAAAGCGGGCACCATCTGGGAACAATTAGAGGCTGACTTTTATCCTGAGGCCTCTATAAACCATCCATCAGGGAGGCCAGGAGGAAAAAAAAAAAAAAAAAACACAACCTTCTTTCCCTTTCTATTTATTTATTCTCTGTTTTGTTTATAGTGACAGTGGTCAGTTTCCCTGAAAGGAAATCACTAAAAATTACAGGGTGTTTGGTTGGACTTTTAAAAAATTAATTTCCTCTATTTTTGCATGAATTTGATTTGTTCTCATTCCCTCCCCCTAACTCACACTTAGTGAAAAATCTCTTTTGATTTGTTCTTAATGTGGAAAATGTTGGCAGTTCCACATGGCAATTTGAAAAAGTCCGAGCAGCATAAACCAGGTGGAGCTTTCGGCTGGCTTCCCCGGGCAGGGAGAGGTCTCCCCGAGATCTTTGCCCCAGCTCAGCCCTGAGGTCCTCCTGGTTCAGTCCATTGCCCAGAGGCTCTGCTGTGTTTCTCCTGCCCTCGCAGCTCCCTCCTTTCTCTTTCTAGTTAAATTGTCTTTCCAAAAGCGTTTCCCCTCTTAAAGATCCACTTCTCCTGCAAGGTGTCCCCAAACTGGAAATTCACTCTTCTAAATTTAGCTCAAGATGCTGCTTCCTGAGATGGGATGGCTTCTATGGGCCGAAAGTGAAAGAGTTTCAGGATTCAAAACAGGTCTGCCCCCTACTCCATCACAAAGACGCATCTCCTGGACGTTGGGCATCCACGGAAGCAGTGGCCTTGGGGGCAGAAGTTCCTGAGGGAAGCTCAGAAGAGCCTGGTTCCAGACCTAGTGCTGTCATTTCCTGACCGAGTGGCCTTGGACAGGTCCCTTTACCTCTCAGAGCTTCAGCTTCCTTAAGGATGGCCACCATCATCTTTGTTATTACTCTACCTTCTGTGTGTGGATGTCGTCCTGTGTCAGCTCCGCATTAAGCTCTTGACTCACTTCACCTTCCTTCTTCCTTGTAACAACCCTAAGTGTAGGTGTTTTTAATCTCCATTTTACAGACGTAGAAACTGGGGGTCTAGGAGGTTAGATTGCTTTTTGAGCATTAAAATTTGAGACTCAAACTTAGACGGCCTGATTCTAAAGCAAAGGCTCATGACCACCACTGTGTTCTTCTGCCCAATAATAAGAGCAAATAGCTCTTGGGCGTGACCCCATTCTACATGTCTTCGGTGGCTTAAGTCCACTAGCCCTCATGAAGCATTTTGAGACAGACCACCAGGAGGGGGTGGGACCAGGATCTGAATGTGGGCAGCGAGGCCAGAGTGCACACACCCACCACAGCGCTAACAGTCATGGATGGAAAATGTGTCACTCGGATTGTCATTTAAAAAACAAGGATGGTCAAGCCTGAGCAGCAGCCAGCAGGCACCAAAGAGCCCTGTCACAGGCTCTTCTGCAGAGGAAGTTTAATCCAGGTACTCACATGACCCTGGTTCTCAACTCTCGCATGGAAGCTCCTTCCTTGGTACCCACACCCCACCTATACCATGGTGCCATTCATACAATGCATACCATGACCCCCACCATCCAGCATTGTCCCAACCTGGGTCAAGGAGGGGGGATCTTGTTTTAGGTCCCAGGTTTTACTCCGGTGTCTGTATTATGTCCCTGAAATGGACCAGAGTTCCAAGCAAGCTAGATAAAAATAAATTACCACGCAGAACACCAAAGACAATGAAAATATAACAAAAGCAACTAGAAAGGAAATACCTTTAAAGAAATAACAGACTGATGGTAGACTTCCTTAAGCAACAATAAAGGCTAGAAAACATGCAACAATATCCTAAACCTGTTGATGGGAAATAATTCCACCTAAAATTCTATGTACAGAAAAACTATCATTCAAGGAGGTAAAAGAGAGATTTTTCTAATAATCCAGAGATTAGGAGAATTTTATAACTCAGAGACCCTCACTCAAAGATCTAAGAACAGAAATCGTTTTAGAATTTGTTAGAGACTCCAGGTGCAGAGCATCACACCCAATTCACAGCCCTTGTCATTGGCACATATGCAAGGTCTAGCCCTGGGTCCATTGCTCGCCCCCAGCTCATTCTTCCTGGAGGCAACTCTCTAGCGTGTTTCATGGGCATTCATGCACTTGTATGCACACTTCTAAACCCACAATCCTGTATTTAAGCATGCAAATATTTATTTATATAAATAATGTGGTCTGAGAACCTCATTCTGTTTCCCAGCATTTGCCCCCACTGAACACCATGTTGTTAAGTCATAGCCACGCCAGGCTATGCTTATCTGCTACGCAATAACTCAGAGCATGTGTCCACCCACTTTGCTTGTCTGCACCAAAGTTACTTCCACCTCCTGCTTCCATGACAATCTGAGGTGAACATTCTCGTACATATTCCCTTCTGGACTTGGAGGATGAGTTCCCTGGGGACACAGGCAGGAGTGGGACCACTGAGACTGGGACATAAACACACTTCATGGGCTAAGTGTTGCTGGTTGTTTTCCAGCATGAGTATGTCTATCCACACCTCCACCAGGAGGTCATGCAACTTGGGCATCAACCAGCTCTTCACTTTTGACATCCCAGGGTGTGTAAAGTGATACACTACTATTGATTCAATTTGAATTTCTCTAATTTCTGATGTTTGAACATGTTTCTTTAGTCATTTGGGTCTCCCTTTTCTGTAAATTGCTCATTCACGTCTTTTGTCTATTTTTTTTCTATTTGGATTTCCTTTGTAATACATATTGATGCTGGGTCAGGCATCTTTGTCGATATAATTATCTGTGAATGTCTCTGTCTCCAAGAAAATTTTGGAATACATATATTGAGTTTTTAAAAAATGCAACAGATTTTTATATATTATGATCATATTTAATTTATAGATCATTTGGAAGAGATATTTCAACCTTATAATATTATGCCATCCCAACCGAGCGTATGGAGTAATGTTCCCAGTTATTTAGATTTTCTTTGGTATCTCTTAAAAGAACTTTAACTTTCTTTCATGGCATATTTTTTAAATTAAGTCCTGGATACTTCAATTTTTCTGTTAGTAACAATCATGTTTAATCTTCTCTTATATTTTAGTTGTCTATTAGCATAAAATGCTATTTAGTTGATTTTTTTTGTAAGTTAAACTTTTATCTAGCAACTTTGAGGACCATCCTTATCAGTTTTGTGTGCTGATTTTTATTTTTTCTCTTGTAAGGATAGCTATTTCTTCACTGCTAATCTTTATGCCTTTTCTTACTGTTGACTTGTTCCACTGTGCATATTGTTTGGGCGGGTGGGGGTACTTGCAGTTTTTTTTTCATACTTTGCTAAGTCACAGCACCAATAGTGGGATCCTTGTTTTGTTTCAGTATTAAAGGGGATCACTAAAGTTTCTTCATTAAATATGATGTTTACTATAGCTATTTGATGTATGTGAAGTTTATCAGCTTGAGGGAGTACCCATCTCTTTCTAGTTTATAAGAGTTATCTTCATTTTTTCAGGCTACTGTAACGGAAGAGCATAGACTGGGTGGCTTATGAAAAACAGAAGTATATTTCTCACAGTTCTGAAGGCTGGAAATTCAACAATTGGGTGCCAGTGCGACTGGATTCTGGTTAAGACCTTCTTCCGGATTGCAGGTGGCTGACTTCTCACCTTGTCCTCAAGCAGTGGAAGGGGCAAGTGGTCTCCACCATGTCTTGTACTTGCCCTAGTTTTCCAGGCTCCTCGGACCTGCTGAGTCCTCCTGGGTCCCCAGGAGGATGGAGAGAGCAAAGCAGGAAGCTGTTCTTACCTCTCCTGAGAAAGCAATGCTTTTTTCTGGAGGAGGGAAGCCCTCCCAGGCCACTGCCTGCTGCACTCTGAAGTATATACCCAGGCTGATAAGGGAGAGATGCAAACTGCTTCCTCTGAGAGGCCGTGGACTTTAAACAGGAGGTAAGCACGTTATCCTGCACATCTACGCTGCTCTACAGAAAAAACAAGCCCAGAAGTCACAGGTCTAACTTTCTTTGGAATATATGTGAGACCTTCAGTTCAGCGAATTCCTTGGCAGTTAAAAGGTTAGAACTCTGTGCTTTCACTCCCTTGGGCCTGAGTTCAATCCCTAGTCGGGGAACTAAGATCCTGTAAGCCACGTGGCATGGCCAAAAAGTAATAATAATAATTAATTTTAGAAGTTAATTACTTTAAGAAATAAAAAATAAATGAGACCTTCACCATCTCTTGGTGGAAAATAACACATTTTTCTCCTGAATTTCTCTGATACCTGCAGGGGCCCCAGCTTTCCCAGGACTGGGTTCCTTGACCCTGTGGAGATCACCTCTCAGAAAAGACAGGAAGAGCTTTGCAAGCTGGAGGAGGTCACGGCAGGAAAACCAACTCTCAATGCGTCCTCTCCAGGAGAAGAATCTGCAGTCAATCTCAGCAAAAGCAGCCACACAGAGCGACACTTGAAATAGGGCCACTGAGCACTGTCAAGGGCCCACCAAGTATCAAGATCTCTGTAAGTAACTGGCCGACCTGGTAGGCAAAGCTATGATGCCCTTTTTATAGATGGTGCAAGCACAGCTCTGCAAGGTTAAATAATTCACCCCAGGTCGTGCTGTTTGCTGTACACGGAAGGGCCTGGATATAAACCAGCCTGTTTCACTACATTTCTGAAAATTTTAAGTGACCTGAGAGAATTGTGCAGACATCTCAAAAGAGAGGGCACCAGAAAGGAAGTCCTCCGAGCTGGAGTCTCCTCCCACTTCTGCCCCCTGACTGGTTGTGGGCCTCTCTGAACCGCTGTTTCTTCATCTATCCAATAAGCAGGCTGAGTAGATGACTTTTAAAGGCCCTTCCAACCATGCTTTTAGGGCCAAAAAAACATCACACGCTATTTCACACTAAATTCCAGCAAATTCCTCACTCCCAGAACCAAGCAGCTCACATGGAAGAGCCTCCAATTAACAGCTTTGTGGGTCTGGGGTGTGGACCAACAACCTCTCGAGCAAACAAACCAAAAAAAAACCATCCCACAGGCAAAGACCACCAACGTGCTCTCCAAACCTGGGTTCTGAGCGGCTGGCCCTGATGGAAATCTGCAATTAGCTGTTTTAATCCCTAAAATAGCTTTGCTACTGCTGTACATAGTCACGTAAGAAAAGGAAAAACCAGGGGCCGCCCCAGTCGGGCCAGGGGGGAGTCGGAGGCTCGGGGCTCCGAGCTCCAACCTTCTCCTCGAGTTGTGTGTGGTTGCAGATAGTGTTCTGATTTCCAGCGAGCTGACAGCTGGGATGAACGGCTGCTCAACCCGATTAGATATGCCTCGGCCACAGACTCTGGGGCCACAGACAACCGCTCATTTGAAATGCATGCCACTGGCACCCGACGGAAAGAATAAAGGCTGGCCTCAAACAGACAACACATTCTTGGATGCAAACCTTATGCTTTCAACACAGCTAAAAAGGTTTATAACTGCCTGGGGTTCCTTTTCACTGAATATTCTTTGTTGAAGAGTGTTTAGAACAACTTGTAACTTTGCGTTTTCCTGTAATTGTAGCTTGTCATTTAGGACCTGGTGGTATGTGAGGAACCCAGGAGGTGAGGGGCGGGGAGAGCCAAGAGCTACTCAGTTCCCGCATTTGGTCCTCTCTCTGTGTCCCTTCAGGCCATGGGGGAAGCGTCCGACCATCCGATCAGGACCCTGGTGGAGCCAAGTGGCCCTGCTCTCTCCCTGCTCTTGTCTGGACTGCGTGGCATCTATTCTAATGCCAACTGGAGTCACTGCCCAGAGGGGGACCTCCTCACTGATGTGCTGGCCCCCAGCACAAGCCTCTGGAAGCATCTCTAGGAGCCATGACAACCTCCAGGGTAGCCCCAGGGATGATGGGAGGGGTCAGACGGACTTTTCTATTTAAATCTAAGCAGAAGGTATTTTGGCCTGAGCACACACTACTGGCCTGGAACTGAGGACTGCATCTCTTTTGAACTCTCCCTGGAAGGACTAGCTTTTCCTTCTGCCCATCTCTCCCGGAAGCACTGTGGCCCTGTGTAAAGTGGAGGCACATGTCACACCCACAGGAACAGCAGGGAATCCGTTCTTCACATACCACGTCAGAGCCAAGGACACACACAGTCACATCGATCATTCTTCTATGCTTTGAAATATTTTTTCAAGAACTGGAGACTACTCAAATACTAACTATAAACCATGAATCCTAAATCTCTCTGTTTGCTTCTCTGCAAACCATAGACTTTAAAAAAATTTATATTTATTTTTGGCTGTGCTGGGTCTTTGTTGCTGCTCAAAGTCTTTCTCTAGTCGCAGGGAGTGGGGGCTACTCTCTATTTGTGGGGCTCAGGCTTCTTACTACTGCGGCTTCAGCTGTTGCACAGGACAGGCTCTAGGACACACGGGCTTCATTTGTGGTGGCTTGCAGTCTCTAAAGCATGGGTTTCAGTAGCCTCAGCACTTGGGCATAGTTGCTCTGCGGCATGTGGTATATCCTCCTGGACCAGGGATCGAACCCATGTCCCTTGCATTGGCAAGTGGATTCCGAAAAGTGAACCACCAAGAAAGGCTCGCAAACATGGACTTTTGTAAAAGTCTTTTATCAGGGCCTCTTTTCCTCCCCTCTTACTATAGTGATTTGGCTCTCTCTCTACCTTGGGTGGAGAAGGCAATGACACTCCACTCTAGTACTCTTGCCTGGAAAATCCCATGGGCAGAGGAGCCTGATAGGCTGCAGTCCATGGGGTCGGTAAGAGTCAGACATGACTAAGCGACTTCACTTTCACTTTTCACTTTCATGCACTGGAGAAGGAAATGGCAACCCACTCCAGTGTTCCTGCCTGGAGAATCCCAGGGATGGGGAAGCCTGGTGGGCTGCCATCTATGGGGTCACACAACTGAAGTGACTTAGCCGCAGCAACAGCTACCTTGGGTGTGAATCCTTCTCAGTTGAGCCTCTGTTTCCTCATCACTTAATTGTAATAATATGAGGAGCTCCTTGCAGTGAGTGCAGACCAGGCGACAGAGGTCCTGACTTACACGACAGGCTGAATGAACATGAACTATTGTTATTATTTTACTATTTATTTTTTAATTAATTTATTTGACTGCACCAGGTCTTAGTTGTGACATGCAGAATTTTTTCCTTAAAGCTGCCACATGTGGAATCTAGTTCCCTGACCAGGGATCGAACCCAAGCTCCCTGAATTGGGAGCACAGAGTCTTAGCCACTGGACCACCAGAGAAGTCCCTGAACTATCATTCAGTTCAGTTCAGTTCAGTCGCTCAGTCGTGTCTGACTCGTTGCGACCCCATGAATCACAGCACGCCAGGCCTCCCTGTCCATCACCAACTCCTGGAGTTCACTCATACTCACGGCCATCGAGTCAGTGATGCCATCCAGCCATCTCATCCTCTGTCAACCCCTTCTCCTCCTGCCCCCAATCCCTCCCAGCATCAGAGTCAACTCTCCGCATGAGGTGGCCAAAGTACTGGAGTTTCAGCTTTAGCATCATTCCTTCCAAAGAAATTCCAGGGTTGATCTCCTTCAGAATGGATTGATTGGATCTCCTGCAGTCCAAGGGACTCTCAAGAGTCTTCTCCAATACCATAGTTCAAAAGCATCAATTCTTCGGTGCTCAACCTTCTTCACAGTCCAACTCTCACATCCATACATGACCACAGGAAAAACCATAGCCTTGACTAGACGGACCTTAGTCGGCAAAGTAATGTCTCTGCTTTTGAATATCAATAATCCATCCTCAACATGATCATCAACTTTGACCTGCTTGAACCTCGCTTTCTGAATTTAAGCTCACCCCATGGAGGCAGTATTCTGCCCAGTCCTGTCATTGTTCCGGTACTTGCCTTATTCCCTTTATTAGAGTCATAACTTTATTGCAGGAACTGGGTCTAATTCACTTGTGCATTTCACGCCAGGCCTCTCACGTGGTGTGTTAGCTGCATGTCAGCACCTTGGCCAAAACCCTGCAAGATGCTCCAGAGCCGTCTGAGAGGGGTCCAGGTTCCTATCTTGATGTCTGAGGGTGAAGACCCTCAGACACCAACTGTGCCTTGAATTCCCACCCCTCTCACCATTCACTCATGCTCTTCGCATTGCTTAGAACCCCCTTCCCACCTCAGCTTCTTGAACTTATTCATCCCTCCAAGCTCAGCTTAAATCACACATTCTGGGGACAACAGTCAGATGGGCTTCCTTCTGTCTCTCATATCAGATCAAATTTTACTCTAGTCCAAGGCTCAGCAAATTGATTCTATTAAAGGCCAGATAAGAAATATCTTTGTGTCACAACTATATGCATGCAGGTGAAGTCACTTCAGTCGTGTCTGACTCTGTGAGATCCTATGGACTGTAGCTGCTAGGCTCCTCTGTCCATGGGATTCTCCAGACAAGAATATTGGAGTGGGTTATCACACCCTCTACGTAACTTTGCAAAAAGAATATATGCATAAGTGGGCATGGCTGTGTTTCAGTGGAAAGTTATAAAAATGGGTGGCAGGCCAGATTTGGACTCTAGGCTGAAGTTTGTCAGTCTCTGCCCTAGTCTTTTATGGTGTTTATCACAGACTGCCTTAAATTATGTGCATTTGAGGTCACATATCCTTCCAACTTCTAGAATAAAAATCCCTTGAGGGCAGAATAGTATTCTTCTGTTGCCATCACTTAAAACAGGCGCATAGAAATTACTTATTAGATATTTGAGAATAGGCAAGAGAGCCCCCAGCAGAACCTCCCCAGTGCAAAGGGCAAAGGTGTAGGGAGATTAAGAACAGGGTATTTGGGGCTGAATTGTGTCCCCCCAAGTTCATGTGTTAAAGTTTTAACCCCCAGTGCCTCGGAATGTGACTGTATTTGAAGATGGGGCCTTTAAAGATGTAATTAAGTTCAAATGAGGCTGTTGGGGTTGGCCCTGGTCCAATCTAACTGGTGTCATTGTAAGAAGAGGAAGTTTGGACACACAAAGAAACTCCAGGGATGAGCATACACAGAAAAAGGACCATATGTAGACACAGGAAGGGAGAAGGCGATGGCACCCCACTCCAGTACTCTTGCCTGGAGAACCCCATGGACGGAGAAGCCTGGTGGGCTGCAGTCCATGGGGTCGCTAAGAGTCGGACACAACTGAGCGACTTCCCTTTCACTTTTCACTTTCATGCATTGGAGAAGGAAATGGCAACCCACTCCAGTGTTCTTGCCTGGAGAATCCCAGGGACGGGGGAGTCTGGTGAGCTGCCTTCTATGGGGTCGCACAGAGTCAGACACGACTGAAGCGACTTAGCAGCAGCAGCAGACACAGGAAGAAGGCAATTGTCTGCAAGCCAAGGAGAGAGGCCTCAGGAGAAACCAGACCTGCGAACACCTTGATCTTGGACTTCCGGCCTCCAGAATTGTGAGAAAAATAAATAAATTCTTGTTGCTTAAGCCACCCAGTCTGTGGTATTTTGTTATGGCAGCCCTAGTAAATGACACAAAGGCCAATTAGAAAAACAGAGAGGGAAAGCCCAGTAAATGTTAATGATTTCAAATATTTCGCCTGTTATTTCTCAACATTATAGCTTTATGAGGACATTAGGGTTTTACTTTGTTGGGAAGTGGAGTAGGGGCAAAAATGGATTCCCTTTTCAAGTCCTGGGTTTCAAATTTGTAGCTCCAGGCTTGCGTTTCTAATACTGTCAAACTCTGATGATTCTGACAAGGGCTGTCCATGCCTGTTGCCCCACAGTTTTCCAGAAACATTTCTTGCTTGTCCACTCAAACTTAATCACTGAAATACCTGCCATTCCTCATGGACTTTTGAAGGGTTGTGTTTGCTTTGTAGAGTTTTAGGAAAGCATTTGATTTTTCTCCCCTTGTAAAAACTCTAGTTGGGAGAAATCATTTTATTTTCCCCTCTAGGTTTATTTTGTTTAGCTAAAGCCATTAGAAAGAGCTTCAGTTTTACATTTTTCTTGTCTACTTGCAAAGTGTGTTGCCATGGTGGTTGAATTTCAATGGTTTGGATTGTTTTGAATGACTCCTGTGTTTTTGTTCCTAGTTCCTCAAATACTGGTTGCTATCTTAGGTAACCAGGTGAATGAGTTAATTAGTAATAGGCATTTTCACTAGGTGTAGGTTTAAAAGTATATTTTGAAGTTGCAAATCTGATGTTCCCGTAGATACAAGACAATTTGTGTACCAAGAGACCCAGAGGCCAGGATTTCCTCTCTGGAGCAACTGACTCTGAGACCTCCCAAAAGTCAAATCTTTGAAGCCCATCCTCTGCTGGGTCAATATAGGTCAATAACCAAAACCACTTGGAAGGTTGTACTGCCCTGAAAAATGGTGTCGTAGGAAGTTTCCACTTGACTAGTATAATATTGAAGCAGTCGTGCAGATTTCTGGACATCATTACATTTTCTTGACAGTCCTCTGGAGCTAGGTCCTATTTTTGTTGTCATCATCCCCATTCTACAGATAAAGAAACTAAGGCTCAAAGAGGTTGTCAAAAGCTGTCTTAGATGTCAGTTCTCTTTTGTGATTGTGCCTTGTCAATCAAAGCTTGCAGTGGGGGACCTGGTTTCTTTCACTCCTTGATGTTCCCTCTTGGTACCTTTTAATATTAGAAATAGCCTTGGGCTTTCAATTCTCACTAGTCCTTGTAATTTACCAAAATCCTCGGCTGAGGGGTTTTAGGGATCTGTGACAAAAAGGCAGTATGGGAGAAATGGTTTTGACCTCAAATTTTCCTAAAGGCATTCCTAAAATCACACTACAATGGTGGCAGTTAATCCTGTCCACCCAACTCACCCCATAAACTGTTCCTTTGTCAGACAAACATGCCCTGAAGTGCACTCCCTTCCCTAATAAAACTCTGCCTGAGATGGATGAGGAGGGAGGGTCCCTGGGGGAGGCTCTCCTCCCCGGGTGGAGGTGCTCTCTTGCTGGCCAAAGCAGAAGGCTGTCTCCTGAAGTGGGTGTGCAGGAAGCAGCAATTGACATTGATCCCTAAGAGGAAGGTAGGTTCTGAATGATGAGGGTCAAGCCTGGAAGAGGTATGAACTCCTGCCCACCAGGAGATTTTTTCCCCCCTTTTCACCAGTTTTAGGGTGCCTGGAGTTCAGTTTTGCTGAAGAAAACCAGCCTTTATGCACACACATCAGATTAAGAGAACAGCCTCTGACTTCTTGCCATGGAAAGAGACTTCTGCCTTAAGCATTCATTCTGAATTGGCACTGTTCCCTTATCAACTTGGAAAGCTGCCCCAGCCTGACAAGGTCCCTCAACTGACAGCGTCCCAGAGCTCTGGCCCGGATTCCAGCTCCCGCCCCCAGTGGCCTTCACACCTGCGGCTCCCTGATTTAATGAGGGCTGTCGGGGATTATCAAGTCATGAACTCGCTTGCATCCGCCAGACTCTCATGAATGAGGCATTTTGTTCAGCTACCTCTCGTTTCGTGTTTCTTGGAGCCAAGGCAAAGGGAAAAGGCAGTAAGTGAGCAGCTATTTTGGGCCAAGGTTCTAATATTTGAATATTGCATGATGAAATAGTGGGTCTATCAAGTCTGGGGTTTTTTTTTTTTTTTTTTTTTTGGTAACTTTCTTTTCTCTCTTCTTTCCACCTCGCTCCCCACCTTAGCCGGGCCTTCTCAGCCCTGCGATGCCTTGCTGGGTGGGTTGGGATATCTCTGTAGAAATGGCAACCCACTCCAGTGTTCTTGCCTGGAGAATCTCAGGGATGGCAGAGCCTGGTGGGCTGCCTTCTATGGGGTCGCACAGAGTCAGACATGACTGAAGCGACTTAGCAGCAGCAGTGTGTCCCAGCTCAGTAACTGAAATGGAGAACGTCTGCCCGGCAAATCCCGCAATGAACGGTCACCGGAAGTGGACCTGCAGAAGTGAGGCCATGGGCCAACATCTGAGCTCCCTGAGCCAGGCGGATTTCGAGTCCGAGCCATGCGGATTTCGAGTCCGACCCACTCCGAATCCTTCTTGATCCAAGTTAATTTTCTGTGGGAAATTTGATGGGGAAAGGCCTTGTAATTTAGGGGTATATTGAGACTTAAACAAACAGCAGAAGGAGAAGATGGTGGTTTGGGTATTCAGTGGCTTTCGGTTGACAATATTTTAATCATGAAAAGTTAGAGAAATTTTCTGCATGAGGCCCTCCTCCCAGGAGAAGGCTGAGAACACAGCAGGGCCAGCTTTTGGCCTCAGACAGGATTATCCTTATTATAATAATCATTGCCATTATTAACAATTATAGGAAATTATTCTTCGCCTGTTTTCTAGCCATTAGCACTCAGCTGCCGTTGGAGAAGAGATTACAATGTTGAGTCTCATTATCCTTCAACACCTCCTCGCTGCCGGCCCCAAAGTACCTTGAGTGGGAGTTTATAACTCATAGGATTCTTTCACAGGCAGAAGGAAAATCCTATCTTGGTTTCAAACTTTTCTCCAGCTTTAACTTTATTTTTCCATCTACACTGAGAAAGTAGTTTTCTTAAAATACACCAGCCTCTGGAACCTCTGAGAGGGTCTGTAGACTGAAAGACACATGAAGATGGAAAACAAAAGGTAATATGCTTGGAGGTTCACAAGTGAGAGGTCAAGGGGGGCAAGGAACGTTTGTCCAGTTGGTGATTACTAACACAAGATTGGAGCAAGAAAGTGGCTCTTTGTGGCACTGAACTGGCTCCACCGCAAACCATGGGAACACTCAACCTAGAGGTCCTTTGAAAGCTGAAAACATCAATCCTGGACTCTGGGGTCCTCCTCCGACTGACAGAGGTTGTTGGCTACGACGTGTGTCATATCACGTCTGATGCTAGATTGCCCCAAGGGAGCTGCCCACCCCCGCCACTCCCACTCTCCATCCAGCAGAGGCCTTGGCACTTGGCTCCATAGCCAGGGCCGTGCGTCCGGGGCAAGGATGAGTGTGGCCGTGCACAGCTGCACGTTGTGCCTGAGGTTTCTTGTGATTGCTGTGGATGGAGTGGCGTTGACTGTGGTGTCCTGTAACCAAGATTAGTTGGCAATTCCGGAAATCTGAGGGTAAAAATAGCTGCAGAGTCGCCAACCCCCACGGATGCCGCCTCGGGAAAGAGGAATGGTGGCTGGAAAGTGCTGAGTGTCATGATCTCTGCTTCCGTCCGGTGGTGGGAGGTTCTCAGAATAAGAAGCTTTGGCCCTTGGATTTCCCCCAAAGGGTTTCTCCGTACTTCGCAGCCTGCTGAGTCAGTGGAGTAGGGTTCGGGTGAACTTTCAAGGAGGGATGTTGGGTTTTGAGAGAGGGGGCGTGCAGAGCAGCCATGTGGGGCTGAGCAGGGAGTGGTGGTGGGGGGTAACCACTGAGGGAGCCCACTGGTTGAGTCGACCTCCAGAGGCTCCAATATCCTGTCATGGAGGATTCATGGCCACCCAACAACCTTCCAAAGTAGATCCCTCAGACCCAAAGCCTCTTCCTGCTTTGTTGGTCTTGCCTCTTGCCAACTCTGCCTCCAGACATGGACATCTGTTGACTAACATACTCACTCAGCTTCTTCCCCTTCTGTCCTCCAGGAAATCTGGTTAAATGCCAAGTTCGTGGTCCAGTTCCCATCCTTTTGGTACAATCCAATATGCTCTGCATTTGCTCCTTCTTTTAAAAAATATTTATTTATTTGACTGCACCAGGTCTTAGTTGTGCCATGCAGGATCCCCTGTCTCACTGCAACACACAGGACCTTTAGTTGCAGCATGTGAAATCTAGTTCCCTGACCAGGGATTAAACTCAGCCCCCTTGCTTTGAGAACACAGAGTCTCAGTCACTGGACCTCAAGGAAGTCCCTCCAATTGATCTTAACCCTGAATCCCTCTGTACCATATTCTCCACATTTTCCTGGGAAATGTTCATTGCAAAAGAGTGCTCTGGGACCCCCTGAGAAATGGAAAATGGAAGCTTTTTACTCATGGCCCACAGAAAAGCTGCACTAACTTGGACTGAGGGGACCATGTGTTTGAACTAAATAGGGATCTACATTCTAGAATATCTCTAGGAGAGGGAAGTCCTATTATTGGAAGTTCATGGAATAATTTCTACCAAGCTTACTAAAGTTGAGGTGGTATCAGCCTTTTGATCTCCTGCTTTGATATCCAACTTGATGGGAATAATTCTAATTAATTGCTAAGTTAATCTTTCAAATAAAAGGGAGTTTTTTTAAGGGAGTATGTTCTAAAATAGTTGACTGATGCTTAAGTTTCTTCCGACCTTGCCAAACCCAATTCATCCCTCTCATCACTGTGCTCATGTACAGCTTGATTTTTTTTCATTAAAAAAATTTTTTTAAATGTAGTGTTTGTGTGTGTGTGTGTGTGTGTGTGTGTCTGTGTATGAACACTTAGATGCTTGTGTCTGGGCTGGACTGTGAGTTCCTTTTGAAAGAGAAAGATTCATTCGGTTTTCTATCTTCAACACACTTATGAAATGTTTATTGAATTGGAAAGGATTACATGGATTAAAGGTTCTTTGGGGAAATCCTGTTTACATTATTAATTTGCTTGGCAAGTTTCTAGATAGCAATAAGATATATTTCCTTGCCAGCCTCTGTCCCAAATTTAAAATTCCACCTCAATGAAGCTCCATCATCTTTCTGTGAGTCTGTGGCTTGATGTCACCAATCATGTCTTTATTTCTTTTCCAAGTATTCCTGGGAGGACTCCAGCCTGCAGGCTGGCTCCATTGCCTGGACGTGAGGTCCATAGGCCCAGAGTCAGGCATTTGGCCTGCTGGGTCCCCTCAAACTCATAAGCCCCGTCCTGTGCACTTGACCCAAGTCGGCCATTGCACACTTGGTCTCAGACGGCATAGTGAAGTTGGAAGGGCCCACCTGGTACCCATGAAGGAGAATGGTGTTCTGTGCGCCTTGGCACCAGACCCAACTGGTACAAATCCTGGCTCCAGCACGTTCAAGTGTGTGGCCTTGGTCAGCTCAGTTATTCTCATTGAGACTCAGTGTCCTTTTCTGTAAAGTGAAAAAAACTAATGCCTTACTGAGCGTCGAAGAACTGATGCTTTTGAACTGTGGTGTTGGAGAAGACTTTTGAGAGTCCCTTGGACTACAAGGAGATCCAACCAGTCCATCCTAAAGGAGATCAGTCCTGAGTGTACATTGAAAGGACTGATGTTGAAGCTGAAACTCCAATACTTTGGCCACATCTTATGAAGAACTGACTCATTTGAAAAGACCCTGATGCTGGGAACAATTGAGGGCAGGAGGAGAAGGGGCGGACAGAGGATGAGATGGCTGGATGGCATCAACTCGATGGACATGAGTTTGAGTAAACTCTGGGAGTTGGTGACGGACAGGGAGGCCTGGCATGCTGCAGTCCATGGGGTCACAAAGAGTCAGACATGACTGAGCAACTGAACTGAACTGAACTGAACTGAACTGAATGCCTTACCTGTAAGAATGCTGAAATAATTGTGAATAAGGATGCAAAGTGGCTACTGCAATGCTCGGTAGCTACACACGGGAGGGAAATCTTTTAAAGATGTGTCACATCATCTTTACCAAAATCAACTTTGAGTTTCAGAGTCAGAGGCCAAGGAGATGCTAAAGAAGCCAGAGGCCATATCTGGTTGTCAAGAGGGAAGAAGTCAGGAAAAAATAGCTGTAGTATTAAATGTGAATTGAGCACTCACTCTGAACCAAGCACTATGCTACGCATTTTATGTGGAACATTCTATTTCATTTTCACAACCCCCTTTTTTCAGCTTTATTGAGGTATGATAAAATTGTGAGATATTTAAAGTGTACATTGAGATGATTTGATATATATATATATACACATTGTGAAAAAATTCCTCCCATCTAGTTAATTAACACATCCATCACTGTTTTTTTTTAATTGTCACAACCCTCTTTTTTCAGCTTTATTGAGGCATAATGAAATTGTGAGACATTTAAAGTGTACATTGAGATGATTTGATATATATATATTGTGAAAGGATTCCTCTCATCTAGTTAATTAACACATCCATCACTTTTTTTTTTTAATTTAGGGGTTGAGAACGTTTAAGTTCTACTCTGTAAGCAAATTTCAATTATATAATCAGTGTTATCAACTACAGCCACCATGTTACACATTATTCATCATACAGCTGAAAATTTGTGCCCTTTTATCAACCTCTCCCAATTTCCTTCACCCCCATTCCCTGGTGATCACTTCTACTCTCTGTTTCTGTGAATTTGACTTTAAAAAAAAAATTCCAGGAACTTCCCTGGTGGCCCAGTGGTTAAAATTTGGCCAGCCAAGGCAGGGGGCATGGGTTCCATCCCTGGTCAGGGAGCAAAGATCCCACAGGCCTCTCAGCCAAAAAACCAAACATAAAACAGAAGCAATATAGTAATAAATTCAATAAAGACTTTAAATATGGTCCACACCAAAAAAATAAAGTAAAAAATTCCGCATGTAAGTGATCCCTTGCAGTATTTTCCTTCTCTGACATTTCACTTAGTGTGTTGCCCTCAAGGTCCATCCACACTGCTGTAAATGTTAGTACTCACAACTCCCATTTTACAGATTAAAAAACTAAAGCTCAGTAACATGTCCAAGTTCACCCAGACAGATAAGTCAGGTCAACCCCCGATAAGAGGCGGACCTCCTGCTCCCTGTATTGCAGGAGGTCTCATAGCCTCAGCAGGACCCTTGAGATGACCCTTTGTGCGAGCTCCCTAGCTGGGGTCAACCTTGGGGCAGGCACACGTGTAAAAGGAAAAACAAGCAAACAGGATGGTGAGAGGTGACTGGAATCACCCTTCCCAGGAGGAGAGAGAGGCCTACAGAGGTGGAAGGAAAGCTTTGTCCCTTCCTGTGACTGGTTAGGGCAGATCTGGGACCAACCCAGCCCTTTCACCTGGGGATCAGCCAAGCGGGAGGGACTCAGCCCGCTGCCCCGGATCCACAGCACCCCCTTCCTGACTCACGCCTGACAAGCTTGTGGGGCGGGGGCCGGAGGTGGAAAACTGACAAAACCAGTGATAGAAGAAAAAAAAAAAAAACTGGATTGGAACATCTATTCATTCAGGACCAACTCTAAACCGCACCTCCGCCTGCCAAGGCTTAATCGTCATCCCATGGCAGAGTCCCTCCTTAGTCACTGTCTGCCCCTCCAGAGGGACTTGTAAGACAATTACAAGAATTCAGCGATAATCTCTGCCTATTTGCATCTTTCCGTTTTTATTTCCCAGTTTTTCCAGCATTTGCTCTCATTAAACATCCAACCCCAAAGCCAGCCAAAAAGGCTTGTCAGCATGTTCTGGTACTGTCTCCTTCTGCCTGATTCTATTACTCGGGTGGAAGTCCCAGGGTTTTGTGTCAGCTTCAGAAAGATCAAAGGGAAAGGTTAGGCCCTTGGAAGGGAACAATCATGAGGACCTGCGAGGGAACTGGGCTACTCGCTCCATGGTCTTGTATGTTGGAGATGGAACATTGAAGCCAAGAAGGGGCTGCCTGCTGGGCAGAGGGGACCTGCACCCCAGGGGCATTACTCAGTGGTGCTGTCCACTGAGGTCTGGGGAAAAGCCAAGTCTGGTGTGAGAGTCACCATTCAGAATAGCTGGGCCACTGGCACACTTAGAGAACGGAAGTTAGAACACAGCTTCCATAGGGCGGCCTCTTAGATCCTCTACTTCAGCCCTCTCTAGCAAACGCTTACAGCACCACAGATGCACAAACACACATGTACCAATTCACATGTGCACACAATGCACACACGCACACACGCCCCCCCACACTCTGTCTCTGCATAAAGGAGAATGCTTGGAAATTCTTTCAGAGGGGAGTTCTGGGATGACAAGGACTTAAAGATACTGCTTCTTTGAAAGGCTGTCCTGTCCCGTCTGAGGTTACAATTTGGTTGGGACTGAGGGGAGTAGTCAGAGCTATGGGTTATGGAAGACCCATGAGGACCGCCCCCACCAGGGTGTTTTTCTTCCTTATCCCTGAAGACCACCTGCTCTTCTGCTGGCGTTTCACCACCTTGGTCCTTTCTATACATCTCTGGAAAGATTGAATCCTGGGAGAGAGTGGTCTAATTTTTCCTCTTGGGTAGTAATTCAGTTCAGTTCAGTTCAATCACTCAGTCACGTCCAACTCTTCGTGACCCCATGAATCACAGCACGCCAGGCCTCCCTGTCCATCACCAACTCCCAGAGTTCACTCATACTCATGTCCATCGAGTCGGTGATGCCATCCAGCCATCTCATCCTCGGTCATTCCCCTTCTCCTCCTGCCCCCAATCCTTCCCAGCATCAGGGTCTTTTCCAATGAGTCAACTCTTCGCATGAGGTGGCCAAAGTATTGGGATTTCAGCTTCAGCATCATTCCTTCCAAAGAAATCCAGGGCTGATCTCCTTTAGGATGGACTGGTTGGGTAGTAGTAGTAGTGGTGAAAGTCACTCAGTCGTGTCCGACTCTTGTGACCCCTTGGGCTGCAGCCTGTCATGGGATTCCCCAGGCAAGTACTGGAGTGGGTTGCCATTTCCTTCTCCAGGGGATCTTCCCAATCCAGGAATCGAACCCATGTCTCCTGCATTGCAGGCAGATTCTTCACTGACTGAGCTAGGAGGGAAGCCCTTTCCTCTTGGGTGCCACATACCATATCCTGACTTTGCCTTTCATAGTTTTAGCAAAATATACCCTCTGCAAAAAGTAATTGTAATTAAGGAGTATATCCTAGACTGGGGTAGTAAATAGGATGAAGACTGTGTAAGCTGCTGGAACCAGGAGCCTAACTGGACTGAAGGCTATTTGTCTTGTGACAGCCTGGAGGTGAGGGTCCAGGCCAGCAGGGAAGCTCTGCTCCACACAGTCACTTGCTCCCAGGTTCCTTCTGTCTTGTTGCTTTGCTCTGCCATCCTCTGGAGAGTTGTCTTCATTCAGGTGGTCAGAGCTCTTACTCACAGGAAACAAGGCAACTTATTGTCATAGTAGAAGTGGGGGGACAATTTATTTTCATGTAAGCAAGTGATGCAGAAGTTACACACCTCAGTTCTGCTCATATTCTACCAAAGAACTTAGTTACGTGGGCACGTGTAGCTGCAAGGGAGGCTGGGCAATGTGGCTTCTAAGATGAAGGTCAACTGCAGAGGTTAAGGTTTTGTATGAACATGTACGTATGGGCTCTTCATTGACAGCACTAGACGGTGAGAGTTCATTCTTCCAGGTATGACTCTGAGACACTCCTAGTGTGTGTGCATGCAAAGTCACTTTAGTTGTGTCTGACTCTTTGTGACCTATGGACCATAGCCCGTCAGTCAGGCTTCTCTGTCCGTTGGATTCTCCAGGGAAGAATACTGCAGTGGGTTGCCATGCCCTCCTCCAGAGGATCTTTCTGAACCCTTGTCTCTGGCATCTAACTGCATTGACAGGCAGTTTCTTTATCACTAGTACACCTGCCGTCCCTATCTATCTATCTGTCCATCATCAATCAGTCATCTGTCTACCTATCATCAGTCAATGATCACTCACCTATTTATCTATCAATCATCTACCTATCACCTATCAAACACTATTTATCTACCTATCATTGATCAATCCATCTATCCTCTATTTTTTCTATCAATCAATTATCTATCTGTTTTTTATCTATCTATCAATATCATCATCTTCACTGAGGACATAGTGGAAAGCTTGGTAGGAAGACAGACTAGGGATTAAAACATCAAACAAACTGACCATTTGTTCATTCATTCAACAAACATTTATCGAGCTCCTACTACAAGCCAGGTCCTGTGCTGGGCACTGAGATATAAAGACATGAAAAGCATGTTTATGACTCTGAGTAAACTTGTCTGGGTTTCTAAACTTGCCAGTTCACCCAAACTCTCAGAGAGACAGGTGAACTTGTTTTTAAACAGACCTCAAATGATGCTTCTTAGCCATCTCTGTTTAATTGAAGGGTACCCTAAGATTGAAGCTAATTAAAAACAATTACTATTTGCAACTACTTATCTTCTTAATCGCCTACAACAACAACAGTTGGAAATTAAATTGAATGCTGATGTCAATGTGATTATAACCGTCAGCTGTCATCCTGAATTTTCAATTCTCAAGTCCATCAAAATGGCACCCCTATGCTCGTTTATGGGTTGTATAATAAACCAATGTTATAAAATTGAACTTTAAAAGTACTGTTTCTGGTTGTTTCATTTTCTTTTGACAAAACTACTGAAAAATGCTAAAGACCAGTGGAATCAAGCTTCTTGATTCTTCCAGTGCAGAGGCTTGCTCGCCCCCTGATTTTCTGTGATGACTTAGAGGGTTGGGATGTGATGTGGGACCACTGACAGGCAAAACAACAAAAAACACCAGGAAGAGGTCGGAAAGATGGGCAACTTGGTGGTTTGTCAAGAGCCCCAACTGAGAACAGTGAGTGGGTGAATTAGGTTTCCCTCACTGCCTTTCGGGTGCAGAAATGCACTGCGTAGGAGTCACAAGTCTGACCTGGCTTGGAAAACCCCTGGGTCATAGACCTCCATCTCCTCCAGCTGCCAGACTGTGTCGAAGGAAAATGATTTTCCTCTCAAAAATGTGCTTTCAACCCCCACAGCTGCCCTGCACGTGGGCTGTAGCAAGGGCCGGAGCCACCCCTCACCTGCCAGGCACCCCCAGGGTAACCGTCGAGAGAGTGTGGCCTAAAGCAGCCAAGGAGCATCGCCAACAGATGGTCTAGAGCGGAAGTGGGTTTGCCTGGTTTCCATATTATCCCTTTCAAATCCCGGAGCAACGTGATGACTGCCAGGCACAGCTTCTGGGCTCCAAGAGCAGGAGAGGAGGTGCCCTGGGACACTCGGTAAGTTACTAGTTTTGTCAACATCTCTTTCCTGTTCTCTCCAAAGTGACCGTCGTCTCGGTCAGCACAAAGGTGCCCATGGTTTAACAAGGAGGAATCACAATGACAGACCCCACTGCCAAAGCTCCATGGCATTTCAGTCCTGTGCCTTCGGTGCCCTGTCCCCTGCCGACAATCTTACCGCTCAGACAGCACAGGGATGAGCACCGGGCTTCAGAGGAGTTGGGTGAACATTGGGGGGGTAAGACCCTGAGCTCCAGCATCCTTGCAACCCGTGCACCGTCTGTGATTTGGACCAGATTGTCTGGCCCCGTTCAGCAGGCTCCCTGCTCTACTGCTTGGCAAGCTGCCACCTCCCTGGGTCCTGACTGGCTCATTTGCAAACAAGAAAGAGAAGAAAAAGAAAAAAAACAGTGATAGTGTCTAAAGACATCTCCAACCCTAAGGGTCACAATCAAGGTGCAGCGAGATCCCCCTGCATGAGGCACATAGGTTCCTTTATCCAAGCTCATCACCAGGCAGCATCTGGGGTCTCACCTCATCTTCTTTCGAGAAAGAAAAAGAGAACTGAGAAAGAAAGAGTAGCTGCCGGCTGTGCTAAGAAACCCACAAGTATCATCTCTCTTGATTCTCCCAAATGCATCTTAAGGAACGTGTGATGGTCCCCCTTTAATGAAATCCGAGGCTCAAGGAAGTTCAGCAGTGCAGAGAGTCATACAACTTGTAAGCAGCCAAGCTGGAATCTGGACCTAGATCAGTTGGAATTCATGAGGTTTCAAGGCTTAGTCCTCCTGGGTCTAGTATGCAGTAGGTGCTCAATAAGTGTGCTGAGTCTGGTACACAGTAGGTGCTCAAAGAGTATGCTGAGTAAATGAGTGGGTGGAGTGAGAGCAGACAAGGCTGAGGAGGGAGACGTGAATCGCTGGTTCCTGGTGGCTCCTGGTGCAGGGTGGAGGCTGTGGTCCTTATTATGAGGAAAGGATACTGTGGTCCTGGGGAAGACCGGGGAGGGTGTGACAGCCAAGCCACCGCCACAAACAGGGGGCGGTTTCTGGAACAGGGGACACAGCTGGAGAAGGCGGCTATTTTCCTCTACTCCCGTCCTCCACGCCCACCAAGCCAGGCAGTCAGGTTCGTGTGCGTGGTTGTCACCCGGGAGTGGAGGTGATGCCTTGTCCCCCCGACCACTTCCCTCCCCTGGGAGAGGAGTCACACATGCCCAGCAGAGTCACGCTGGGGAGCTCACTGTCCCACTGCCCACGTCTGCCTTTCTTTCCAGAGGTGCTGTAAGAATTAGCAACCTGAGAAGAGGAGCCCTGGCCCACCTCCGAGGGGGTCTGATGCCAGGGCTGGGCGCCGACAGCAGGCTCGGCCAAGACACATCTCCAAACCACGGGCCTGGGCGACCCTGCCTGAACTGTCTCCCAGCCTCCTCGTGGGGCGGCCGCTGTCTGTCACCGCGGTTCCTGAAGAGCCGACAGCTTCTTCGTGCTCGGGAGTCACAGGAGGATTACAACTGTCGGCCCCTCCTATTACCCACTCCAGCTGCTTGGGCCCCCCCGGAGAATCCCTTCCCAGTGTGCAAGGATGTCATCATCACAGCCACATTAAAGCAACTTGTAAGCGACATTCTCAAAGCGGGAGCGTGACTGATGTGTGTGGCAGGTGGGGGAGCCGGGAGGAGGGAGACTCTAAGTCATAAATACATGGAATACACACCTCCAGCCTCCCAGGGTAGGAGACAGAGTTGAAGCAATGTGCGAACTCTCCTTAGGGTCCTGTCCTCCTCTTGGTCCTGGCTGTGATGAGCTTTTCATTTCTCGAGATCCCCTGTTTCTGACACTCCAGCATGAAGGGAATCCCCGTGGGGTCCAGGAGTGGCCATCAGGAAAGGAATACCTGGAGACCAGCCTCACAGGCACAGCACAAGCCTTCAGTGTGCACTGCCCCTCGGGAGGCCAGGGTGGGCCATGTCCCTCCAGGTCGCACTCCAGGATTGTGGGGTGTTCCCCGTGAGCTGGTGGGGCTTGGAGACAACCCCACAAGAAGCCGGAGCAAGGTTCCCATCGACAGAGCAGGCAGCATCCCCGTGGCCCGTGACAGCTCTCCCAGACTTGGAACATGAGTCTCTCGGGAGAAGCAAGGTGGTGAGGCAGAGTATCACCGATTTTGAGGTGTTTTCATTCCTAGAGACCTAGGGAGCAGATTCTCTTAGGGGCCCTCTCTCTGCCATTCCAGGAGGCCTGCTGCCCCTACAGCCATGCACACTCTCAGGACACGCTCAGTTGTGTCCCACTCTTAGCGACCTTATGGACAATACAGTCCATGGAATTTTCCAGGCCAGAATACTGGAGTGGGTAACCGTTCCCTTCTCCAGGGAATCTTCCCAGGTCTCCCACATTGCAAGCAGATTCTTTACCAGCTGAGCCACTAGGGAAGCCCAAGAATACTGAAGTGGGTAGCCTATCCCTTCTCCAACGGATCTTCCCAACCCAGGAATCGAACCGGGGTCTCCTGCATTGCAGGCAGATTCTTTACCAACTGAGCCACCAGGGAAGCCCATTCCTAGAGACCTAGGGAGCAGATTCTCTCCGGGTCCACTCTCTGCCATCCCAGGAGGCCTGCTGCCCCTACAGCTGTGTACAGTACCCTGGGCTTGAAGTCTGGGGTCTCCATTTCCAGCAAAGATGGCGAGTCCATTTCTATCCCTCGCGACCTATGCCTGGAAGAAAACATGGATCCTGTTCCCTTGACTGTTTCCTACGTTTTATGAAAAACTGTGGTTATGAGTCAAAACCGGACAATGACTAAAAGAAACTGGAATATTGCTTTGTAAAAAAAAAAAAATATGGATCGTTTTATTTAATTTAAGCTTCCCTGGTGGTTCAGACAGTAACAAATCCATCTGCAATGTGGGAGATTGCATTCAACCCCTGGGTTGGGAAGATCCCCTGAAGGAAGACATAGCAACCCACTCCAGCATTCTTGTCTGGAGAATCCCCATGGATAGAGGCGCCTGGTGGGCTACAGTCCATAGGGTCACAAAGAGTCAGACATGACTGAGGGACTAAGCACAAGCACTCCCCTACTAACTTGGCTTCTACCATCTATCGTTTATTATTATATTAGGAACATCCTCTAATAAGGGATGGGATGGTTATGGTAGATGCCTGGACACTATTAAAAATATACAACCAGTCATTATATATTATAACTGTTGTGCTGACTGTTATGCATTTTACATCTCTATTATTAAAAGAATCATATGAAATCATTCATTGGAATGTCATATTTAATTGGCCTCATCTTTTTAGTTTTGCTCACCATCAACCCAAATATTATTTGGTCATATTTCAGGATTCGATCAATTGAAAGAACATAAACATTCATTATATTTTTCACTTTTTGTTGTCAAACAATAGATATTTTTCTTCCTTTTAAAAACAGTCTAACAGTTTTACTTAAAAAAAATCTAACACAAGTAACAAATGTTGGTGAGAATGTGGAGAAAAGGGAACCCTTGTACACTGTTGATGAGAATGTACATTGGTGCAGCCATTTGGAAAACAGTATGGAGGCTTCTCAAAAAGCTAAAATCAAACTACCATATGACCCAGCAATTCCACTTTTGGGTATATATCTGAGAAGAACAAAAACACTAATTCAAAAAGATACCTGCACCCTAACATGCATAACAGTAATATTTACAATTTCCGAGATAGGTAAGCAACGTGTGTCCATAAACAGATAAATAAAGAAAATGTGGTATACATATACAATGGAACACTGCTCAGACATAAAAAAAGAAGAAAATTTTGCCATTTGAAGCAACATGGATGGATTCTGAGGGCATTATGCTAAGTGAAATAAGTCAGACAAAGACAAACACACTATGATATTACTTATTTGTGGAATCTAAAATAATAGAACCAACTAGTGAAGATAACTGAAAAGAAGCAGACTCCCAGAGAACAACCAGTGATTACCATCGTGGGGGAGATAAAGAGGTGGGAGAGTGGGAGGTACAAAGTATGGGGTGTAAGACAGGCTCAAGAATGTAATGTATAACATGGGGAATATAGCCAATATTTGTAATAACTTTAAAGGGGAAGAACCTTTCAAGTGGTATAAAAAGTAAAAATTTTAATTGTTGTTGTTCAGCCGCTCAGTCATTTCCGACTCTGCAACCCCATGGACTGCAGCATGCCAGGCTTCCTCGCCCATCACCAACTCCTGGAACTTGCTCAAACTCATGTCCATTGAGTCAGTGATGCCATCCAACCATCTCATCCTCTGTCACCCCATTCTCCTCCTGCCTTCTGTCTTTCCCAGCATCAGGGTCTTTTCCAAAGAGACAGCTCTTCATACCAGGTGGCCAAAGTATTGGAGCTCCAGCATCAGTCCTTCCAAACGAAAAACAGATAATTTTTAAAAATCTAATAGTTTTTCGTTCTCCCTTGGAATAGATACTCTCTTTTTTTGTTGCTTCAAATGGATACAGATCAGTTAGGTTCTCAGCAGGAAAGAGATGGCACATGCAAACTGGGTGAGTGGGGGAGAGTTTAATGAAGCGACTCTTAGAAGTGGGGCCAGGAAGAAAGAGTGCAGCACCCAAGAGCTGGTCACAGTGGGGAGACACCTAGCCCAGGCCAGAGGAGACATGAGCAGATGCCAGCATCTCAGGAGAGAACTGGGCAGGAGGAGCAGCTGCTGGCCTTAGTGAGACTCCCCCTCCACCACCAACCCCTGCCGCCCCCCAGGCCGGGAGGGAACCCGCTATGATCACCTGGACTCAGACCCTCCCTTTCTCAGACCTCTTACTGATTCTCCAACTTGCCAAACCCCACGGGCAGGCTGAGTACCCAGAAGCAGGACGAGCCCGTTGGGTCAGCTTTGCCAAAACAGCAGAGCAGAGAAGGAAGGAGGATCTCTGGGGACAAACCAGAGGGTCACCCACTTCGTGACAGCTTCTGCTTTTCTCCCCTCGTTTCTCGTATTTATCTGAATATACTATCCCCAAGTTAACCATCACAGAAACTTTTTTTTTTTCTTATAAAGCTCAAAAAAGAATTGGTATGGGAATTCCCTCACAGCCCAGTGGTTAGGACTCGGGGGTTCCACAATAGAGGGCAGGGTTCAATCCCTGGCTGGTGAACTAAGATCCTGCAAGCCGTGTAGAGAGGCCAAATGTTGGCTTTTTTTTTAGGCTATCACTTATTAAATCTGAATCTCTAAAAAATTATTTTCAAAATGTTTGACTATTGCTCTCCATAATTTCTCTTTAAAAAAATCCAAATCTGAACACAATTTTCAACCTGCTTTTGTAGCTCTTAAACTGTAGGAGGCCCCTCGAGTTCTCCTCCAGTTTTTATTTTCTAAATTTTAAGCTCTTTGAATGTATTATTCAATCCCTAACCATATTTTTTTTTGAAGAATAAAAGTTTATGGTAGAAAGATTTAAAGTGATTTATCCTACTTACATCTTCCATTGCATCTTTCAAAGATAATTGAACACAGTGACTTGCCAACTTAAATCAGACTGGAAATTCTCCTAAAATCTTGGTTGAAATATCACAAACTTTCCATAGCATTATACTAGTACTCTGTACGAAATCCAATGAGATTTTCATATAACTATTGTTCAGTGAAAAATTATTCTTCTCAAACACTGATGATGAGGTTAGATATATTACTTCAAACATCACTATTTTAAGTTCCATAAGATAGACAAAATCTATTAAACTAATTTCAAAATCTTAAATTTCACATATTTAAGTAAATTTTTAACAATACTTCAGTGTGAAAGAGCTAAAGCTTTGTCAACCATGATTGACATTTTATTGCTTTGATGCATAAGTTTTCCAAAAAGCGATTACATATTTTAGTAGGCAAATGTTTTATAACAAGCAGGACCATAAACTAGACTATAATAATATGACCTGATTGAAAATACTGTTTCTGAAGTCTATTAGATATTTTACATCTGAAAATTCTGGGTATATTTTAAATAACCACTTGATATTGCTACCAACTCTAATTAATAGTAATTCCTAATTTTTTACTTATTTATTGACAGCATTGATAAACTTTTTTCCACAAATTTTGATGACTTAAATGCTTTTTTAATATAAAATTGACCCCTGATAATCTTTTACTTCTTCCTCCCTGATGATCTCAAATTTTCTTTATTGGGATCTTGAACTTGAATGGAAGAGAATTGCCATTCTTATTATACGGTTAAGTGTTTAGCACTTTCAGTTTTTAATGGTGCAGCCTCTGAGCACTCTTTATATCCCCCATTTCCAATACTAGCAAAATAAGCTAGTCACATTTTTGTTGAAATAAATTGTAAATTGTTTCCCACTCTAGCAATATAAATTATCTGGTTGATTTTGTATCAATATTTCAACAGTATTCATAAGACATTCTGTTTGGATTTGTTGCATGGGGTTGGGAGATGTTCCAGGTTAGAGCTGATGATTAATATCCTATCTTCTTTGTTTTCCTGCAGTCAGAAGATTCACATGTATGATATTTTTCAAAGGAGCATTAAAAAACTTATCTCAGCTTTAATGTGTTTTCATTCTGAGTCTTCAGGGTTTTGTTTGCTTTCAAGTGAGCACATATCAGCGGAACCAGCAAGACAGTAAGACTGATTCAAAGAAAACTGGAGTGAGCCAACTATTTATCCTGACTAATTTAGAAACATAACTGCTTAATAACCCACAGAGCAGAAAAACATTGTAACCTTTGGAGTTTTCTTTTCTACAAGACAGAAACAGTTATATCTCCTCTGGACCAAATTCATTTACACTGCTATTGGACAAAAATCATTTGTGTCAATCTTAATTTTATACAGGTTAACGCTTGTCTTTCTGGGTCTGTAAAATATTCTAAATCAACAGTAAGCAGTAAGTAGTCTTTTTCCTTTTGTCTTGCTCTATTCCCTGTTTTAAAATTATGTATCTGTTCATTATTCGTTTCTGGCTGTGCTGGGCCTTGGTTGCTGGGTGCTGGATTCTCTTGTGGAGCATGGGTTGTAGGGTGTGGGCTCAATAGCTGCACAGACTAAGCTACCCCTTGGCATGTGAAATCTTCCAGGACCAGGGATCAAACCTATGTCCCCTGCATTGGCAGGCAGACTCTCAACCACTGAACACCAGGGGAACCCTCTATTCCTTTTTCAGTAAGAAACCTTAGCTGTGATTATAACTTGCTCTTAGTTTTGTGAGTTCTACAAACCAGCAAACTTGAAGATCGTCTTGAGAACTTAGCTCTGTCAAAAAATAAGAAAGTCTTGTAGTTTACTCTGTTTAAAAACAAATCAAAAGCTTGGGGGGTCAGGGAAGCACTAAGTACACAAAGTCATTCTAAAATATGAAATCTTTGCTCTCTAGGGAAAGAAAAAAATGTTTATACCACGTGTTAAAAGCAGACTGGGTACTCCAAGACCAATTTGTCACCACGGTAGAAAGAAAACAAAATTTTGACTTTTGCATTAATATTATATTTGCAGTAAATGCATAACAGGTTTCTGTTTCTTAAAAAAATCTTATGAATAAGCTCATAAAACTTAGCCAGTATTGGCAAAATTTTACATTTTACTTTTCATTGCCTATTTTGATACTCATTATAGATATTATAATTCAAGGCAAATAAAATTCTCTTTTCACAAAGGTTCTACTAATTCTTCCATTCATAGAGGTCTTCTCCTTTCACCATCTTCTTTTATGTCTGGAACCATCAAACTCTTCATTTTAGGACAAAATTACTTTTTTTTCCCTTAATAAGCAGAATCATCAACTTGCAAAAGCATATATACTTCTCTGTCATTATTACTCCTATATTAATCACCTACATAAGTAAGTAAGTAAGTAAGTAAGTAAAGTCACTCAGTTGTGTCCGACTCTTTGTGACCCCATGGACTGCAGCCCACCAGGCTCCTCAGTCCATGAGATTCTCCAAGCAACAATACTGGAGTGGGTTGCCATTTCCTTCTCCAGGGGATCTTCCCGACCCAGGGATCGAACCCAGGTCTCCCGCATTGGAGGCAGACGCTTTAACCTCTGAGCCACCAGGGAAGTCACCTACATAAATTAGAACTTTGTCCAAAGTAGGCCAGTTCTTTTTTATGATAAGACCTGAAAGAGTAGCTTCTGGGGCGGAGTGGGGGGATTTGGTTTGTTGCTGTTGTTTTGACATTTGTGTAGATTTCTGCCCCTGGTTTATATATAACAGATTGTTCTGATTGTTAGGTAGACCTTGGCCTTGGAGCGATGAAAGTAAGACAAGTTCTATTTTAGAGTTCAGCTTGTTTGATTAAGAGATTCTAGATAAATCCCATGCATGCTGTAATGCTGGAAAGTTTGTCTAGGAAGCCCACATCCTGCGGATACAAGCCTGCCTGGACATGCCTGGGCTGAAGCGGCTTGAGAGGGCTTATTCAGATGAGAAGCCAAGAAGCCTCTGGAAGGAATTTTCTGTAAAGTTCTATCTCAACACGCCTGAAGTAACAAGGCCCAGTCTGACAGTGATTCCCGAAGAGATGAAGTAGCTGGGCACCTATTACAGTGTTAGCGAGGACTGAGCTTAGCTAAAAGTAACAGAAATCATGAGTCAACGGTGACTAACATAAAATAAGGAGATTTTTTTTTTTCCTCTCAAAACAAGAAGTCCATAAAAAAAAAAAAAATTTCCTAGTATTAGTTCAGGGGTTAAGGATTCAAGGCCGAGGTCTCAGCAATTTTCTTGGCTTTTCCCTGCTGCTCACAACATTGCTACTGAACTGACAGCCACTAAGTTCAAATTATAACCAGAAAGTAGAAAATAAGAATAAAGATCAAAGAAAAAGAAGCAATACTGGTATCAGAAAAGCATAATGTTTCCTCCAAATCTCCAGTAGACTTTTGCTGTGGTTTATCAGTCCAAATGGGCTTCCTAGGTAGCTCAGTTGGGAAAGAATTCTCATTGCAGGAGATGTGGCTCCGATCCCTGGGCCGGGAAGATCCCCTGGGGAAGGGAACGGCTATCCACTTCAGTATTCTTATCTGGGAAATCCCACTGACAGATGAGCCTAGCTGCAGTCCATGGGGTCGCAAAAGAGTTGGTTGGACATGATTTAGCAACTAAACAACAACAATTGGTCAGAATAACATTTGGACATGTCTGCCCTGCTAAAGTCGGGACTCTATTCATAGAGAAGAAGGTGTGAAGGATATAGAAACGTGTATCTGTCAGAAAACCAGAATCCAATTTATGTAGTTCAAGCGGAAACAGGGATTTGGTACGGGGATACAGGGAGCTGAGTGTGTTTAAGACAGTTGAAAAGACGAGCAGGGACGGGAAGGCTGGCACTGGCTCTCCATCCACTGCCAGCTTTTAGGGCATCAGAAATGTACTGCCACAGGAAACCACTACTGATTCTAGAGCTCTGGCTCCTAGGACTACCCATAGCAGGCAGGCAGGTGATTCACAGAGGAAAAACCAGAGGTGGTTGCAAAACCCCACATCTGCCCAAACCAATGTGACTGCCCACCACAGCTGGAGGAAACATGTGGTCAGTGTTTCCCCTCTCTCTTCCACTTCTCAGATGAGTGTGTCATTGCAGAATATAAATGGGATGCCTACTGACAGTGGATTCTGGGAAATGTAGTTCACAGGGTTCCAGCCCTGCCTTCCAGAGGAGATGTGGGCCTGAGTGGTGCTGAATATCAAGAGTTCATTTAGCACTGTAGACAATAGGACTATTTGCCACTCTTATCCAGAGTGCAGGTGTCAGACTCCATGTGAGCGTGAAAGGGCTGAAAATCCCCCCAGGTGCTCTTACTACTGGGTCACTTTTGAGTGTCACTTCTATGAGTTCCCTGATAGCTCAGCTGGTAAAGAATCTGCCTGCAGTGTGAGAGATCTGGCTTGGATTCCTGGGTTGGGGAGATCCCCTGGTATCAGAAAAGCGGGGCGCAATGAAGATCAAAGAGTCCGCATGCCGCAACTAAGACCCAGCACAGCCATATAAGTAAATTAAAAAAAAAAAGAAAAAAGATGTCATGGAATGGCCAGGATGACTGCAATAGAGGAGCTGGGGGAGAGACCTAGGACTGGGTTGTCACAGTTCTGAGCTACAGAAATATTGCTTTATTACCATTACTGTAGCCTTACTGGCCCCTCCCCAAAGATAAGAATCAAACCTTCACCAGCCAAGTACCTGATCATATGAAGCTCATTACACGCACAGCAATAAGCGGTCCAGGCAGAAAACGAGATCCTGTGGACAGGAGGGATGAAAGTGGCAAGGGGTGAGTCCTGCCTCTCTCCTCCCGGTGCGGCCTGCGAGCAGCCAAGCTCCACTGTTGCTTTCTATGTTTTGAAAATACGAACATATTTAAAGAAGATTTGAGACATACTTGGTTGGTGGTTGCAGGGATTTCCGCAGAAGGGCTCCAAGGAGCCAAAAGCATCACGGGCCCTGTCCTTTCCCCCAGAATGCTGGAATGGTCGTTACTCGAGCTGCAGTTGACCTCAGCGGCTAGGGAGGTTTGCAGAACTTAAGTAGCTCTTTTTAGGTAATATGGAGTAAGTAAGACCAGTGGCTCCGGAGCCAAACCCTAAAGTGGATGTGAACTCGTCAGAGGAGCCAAAGCGGAGGTTTTTAGAACAAGGGTGATGTCACAACTGACTGGAGTTCACCTCAGCTGCTTGGCCCTCCGGTCACAAGTCTGTCGTGGCTGGAGTCCAGCCTTGGCTCTACAAGCCAGAGGGCGGGAGGGAGAGACGAGAAGGCGGAGGGGCAGGAACTGACACACAGGAACCTGGATAGAGCTTGGGCCTGGCCTCTTGGCTCCCATCCCCGGAGCCGCTGTTGATGGCCTTCAAAGGGTGACAGCTGTCCGCTGGAGAGGCAAGCCCAGAGGTGCACGGATCTGAAGGCTGTGGGTGGGGGGCGTCACTGACTTCCGGCCGAGGAGCTCTCCCAGTCCTCTCCCTAGGATGGACAGAGCTGGCGGTAGCCACCAAGGATGCTGCCATCAAGCTTACGAGGAAAGGGCCGACCTCAGCTGAGGGCTCCCCTTCTCCTCCTGGGGAACTAGAAAGTGCCTCGCCTGACTCTTTCCGGAAAGATGTAGGACCCTGAGTGAATCCACGTCTGCTGGCCCAGCCTGCCTCTCTGGAGTCAGGATAGCAGCTGATGCACAATTGAGTTGCAGCGTAAGAAATAAAAGGAGAGGGGCCCTTCCACACGGGGTGCCTGCGGGTATGTGGGTGGGGTGGGGAGGGCCCCAGCTGAAGGAAGGACTCACTGCCAGTGCCCTCCAGGAGGCCTCTCAGCTGGCAGCATTTGGATTCTGCTTAAGAAAATGTAGACTGCCCCAGGCTTGACCTTCAGCAAACCGCAGGATGACCCAGCCACCACAGGGCTGGGAGCAGAGCACAAGGACAAGCTGGATCAGAGAATGCGCACGGGCTTGGAAGAGCAGCCTGCCCGGCGGGGGACAGGCAGTGGCCACGGGATGCCCAGGCGCTCCTGGGTCTTGGTGGGAAGAGCCCACGCTGGGGAATGCATGAGGGGTCCCAGCGGGATGTGGGGCTGCAGGCGCAGGGAGGGGGTGGGACAGGCCCCCGGCAGACTCACTGCTTTTGTGAAAGGAAATAATCACTCTCTGACAGCTGGATGCACTACAGGTCTCTCCATTCTGCAAAAATTAAGCACCTACTGTGTGCAGAGCCCAGTCTTGATGTTGAGGAAGCAATCATGAGCAAAACAAAGTCCAAGAACAATGTGGCTTCACGGGGGGATGAGGAGACAGGGCCACAGGCAGAGCCTCAGAGCAGCCTTGTGCCTGCTGGGCGCCACCCCTGGGTGCTCTCGTTTCATTGAGGTGGGCTTGGTGTCTTCATTCAGGGAAGAGAAAGATGAAACTCAGAGAAAGAGAGAGACTAGGATAAAATGCTCAAGGCCACACAGCAGGTCATTGAAAGATCTGGGAAGCCAAGGCTGGACCCGAGTTTAATGACTCTGTCCCCAGCATCCCCACTTTGGTTGTGCTGAGTCACTCAGTCATATCTGACTCTTTGCGACCCCATGGAGTGTAGCCCACGAGGCACCTCTGTCCATGGGAATTCTCCAGGCAAGAATACTGGAGGGGGTTGCCATGCCCTCCTCCAGGGGATCTTCCCAACCCGGGGATCAAACCCAGGTCTCCCGCATTGCAGGCAGATTCTTCACCATCTGAGCCGCTAGGGAAGCCCTCACTTTGGATAGGGAGATAAAAATAACCAGGTTCACACCACCCTCTTCTGCCTCCTTTTTAGAATTCACTGTCACATCTTTACAGTGACTGACTAAGCATTTAGGTCTTGTCACCAAGCGCCCAACCTCTTTTTATCCTTTTTAAAGAGCTACAAATCATAATGATAATAACAATAGTTATATTAAGATGTACTCTCTGACCTTGAGAAGCTTATGTTGGCAAGTCTGATTGCACATTTGTGAGTTAACCTGAGGCTGCTTACAGAGCAACCAACCCCACAGGTAGAAAGTGAAAGCCTCTCTGCTAAAGGACACCAAATAATAGGGCACCAAGGTAGAACTGGGGCAATCAGGGAAGGCTTCCTGGAGGGGGTGGATTTTAAAAGGGCATTTTAACAGATACAGTATACCCAACTGTTAAATAAGCAAGAAGCCTACACTCTGAGAAGGCTTGAACCATGAACTGGTCACAAAAGAAGTCAGAATTTGGAGAGCAGGGGAGCAGGACTTTGGCCCCTATGACCTTCACTCTTAATGTTATACTTGTGAATGTTCTTTGTTACACAGCAAAAGGAACTTTCTAGATGTAACTAAAGTCAGGGATCTTAAAACAGAGAAATGAGTCTGGATTATCAGAGTGACCCATACTAGTCACGAGTTCTCAAAAGCAGAGAACTTGCTCCGATTGGAGTCAAAGAAATGTGGCAGAAGAAGGCAAAGATTCGAAGCATGACAAGAACTTGGCCCACTTTTGTCACTTGTAGGTGGAGAGGACATGATGATGGGGAAAGTGTGGCTTTAAGAAGCTGAGAAAGTTTCCCAGCTGGCATCCAGCAAGGAAATGGATTCTGCCAACAACCTAAATGATCCTGGAAGTGAATCTCCCCCAAGGTCCACATAGAGCCTGGATCAACAGACACCTTGACTTCGGCCTTGAGGCCCTCAGATGAGCCATGTCATGTTGGACCTCTGACCTAGGGAACTGGAGGTAATCACTGGTGTTGCTTCGAGCCACAGGGTTGATGGAGTTTGGTCACAGCAGCACCGGGATCTGATACATCCTCCAGCTGGTTTGCAGGGCCCTGATGGCAGCCAACGCCCTGGTTAGTTCCTTAACCTTATAGAAAAAATACACTACCTGCTCACCATTCTACACTTCTACAGCCTGGGAACCGTAAACTAATTCCTGCTAATCTGCAAATGGCAGGGACCCAGCTGTCTTTGGGCCGAGGCTTTGGAGCGGATTGAGCAGGACGCTGGCAGGCGTTCTCAGCAGTAAGGGTGGTGGTGCAAGCAAGCCATCCGGGCTGACCCCCTGCCCCAACCTCGCCTCTGCTTGCAGATCTCACGTCTGCATCACTGCTGAGAGATCCAGTCACCGGAAATCGCCTACAGGCTGAGTGAGACACCCTTTCCGCTGACTCAGTCAGGTCTTATGGGATTTGAACCCAGGCTCCAGGGTGTCTAGGACTTGGATAGGAGACCACAAATCCAGCATCCTCATTGGATCCAGCCAGGGTCAACCTTCCAGTAAATGCCCCCTATGCTAAGTGGTGACTGCCTTTGTTTCCGAAAGTTGTCTCATCAAAGCTTCTAATCACCTCCTCTCTTCCTCCTCCTCCAGGGAGACCACCAACTTGAAAGACCAGAGATCTCCGTGGCCCACTGGCTCTCCATCTTGCCTCTACTGGCTCACAGGGACAGCCACTCCACTTGTCATCCAAGCCACCAATGGAAGCGCTCAGCAGGACAGAGCTGGGGGCAACTTTGCCAGAATGCTTGGTCCCAACATCCTAGAGTGTGGCTCTCCTCCAGAAAGTGCCCTCTGGATTGACACCCTTCCAGTCACTGCATCCCCATGAAGACAGTGGCTCAAACAGTCACCCTCCCACCCAACTGTACCAGCACGTGGATAGAGTTCTCAGTCTCATCCGGAAACACAGTCTCTTCTCCTGCTGATGTGCTCATCCTGGAATTCAACCAAGGAAGATAGTGTGGATGGACTGACATACCTGCTCCTAGAGGGTCAGGCTCCTTCCAGGAAGCACTTGGGGGGAGACAGTGTGGTACAGTGGTTAGGGCCCAGTCCTGCTGCTGGGCCCCTCCAGAGTGAGTTGGGCTGTATGTTTTAATCACTCACCGGGCAAGCTGTTTAACCTCTCTCTGCCCCCCTAAACCTCACCTGCAGAACTGAAGTAACCATGGTACCCATTTCATAGGGTAGTTATGAGGCTTGATGGAGCATGGAAAGCCCAAGTATGAGCTATTCTTTTTACTACTTGCTTCTCTAGATATGGAACTTCCCTGGGGGCTCAAATGGTAAAGAGTCTCCCTGCAGTGTGGGAGACACAGGTTCATTCCCTGGGTTGGGAAGATCCCCTGGAGGAGGGCATGGCTATCCACTCCAGTATTCTTGCCTGAAGAATCCCATGGACAGAGGAGCCTGGCAGGCTACAGCCCATGGGGGTCACAAAGAGTCTGACACAACTGAGTGACTAACTCTTTCACTTTCATTTCACTTTCTCTAGATATAGGCAAAGCCTTCCCTTAATAATCCATTCTAGAAACCTGGTCACAGGGTTTCTTTAAAAGATATGGGTATTTCTTTCACTGTGTTGGGTGTCAGTTGCAGCATGCGGGGTGCTCATTGCTTAGTGCAGATCTTCTGTTGTGGCTCAGGGACTCTCTAGCTGTGGTGTATCCGCTTCAGTATTTGTGATGCACCAACTTAGTTGTCCTCCAGCATATGGGATTTGGTTTCCTGACCAGGGATCAAACCTATGTCCCTGGCATTGGAAGGCAGATTCTTAACCCCTGGTCCACCAAGGAGGTCCCTAGCTGCAGGGTCTTGAGTTTGTCGTTGATATTTTCTTTGGCTACATATTCCAAAAGCATCCATTATTCCTGCCGGGTGGCTATTTATTATACTAAGGACTGTAGTGCTCACTTAAAACATCAAAAGGCACCTTTCCTCAAGGCTGGGAACAGGGACAGGGACACATCTGGCCAGCAGGTGGAAATTTACAGACCTTGGGCCGAGAGGCTGTTTGCTTTCAGTGTGCTGGGATACAAACCCTGGTGCCTCCACTCACTCATTCTCTCCAGCAGCTACACAGCACATACTTGGTGCTCCATCATGTTTTCTGAATGATCGAGTAAGTGAATGAGCAAACGAACTGAGAAATAATACGCAATAAAAGGCAAGTGCTTTGGACTCTTTCATTGAAAGCCTACATCTTACTGTCATTCTTTTCTAGAGACTGAACTTGTTGGTAAAGCACGGCTCTGACAGTTGGAGTTTTTTTTTCCCCGGACGTGTCAGAGTGCAGGCCATTTTGGAAATATCATCCACTGGGTTATCTAGCATCCAGCAGGCCCCCTCTACCCAGCCCAGCTCTTAAGCTTAAGTCTGCATCTCCACAGCCGAGCTTTAGAAAGAGAGGTGCTCAGAGGTCCAGCCTTTGTCCAGGAGAAGGTGGCCTGTCTGCTGGGTCCTGAGCAGTGGTCCTCTGTCAAAGCTCGTGGGTAAAGAAGCAGAGCAGTTGGTCTGTGTGTGACCTTTGTCCTCGGAGGTGCCAGCTCCACCACAGGTCATTTCTGCAGAGCAGAGCTACATTTGGAAGCCAGGAGACACGAGTGACTGATGGCCCCAGAGTGAAGGATGGAAAGGAGATTTGCATACAGGTAGGGTGCGTCTCTGTGGGCTGGATTAAGGCCCTTGAGGAGTCTAATGACAGGCTTTCCAACAGGTAAACTCCTGAGGCTGGTTCAATCCTCCCAGACTTCTGGTGCCTGGGGTTGACTCATCTTTCCATCACCCTGGGCAGATTCCATAAAGGCACTTTGGGGGATTCAGATGCTGGCTTTGCTGTCACCTGTGGGTGAGGATTGCTGCTCAGTTTGAGGCTCTCAGCACAGATCATGACAGTGGCATGATCCTGACCTCACTGAGATCACAGCGTCCTTCTGAGCAGGGCTGTTGGGTTGGGGTTCTGTCCGCAAGCATCCTTCCATACTCCTCTCAGTCTGCTCACCCATTAGACCTCAGGTCTTACAGCTGCGTATTAAAAAGCATAGAAATTGCATTGCCGACAAAGGTCCATATAGTCAAAGCTACAGTTTTTCCAGTGTCATGTATGGAGGTCAGAGTTGGACCGTAAAGAAGGTTGAATGCCTAAGAATTGATGCTTTTGAACTATAGTGTTGGAGAAGACTCTTGAGAGTCCCTTGGGCTGCAAGGAGATCAAACCAGTCAATTCTAAAGGAAATCAGTCCTGAATATTCATTGGAAGGACTGATGCTGAAGCTAAAGGTGCAATACTTTGGCACCTGATGTGAAGAGCCAACTCATTAGAAAAGACCCTGATGCTGAGAAAGATTGAAGGCAGGAGGAGAAGGGACTACAGAGGATGAGATGGTTGGATGGCATCACCGACTCAATGGACGTGAGTTTGAGCAAGCTCCAGGAGATGGTGAAGGACAGGAATCCCTGGTGTGCTGCAGTCCATGGGCTGCAGAGAGTTGGACATGGCTGAGTGACTGAGCAACAACCTTCAGCTGCATGGGAATACAAGGATGGGTGTAAAGACCTTCACAGATCTTATTGGGAAGTCGGGCAAACATGAGCTTCCTCCCAGGTTTCTCCTCTCAGAAAAACTCCTCACCATTCTCCATTGCATCCTCCCTGTCCCCTCCCAACCTAGCACTTGCCAGCTTTTGAATGTATCCCTCCTTTCTGTTTTTCCTGCCATCCTAATCTAAGCCATGACCATGTCTCCCCAATAAAAGCCTCACAGATGATTCTGTTTCTGCACTTTTGATAATGGATTCTCTCCATGGCAATCAGCGTTTTTTTTTTTTAATTTAAATCTGATCGTGTTGCTCCCCTTTAAAAAACCCTCCAGTGGTTTCTCATTGCTTCAGGAATAAAAACTCAGGCTTTGAGTTTTTAACCCAGTTTTTTTTAACCCAATCAATAAGGTCCTGCATGGTTTGGCCCTCACTCCAAGCCCTCCTTTGATAAAAACCTGATCGTACTCCTTACTTTTTCATTGCTGCAGGACTCTGAGTTTTGAATTATATAATGGAGGATGATTTGAATAGAGAGGGCAGAGCACTTTGTGCAGCTGTACAGATTACGCACAGCACAGCAATTAGGGTCTGACTGGACAATTTAGATGGTACAGGGCACAACTTACACAACCATACATGGCAGCTCACGGTATTTCCAGCTCCTGGCAGAGTACCTGTCACTGGTAGGTGCTCAGTAAATATTGGTTGAATTAATACATCTTGATGCAACCTCAATGAACTGAAGATAGTATGAACATTTTATAAATCTCAGTGAACTCCAGATTTAATAATTTAAAAAAAATCCTAGAATATTAGAGATGTAATGAAGAGAGACCCTTCAAATACAAATATTTTGTTTGCATTTGTTCATAATTAAAAATAACATTTATCTGTAATCTTTTATTCCTTGAGCATTACTTTACTAGCGTGTGAGATGAGTGCAATTGTGTGGTAGTTGGAGCATTCTTTGGCATTGCCTTTCTTTGGGATTGGAATGAAAACTGACCTTTTCCAGTCTTGTGGCCACTGCTGAGTTTTCCAAATTTGCTGGCATATTGAGTGTAGCACTTTCACAGCATCATCTTTCAAGATTTGAAATAGCTCCACTGGAATTCCATCACCTCCGCTAGCTTTGTTTGTAGTGATGCTTTCTAAGGCCCACTTGACTTCACATTCCAGGATGTCTGGCTCTAGATGAATGATCACACCATCGTGATTATCCGGGTCGTGAAGATCCTTTTTGTACACTTCTTCTGTGTATTCTTGCCACCTCTTCTTAATATCTTCTGCTTCTGTTAGGTCCAGACCATTTCTGTCCTTTATAGAGCCCATCTTTGCATGAAATGTTCCCTTGGTATCTCTAATTTTCTTGACGAGATCTCTAGTCTTTCCCATTCTGTTCTTTTCCTCTATTTCTTTTNGTGATGCTTTCTAAGGCCCACTTGACTTCACATTCCAAGATGTCTGGCTCTAGATTAGTCAACACATCATCATGATTATCTGGGTCATGAAGATCTTTTTTGTACAGTTCTTCCGTGTATTCTTGCCACCTCTTCTTAATATCTTCTGCTTCTGTTAGGTCCAGACCATTTCTGTCCTTTATGGAGCCCATCTTTGCATGAAATATTCCCTTGGTATCTCTAATTTTCTTGAAGAGATCTCTAGTCTTTCCCATTCTGTTCTTTTCCTCTGTTTCTTTGCACTGATTGCTGAAGAAGGCTTTCTTATCTCTTCTTGCCATTCTTTGGAACTCTGCATTCAGATGCTTATATCTTTCCTTTTCTCCTTTGCTTTTTGCTTCTCTTCTTTTCACAGCTATTTGTAAGGCCTCCCCAGACAGCCATTTTGCTTTTTTGCATTTCTTTTCCATGGGGATGGTCTTGATCCCTATCTCCTGTACAATGTCATGAACCTCATTCCATAATTCATCAGGCATTCTATCAGATCTAGACCCTTAAATCTATTTCTCACTTCCACTGTATAATCATAAGGGATTTGATTTAGGTTGTACCTGAATGGTCTAGTAGTTTTCTAGACAAGATTATCTGAGTTCAAATCCTGACTGTTATTTGCATCTGTGTGCAAGTCAGTTAAATTACTGTGCAAGTCACTTAAATTACTGTGACTTGAATTTTAATTGCAAATGTGGGTAGTGAATTGTACTTATTTCCTGGACTTTAAGGTCACATGATTCTGTATCAGTTAAGTATTTAGAATAGTGCCTAGCACACAATAAGAACTCTGTAAGCACTATTTCCTTCATAATATTGCTATTGAAGGTCATCATGCCTGTTGCAAGGAATTCCACTCCTTGGTACAAAACCTAGAGAAACTCTCATAGGAGACATGCGAATGAATATTCATTGCAGCATTATTTATATTTGTGAACCTTTGAGAAATACCTAAGTGTCCATCAACATAAAAATGGATAAATTGTGATAAATTTACCTAACAGAATGAAACACCTTAAAATGTATAAAAGAGAATAGCAGTTATCACCATAGCAAAATCTCAAAAATATGAGACTGAAAAAAATAAGATTCAGAAATATAGATACAATATGATTCCATACATTTAAAATGAAATTATGCAAAATATTTTTGAACTCATGTATATAACAGTATAGAGAAGTTTGTAAGAAAGATGAACAGAAAAATTAGAAGTGTTTACATTTAGATTGGAAAATGGGGTAGTGGAAGGATGTGCAAGAAGTTTCAACTATAGCTACAAGATTTAATTTTCTACAAATTATTTGTGGCATATGTGGCAAACTAATATGATTCATTAAAACTGTGATAAAATATGGACATGCATTATAAAGATGTTATTCACTCTTCCACGTGTTTTAAATATTTCATAATAAAAAGAACATTCTGACTGAAAGGGACACTTGACCATTAAAAGGGAAAGAGGTCAAGAATTACTGACAAATCTAATCAGAGAAGACAAATATCTGGACATAGTTTGACAACATTTTTAAATTTTAAGGATAAAAATTATTAAAACCATCCAGGCAGGAAAAAAAGCTATTTACCAAGAAAAAAATCTTAGGAGACCACAAACATCTCTGTACCACTTAGTGGCAAAAGTCACAAGGCAAAGTCTACAGAATTCTGAATGGAAACTGAGAACAAGAATTTCATGCTCAAATCAGTGGTGATTATAATGAAGACAACAAAGATATACTTGGCCAAGGAAGAACATAGAAATCATACCAACCATGAACTCTGCCTGAAATATCTAGCGAAATACATTTGGCTGGGTGATAGATTAGTTCAAACAAAAAAACCTTTTATGGCTGAAAATATTATTCAACCACAAAAATGAATTACATCTTGTCATTTGTGACAAAATGGACTTTGAGGACCTTATGGTAACTGAAGTAATGAATCACTTAAAAAAGAATTGCACATACAACAGTATGATGGAGGTATCACAAGAGCTAACAAAAAGCATTCCAAATGGCCAAATCTGGAATGATTAAGCAACAAATAAAATTAGTATTGAATTATAACCCAAAATACAAAATAAATATCTATGTATCCATACTGATATAAATGATTAAATAAGAGATAATAGACAAAGCACTAATATTGAAGAATTCAAGATGATTTACGCAACTACTTCTCACTTAAGGAGGTACGAAGTAGTTTCCCGTTCCTAAAATGTGGCCTGTGCATAGTGACTTCTTCTAGAGTATAGCAAGGCAAAGGAAAAAGAAAAGAATTAACTTCACGGTGGGAAAAAGCCAGATAAACTATATTTGAAGCCAGATGATCAAGGTAAACCTCAATAGTGATAAGTCACAATGATAGTACATATCCTTTATATGATGTGATGAGAATAGCAATTTACTTCTGAGATCTTCCTCCCCCACGTTACTCCAGCCTAATAAAAAGAAAAACGTCAAATTAATCCCAACTGAAGGTCATACTATGAAATACCAGTACTTCTAAAAACTATCAATGTCATTAAAAACAAGGAAAGTCTGAGAAACTGTCACAACCAAGAGAAGCCTAAAGAAATACATCTAATAAATATGACCTAAGAGCCTGGATGGAATCCTGGAACAGAAAATGGACACTAGGAAAAGCTGAGAGAATCTGAATAAAGAATGGACTTCAGTTTATTATTAATAATAATGTATCAATATTGCTTCACTAATTGTGGCAAATGTACCATGCCAATGTAAGATGTAAGTAATAGACAAAACTAGGTACAGGATAAATGGGAAGTCTCTGCCCTACCTAAAATAATTCTGTAAATTTAAAATTATTCCAAAATTAAATTATTTTAAAGATATAAAAATAAATAACTTTTATTTCAATAATACAAGTGTGTTTGTTGTGTTGGTTTTAAAAAGACTGGCAACATTCAGTCTTGGTGAGGAACACACATACTCCGCTTGTGGAAATGTAAAATTATACAATCACTCGACACAGTGACTCTATGTTGGCATCTTTTTTGCAGAAGTGGTGAAAACATATGACTACTAAAAGGCTTGTACAAGAATGTTCATAGCAGCCCTATTCATGATAGCCAAACAGCCAAAAACAGTCAAATGTCCATCAACAGGAGCATGAATAAGCGAGCTGTGGGATCTTCATACAACAGGAGGTGTTCAGCATTAAGAGGGAGGGAACTAATATTCTCAGCCACAGCAATGACTCTCAAGACGTGCATTGAGCAAAAGAAGCCAAGCACAAAAGAGGACACCCTGTAATGTGCCATTTCCATGGGAAATTCTAAAACAGGTGAAAGAAGTCCATAATGAAATGATTCAGGAAGCTTTTGTCTCTGAATGAGAAGAGGTTGACTGAAAAAACCCTGGGGGAAATTTCTTGGGTGATAGGAATGTTCTATACCTTAATAGGATATAGGAGTACATACTATATGGATTATAGGAGTACATCATTTGTCAAAGTTCATTGAAGGGTGTGCAGAAGATTTGCACATTTCATTGCACATTTCAATGTTATCTTTAGAAGCAACTGTCAACAAAGAAAAAGCAATATCAATATACTCGTTTTGGTTCAGTCCTCTAAATAATTACCCTCAAACTACATTTTGATGATCTCATTAACATCATTTGATTCCAAACATGATTTGTGATTTCCAATATGTTGCATATCAAGAGTAATTTTTAAAATTTTTAACATAAATGTATTTATTTTAATTGGAGGTTAATTACTTTACAATATTGTATTGGTTTGCCATACATCAACATGAATCCGCCACAGGTATACACGTGTTCCCCATCCTGAACCCCCCTCCCTCCTCCCTCCCTGTACCATCCCTGTGGGTCATCCCAGTGCACCAGCCCCAAGCACCCAGTATCATGCATCGAACCTGGACTGGTGATTCGTTTCATATATGATATTACACATGTTTCAATGCCATTCTCCCAAATCATCCCACCCTCCCCGCCTCCCACAGAGTACAAAAGACTGTTCTATACATCTGTGTCTCTTTTGCTGTCTCACATACAGGGTTATCGTTACCATCTTTCAAAAGAATAATTTAAAATTCAATAATTAGCAAACAAATTGGACTTATGCACATCCTCTTAGAACTCATTTGTATGTAAGGGACTTGTTATAATTGAATAGTAAATTCAGCTCTTAGTTTTCAGGAATCCAGGGCAAAAGGGACCTGAAAGTTAGTTGTCCTGTTTTAATGATGGATATCAGGGCTCATACCAGCTCACTAGAAGAAGAAAGCATTTTTCTAACACTAAATTCAAAGAAGAATGTAGAACTTAGGCCTTGAGTAAGAGCCATGGAAGAATATAATGTATTAACAGCAGTTCTATAGAACGTGCACTCAGGTCCTTAATCTGACCCTTTCTCATTCTGAGGTTCAGTAAAAATTGAACACCTGCTACAGGTGCCTTGCTCAGCTAACAACCCTACTTCGAGCTCAGTTCCAACACATCAATTTCATCTATTGCAGCCTGCATGGATCAGACTATTAGTAGTCATGCTAACTGAACTATTTGTTGTGAGTTCAATCTGATCTGCTACTTAGGAAAATAAACATCTTGGTTTATCCATGACATGTGTTCTCAAGAAGTGCTTCGCTTAGCACCCAGCTGTATATCTGAATAAAATTGAGGAGAGAAATTTCCATAGACGAATGTTTTGGCTAACTGTCTCTTTTGGCATTTCAACTGAAATCTTCTCTTTAAAAAATATAGCTGCCATTTGAACCAAGATTTCTTTAGTTTATTCCTTTCCAATTAGTGGCTCAGCTTTGCACTGGCATTTCTGTTTTAGCAGCTGCAGTGGAATCACTGGGCCAAATGCTGCCTCCCTCTTTTGCCTACACGCCACTCTTACTGAGGTACACAGGCAGAGCGCAAGTACTAGGGGGCAACTCTGCCCCCAAATAGCTCCTGTCCTATTCATACTGCCTTAGTGAGCCAATGACAGCAGTATAAATCTGAAGAATACAGATAACTCTGCTTGTGGATCAAATGGAAGTTCTTACCTACAAGCAAAAGTATTTTTTTTTAATTTTCATTTTATATTGGAGTATAGCTGATTAACAGTGTCATGATAGTTTCAGGCAGACAGCAAAGGGACTCAGCCATACCTACACATGTATCCATTCTCCCCTAAATTCCCCTCCTATCCAGGCTGCCACATAACATTGAGCAGAGTTCCCTGTGCTTTACAGTAGGACTGTGTTGGTTATCCATTTTAAATATAGCAGTGTGGAAATCTTGATCCCAAACTCTGAACTATCCCTTCCCCACATGCTTCCCCCTGGCAACTGTAAGTAAATTCATTCTCTGAGTCTGTAAGTCTGTTTCTGTTTTGTAAATAAATTCACTTGTGTCATTTCTTTTTAGATTCTGCAGATAAGGGATGTCATACAATATTTTTCCTTCTCTATCTGACTGCCTTCGCTCTGTATGACAATCTCTAGGTCCATTCAATGTTGCTGCAAATGACATTATTTCATTCTTTTTAATGACTGAATAATATTCCAATGTATATATGTACAGCATCTTTTTTACCCATAAATACTCTAAAATCTACTTTATCCAAAAATATTTTAGAGCAATCATACATTTTCAATTAAAGGAGAAAAAAAATATCCTTTCCCTACTCTCAGCATTGGAAATCACTATGTATCATAGTATAAGCAAATCTGAAGATTCCCTTTTAGAACATACATCGAATCTACTTAGTAAGCATCTTGGAACTAGAGACTCAGCACTGTGCTGGTCCTTCAGGTGCTAATCAAGAAAGACAGCATTCTTTTCCTCTCTGCAGTGATGCTAGAAATATTGTCAAGGACTGGATTTTGATAAAGAAAGACAGTCAAAGCCTAAAGAGTAGCGTTCATGGCTCTAACCCAAGTGCATAAGGTATTATTATGTCCCTCAGATGCCTTTCTCTCTCACTGGAGCATGAGGTTCATTTCATAGGATTCAGTTAATGACTTCAGAATGGCTCTCCTCTATTCTTGGGGGATGGGGTAGTTGTACTTTTCTCGCTTATGATGTGACAGTACATAAATACTTACAGGGGTAATTTCAGCCCTCCACTGCCATATCCACTATGGTAAGCCACCAGCCACATGTGGCTTAATTAAAATTTTTAAACTAAAAACCACATTTCAAATGCTTTGGTGGCAGGGGGTAGAACACTTCCATCATCAATTTTACTGGACAACCCTAGGCCACTGAAGAGAAAAGACTCCGGAAGACCTACAGCAACAACTCAAGTGTTGCTGAATTCAAGCTTCTCTCATTATAGAAGACCCCGACAGAACAGTCATCATTTAAATGTCTGCAAATAACAAATGCTGGAGAGAGTGTGGAGAAAAGGGAACCCTCCTACACTGTTGGTGGGAATGTAAGTTGGTGCAGCCACTATGGAGAACAATATGAAGGTTCCTCAGAAAACTAAACATAGAACTACCATAGGACCCAACATTCCCACCCCTGGGCGTATATCCAGACAAAACTATAATTCAGAAAGATATATGCACCCCCACGTTCATAGCAGCACTATTCACAAAGGCCAAGTCATGGAAACAACCTAAACGTCCATTGACAGATTATTGGATAAAGAAGATGTGGTGCATAGATATAACAGAATGCCATTTTCAGCAACATGCATGCAACTAGAGATTATCATGCTAAGTGAAACCGTCAGAAAGAGAAAGACAAATACCACATGATGTCACTTATATGTGGAATCTAGAATATGACGCAAATGAACCTATCTAGAAAACAGAAGCAGAGTCACAGATACAGAGGACAACTGGTGGTTGCTAAGGGGGAGGAGTTTGGGGAAGGGAAATGGAGTGGGAGGTTCAGGTTAGCAGCTACAAATACTACATACAGAATGCATAAACAACAAGGTCCTACTGCATAGCACCAGGAACTATACTCAGTAACCAGTGATAAACCATAATGGAGAAGAATATGAAAAGGAACATTATATGTATATATATGCATAACTGAGTCCCTTTGCTGTACAGTAGTAATTAACACAACATTGTAGATCAACTACACTTCAACTTTAAAAGGCACGTGAAAGATTTTGATGCATGACAAAAGCTTTGGCCCTATTGTAAAATCACTACTGATCAATTGGGGTAGTTTCTTACTTGTCACTGTATCGATGTGATCATATGTACCATCATGTTTAAAAGAAGCAGAATGCAGGAAATTTGAACCTTGATCTTGGGAAGCTAACAACTCAAGGGACTTCTCTGCCTCTTGCCTTTCTTCTCCACTGTCTCTGTTCATATATCTCTCTTTCTCACCCTCCCTCTATCTCTATCTTTTCCCTTGCCTCCTTACCAGTGAAAGCATTCCATGCTCATTTATATCCCCATAAGGAAATGATCCAATCTGAAAAGACTTGTTGCCAGGTTTGAAGACAAAAGTCTTGACATCTTAAGTCTGCTCCCAAATGACTTCTTTGCATATTGTTATAAAATTTTTTTCTATTTCCATTCTGGGAGCTAATGGCATCCAGCAAGACACAGTGAAATCTTGGGTCTGCTGCAATGTCTTGCCAGACTGATGAACTGGTAACTGTCCAAGCTTATCAAAATGCTATTGTAATGTTAAGACAGCTGCAAGACGGTTTCCGGGAAGCCTAATTACAGAGGCTGGGAGATGAGTTTGAAAGGATAAAATGCTATTTCTAAATAAGATAAGCAAGTGGAACTTTACAAATGTACATTCCCATCCTCCTTGTCTCCTCTGTTGCCAACAGGCAGCCAAAAAGCCAGCAGGGCTCTTTCTAAGGCTGCCTTTCCATTAGGACTTGTTGGCATTGGCACTGAAAGGTGAGAGAGAAGGGCATGCAAAACGGAGCTGAATGCCACACTGGAACCACGTGTCTTACGCTGAGAGCATACTTGTTGCTATGCTAATGGGACAAGATCATATTTCTCTGACTAGTTAAAATTTTCCAGCACAAATGAGGCAGAGTAGTGGGGCTGTTACATCATGTAGCTTTCTGAAAGGGCTGGTGGCTCCGCTCCATTTACACCTCCTCCTCTTGCACATGGCCCCTTTCCTGGTGAGAAGATGCTTCTGCTTTTTTACAAAGTGGTCTTGTCTGCTTGGGAAACATTATGAGACTCGATTAGGATGTATAATAGCCAGATTTCTCAGGACTCCTTCAAGATGTCTTGGCCATTTTCCCAACATGTCCTTCAAGTGCCATCCCATCCCCCTCCACCTCTCACTGCCCCAGAGCTGCTCTGCCAACAGCAGGGGGGAAATACTGCACTGTTCAACTGAAAAGAAGCATCTGAGTCCAAAGGTTTGCTTTAAGCTTCCCCTCACCCCCCAAGTTAAATGCACTTCCACCGTGTGGAAAAGACAACAGCAGAGGAAGATAAAAGTGGAGAAAGGAGAAGAGAAAGAAGAGAGTTGAGTTTGGGAAGTTTATTGAGGATAAAGTTTAAAATAAATGATGAATATAAAGTGACTGATACAAAGAAGAATGCAAAAATCAACCCAGACACCTTTTGTTCCTCTAAAGTTCATCCACTTTTCTTAAGGATTACTGCTATCTTAATCTAAGCTAACATCTTCTCACAGCTGAATTGTAGAGTCTTCTTCCCAGCTGGCTGGCTGGTCCTGGACTGGTCCAACTCTGCTTCAAAATTAATTGAATCATTTTCCTCTCTGCAGACAAAGTCACATTTTAACTTTTGCTTAAACTCTCAATAGTCTTTACAGCTCTTAAGAAAAAACAAAAACAAAAAACCCTCCTTAGCACAATTCACAGGCTTTATAAATTCTGGCCCCTCCATACTTCTCTTGAGAAGGTTCAGCTCACCCATCCCAGTCTTTCTCAGCTCTGGTCTCTCAGTCTCTCTTAAGCATCACTCTCCATCCAATTTCAAGAGACTTGGATGTGCCTTTCTCACCTACCTGGAATCCCTTTTCTTTCGCTTTGCTTTTTAATTCAGTATATCTCAGTTCAAGTACTTCAGAGAGTCTTCCCTGATCTAACTAGGCAAGAATCCTATTATATTGTTTTATTTGTATCCTGTCCTCACCTTCTTGTTATCGAGATATTGTTTTTATATTCATTATGTGAATATTCAATCAATGCCTTTTTCCCCAGTAGCTTCATAAGGTCAAGGACAATGACCTTCTGGTTTATAATTATATCCTTAGGGTCTACTTAGCACCTGGCACTTAGCAGCATCTCAGAAACACTTAAGTATGAAAGATAAGGAAAAGAGGAGGCAGGGAGGGACTTGCACAGGCTTAATACAGTATATTCCCTGAAAGCACAGGACCCAGTCCATGACTCTGTAATAAGTCCTCCATAAATAATTGCTGCTTTATTGAAAGCAGTTAGAAAAGGTTAATTGTCACAGGAAAATTGTGAGTAGAGTCAGAAGTGGCATCTTGGGTAGAGCAAAAGGTGCATCCAGGAGGAGTGAACCCACTCCAGTGTTCTTGCCTGGAGAATCTCAGGGACGGGGGAGCCTGATGGGGGCCACACAGAGTCGGACACAACTGAAGCGACTTAGCAGGTAGCAACAGCAGGAGGAGTGAAGGATGCCTGTGAAATTCATCAGGGCCCGAATGTGGCTTTCCTTCTTTTGGTGGATTTTAGAAAGATAAGCCAGACTCAGTGTGTTCTGAGTAAGATCTTTCCATTGAGGAAGTAGACCTTGATTTCATCAGACATGGGGAGTAAAAGGATGGACTGCATGGCCTCCACCAAGCCCTGAGGTCTCCAAATAAATTATGCAAATGCTACAAGTGAACTTACTGAAGAGGCAGTTGGAGAGTGTTAAAAAAAAAAAAACTTCCAAAAATTAGACAAAGTATAATTCTGACTGTTTGTTATTCTCTCCAATAGGAGGAAAATTTAAGTCACCAAATAAGGTAATTGGCATATTAAAGAGTCTAATATTTTATCTGGTGTATTATTATATGGTAATTATACCATCAACGTTCAATCTAGTGCATGTTATACAGCAATATTCCGTGTGGCATTTGCTGAACCAAAATGATAGCAGCTCCCAGAAGGTTGGTGATCTGAAACAGTGCCCACTTTGCAACACTCAACCTGTATTTTGGGGATGCCTGCTCCAGTGTATAGTTCCTTGGTGGCTATGTGACTCTGGACTCCTAATAAGTTGAATGGCACCTTGCTTGCTCTGCCGAGATACTGTCCTGAATGATACATTTTTGCATTGTTGTTTCCAAAGTGTATGAGCTCTATGAAGACCAATAAAGTCAACTCACAATACTAAATTATGAATCTTCCTATTGTAGTCCATGGCTAAGGCAAAACAAATAAATATAAAAACTTTTATTTAACAAAATCAGTGGCTGTATGTTCCATGTAAATTTTGGCATTCAGATTAAACCATAAACTTGGATTTAATGAATAATTTTGCAAGCAAACTTGTCTAAGCAAAGAAGGGCTCATGCGTTATACTCTTGAAATTTATGTGGTCATTTTAAAGAAAGAGGAAAAAGTAAGGAGATGTTCAAATGTATTTACATCATTCTTAAGTGGTTAATTATGGTATAAACACCATGATTTTATATACTGAAATAAACAAAAAATCCTTAGAGACATGTTTAATCATTTGGATCTAGTCATTCTGTGTTTATTCATTCATTTTTAGTCCATTAGAGTGCAAATTAGATTTGATTTGCTTGCTCTGATTGGCTTAATTGCCCCAGTTACAGCTGAAGTACAAATAAAATTGTAATAAATTGAACAGATGTTTAACCTACTCTACCAAGATCTTAAATAGTCAATTCCAATTGCAATTTACATTCAGCAATTTAACAAGACCCCTAGGAAACGTATTTGATTATTAAAACAAGCTGTTTGTTTCTGTGTGTGAGAATACAAGACCACTGTGTCATGTGCTTTGGCCTAGTGTAATTTTTGTATTTAATTTTGCTTTTTTCTTTTTAGGGAACACATAAACACACACACACACACACACACACACACTGAATATCTGGCTAAAGAAGTTATTTGGCCAGTTCTTTTTTAAAAAGTGGACATCACAATCCAAATGATGACAGAAGGGAAATATTTCAGAATTATGAAATATTTTATTAAAAAGCAACCAAACCTATGATATTTTCCATAAGCATTTTCACTGAGAGCTTTTTTTAATAGCCAAAGGGAACTCATCTTAATAAAATCATCTATTAAAAAACAACCAATTCCATTATTCAGGTTCTAAATGTCTCACCCATAGTCCATGTGGAAGTAAAAAACATTCTTACAAAGCATGCATAGCATGGCACTGCCTTCTATAATCTTTTCACTTTAATTTAATGTGGCTGTTAAGACAGTGCATAACTTGTATGTGATCTGTTCCGAAGGATGCTTGGCAGAAATTGGCACATTACAGCTCTTGTATTTCCTCAGGAAGGAATTTAAGATGGATTTTATGTCTAGTTCCATAAATTTATAATGTGAATCTCCAGATTCCCAGTTATTATATACTGAGGGCATGCTTAGATAACAGGAAAGTTAGCTTACTAAAAAGATAAGCTTGTACTATGGATGTAGAATCACCAAATTGAAAACCAAATAAACATTAAGAGCCAGCTTAACTACCGTGTGTAAAATAGATGGCTACTGGGAAGCTGTGCTATAGAACAGAGAGTCCAGTGCAGTTCTCTGTCACAACCTGGCGGAGGGATTGGGCAGGGTGTCAGGGAGGCTCGGGGGGAGGGGATATATATACTCATGGCTGATTTGCGTTGCTGCTGTCAGAAACCAACACAACCATCATTACAAAGCAATTATCCTCTAATTTAAAAAGCAAGCAAACAAACAAAAAACCCAGCTAATCCTGAAGCCAAAACTCAAATGTCTACAAAAAATCAGGGACATGACCTGAACAAGGGGGACAATGATGAACTGGAGAATGCCATCTTCTTTAAAGGGACTGACCCAATCAGCTCCAGCCAATCATGACCATCATAGAATGCAGGCCAGGGACTGAGAGATTGAGTTTTCATGAAAAGCTCAGAATCCAGATTTTTGTAAATTCTCTTGATTTAAAAAAATGTCAGCACCTACTTCAAAAAAAAATATTTTTCATGTTAAACAGCAATAAAAAAATGAACCAAGTATATCCCAAGTTTATAGATTGCTGTTTACTCACTGATCTATCCAACCCAACATTTTACAGGTGATGATACCAAGTCCCCAAAAATTTAAAACCATAAGTTAAAACCCCTGTTTCCAGAAAGTTAAACCCACTCACTTTGGATTCAAATCACAATTATGGTCCAATGTAACTATACAACCTTAAGAAAACTATTTAATTTGTCCAATCTTCTGTTTCACAACTACTAAGATAGAAATAGCATTAGCATCCACATCATAAGCTTGTTGAGAGGATAATGTGGGAAACTCTGTAAAGAGTCCTTAGCAAAATGTTTAGTACCTGGTAGTAAGTAGAAATTATATTCAATAAGTAGAAATTATGCTCATGTGCCAAGAGCACTATCATTTCAGATCTTTCTGAACAAAATGGAAATAATCTTAATAATAAATCCAAATCTTATTGATATATTTTATTAAAAATATATTTCAGACCAAATACCATAAAATTCCTAGAAGAAAATGGCTGGGGGAGGGAGAAGCCCCTTGATATGGGTTTTGACAATGATTTTTTTGGATATTACACTTAAAGCACAAGCAACAAAATAAAAAATAAACAAGTGGGACTGTATCAAACTAAAATGCTTCTGCACAGAAAAGGAAATCATCAAAAAAAAAAAAATGAAAAGACAAGCTACAGGGGAAAATAATCACAGATCCTATTATCTGACAAAACACTAATATTCAAACTACATAAAGATTTCATGCAATTCAACAGCAAAAAAAAAAAATCAATTAAACTTGGGCAAAGACATTTTCTAAAGAAGATATATAAATGGCCTAAAGGTATTCAGCATCACTAACCATAGGGGAAATGCAAATAAAAGCCACAAGGAGATATTACTTCATGCCTGTTGCTGCTGCTGCTGCTAAGTCGCTTCAATCGTGTCCAACTCTGTGCAACCCCATAGACGGCAGCCCATGAGGCTCCCCCGTCCCTGGGATTCTCCAGACAAGAACACTGGAGTGGGTTGCCATTTCCTTCTCCAATGCATGAAAGTGAAAACTGAAAGGGAAGTCACTTAGTCGTGTCCGACTCTTAGCGACCCCATGAACTGCAGCCCACCAGGCTCCTCCATCCATGGGATTTTCCAGGCAAGAATACTGGAGTGGGGTGCCATTTCCTTCTCCATCATGCCTGTTAGAATGGCTATTATTAAAAAGACAAGCCAGAGGGATAGTATAGGGAGGGAGTTGGGAGGGGGCTTCAGGAGTGGGAACTTATGTACACCCGTGGCGGATTCATGTTGATGTATGGCAAAACCAATACAGTATTGTAAAGTAAAAAAATAATAATAATAAAAAGACAAGCAATAACAAATGCTGGTAAGAATGTGAAAGAAAGGGAATCCTTGTACATTGTTGGTGGGAATGTAAATTGATACAGCCAGTATGGAAAAATGAAACATGTATATCACCATATGTGAAATAGATCACAAGTCCAGGTTTGAGGCATGAGACAGGGTGCTAAGGGCCAGTGCACTGGGACAACCTTGGGGGATGGGATGGGGAGGGAAGAAAGTGGGGGGTTCAGGATGGGGGACAAAAAAGCCAAAACAAAAAAGTATGGAGGTTCATCAAAAAATAAAAAAATAGAACACTCCTCAGTTCAGTTCAGCTCAGTCACTCAGTCGTGTCCGACTCTTTGAGACCCCATGAATCACAACACGCCAGGCCTCCCCATCCATCACCAACTCCCGGAGTTCACTCAAACTCATGTCCATGGAGTCAGTGATGCCATCCAGCCATCTCATCCTCTGTCATCCCCTTCTCCTCCTGCCTCAATCCCTCCCAGCATCAGGGTCTTTTCCAATGAGTCAACTCTTCACATAAGATGGCCAAAGTACTGGAGCTTCAGCTTCAGCATCAGAACACCCCTATGATTCAGCAACTCCACCTATGCAAAAATATCTGAAGGAGATGAAAACACTATGGCAAATATACATCTGCTCCCCATGTTCATAACACCATTAACCACAACAGCCAAGCTACAGAAACACCCACAGTGTTCACCAACAGATGAAAGGATAAAAAAGAGGTAGTTATTTATACATACAAGAGAATACCATAAAAAAAAAAAAAAAGAAGGAATTCTTGCCATTTGTGACAATGTGGATGGACCTTGAGGGCATTACAACAAGTGAAGTAAGTCAGGCAGAGAAAAATAAATACTGTATGAGCTCACTTGCAAGTGGCACCTTAAAATAAAAGCAAACAACAACAAAAATACCAAACTCATAGAAAAAGAGTTCATATTGGTGGTTACCAAAAGTAAGGAGCAAGATTGGGAAAGGGAAATTCGATGAAGGTAGTCAGTACTCTTGCCTGGAAAATCCCATGGATGGAGGAGCCTGGTAGGCTGCAGTCCATGGGGTCGCAAAGTCAGGCACGACTGAGCGACTTCACTTTCACGCATTGGAGAAGGAAATGGCAACCCGCTCCAGTGTTCTTGCCTGGAGAATCCCAGGGATGGAGGGAGCCTGATGGGCTGCCATCTATGGGGTCGCACAGAGTCGGACACGACTGAAGCGACTTAGCAGCAGCAGCAGCAGCAGCAGTCAGAAAGTACAGTTGGTACTGCTGGGGATATAATTAATGTACAACATGAAGGACTATAGTTAACACTTCTCTGAGGCTTATTTGATAATTGTTAAAAAAGTAGATCTCAAGTGGTCTCATTACAAGGACAAAAATATATTTTCTTTTTATTCTGTATTTATACATAAATGATGGTTGCAACTAAACTTATTGTGGTAATCATTTTGTAACATATATAAGCTAAATCATTATACTGGACACCTTAATGTAAATATTACTGGATGTCAATTGTATCTCAATAAAACTGGGAAAATGTGTTTTAAATTGTTATGAGAGGTTTTACTGAGGAAATGCTCCCATGTTTCTCCAGTGCAGAGTCAGAAGTCAAAGAGTGATAGGAAAAAATAAAGGGTAAAAAGAGGCCACAGAATAAATAACACTGTATTCCCAGAAGACTATTTTAAAGGCCTCACTTGCAGTAAATTAGGGAGCCTTAACTAAATGAAATATCCCCCTCCTCTGACTCTCAACACCTTTGAGAGACAATATGAAGGTCCACTATCCAAGGGGAGAGAAAGTGTTCGTGGCACATTTTGAGGCAACATGAAAAATAAAATACAAGTAAAAACTTTTAAACTAACCGTGCATTTGAAAACTGTTTCATTCAGTCATGTCCTTGTGTTCCCTCTGAGTTCATGGTGGCATAGTCCTTACTCATTTTACTATGCAGGACTGTTTTTCACTATGTAAATATGATATAACATCTCTTGTAATATACAACCTATATGAAAATTAAAAGTTACTTCCTAGTTATATCATTCCAGTTAAAGGAATGAAAAAATTAAATACTTATAACTGGCACATCAAGTATGATACTTTATTTTCCAAAGGGTCAAAAAATAGGGGGTTTGAGTAAATGTGAATCAAGCTTGCAAACAGAGAGAAATAAAGAGAGATTAGGGTTTATACAGTGAAATTCTCCCTGTTAAATATTCCTCTGAGCATAAATTATGGTACACCATAGTTAAAATGGACTAAAATTCTCTAACAATTTTAATCTGTGGGAGTTTAAGAGAGAAGTTGATGTTTTCTCATTAAAAATGAATTATTGCTAAAAATAGAAGCATTTTTGAAAATAACATTCTAAACTTTTTATTTTTTATTTTTATTTTTTACATTCTAAACTTTTTAAAGAAAAAGAAAATATTTTCCATGATTTTATAAGTAATTTTTTTCTTGAGTTTCATGGTGCAGTAAAATGAACCAATACCATCATGTAAACAATGCATTTGATATTGGATTCAGAGCATTGTGGGTGGTGGGTAACTTCAAAGAAGGTTCTATTGACTTGTATTAAAAGGAAGTTCTCCTGGGATCCCATAAGAAATAATCAAAATAAAAATCAATAGATGACCCATCCATCTCTATCAATGAACCAATTTTGTTCTTTATTAAGACTGAGTGATATCTCATTGTATATATGTACCACAGCTTCTTCAGAGAGTGTCATACTCTCTAAAGTACGCCAGAAAGTAAATGAAGTCAGAAATAGCAAAACAAATACATTAATGCATATATGTTGAATCTAGAAAAAAATGGTATAGATGATATCATTTGCAAAACAGAAATAGATACACAGATGTACAGAACAAACATATGGACACTAAGGGAGAAAACGGTGGTGGGAGGAACTGGGAGATTGGGATTGACATATATACACTATCGATCAGTTCAGTCCAGTTGCTCAGTTGTGTCCAACTCTTTGCGACCCTATGAACCACAGCACGCCAGGCCTCCCTGTCCATCACCAACTCCTAGAGTTCACCCAAACTCATGTCCATTGAGTCAGTGATGCCATCCAACCATCTCATCCTCTGAGGTCCCCTTCTCTTCCTGCCCCCAATCTTTCCTAGCATCAGGGTCTTTTCCGATGAGTCAGTCCTTCACATCAGGTGGCCAAAGTATTGGAGTTTCAGCTTCAACATCAGTCCTTCCAATGAACACCCAGGACTGACCTACTTTAGGATGGACTGGTTGGATCTCCTTGTAGTCCAAGGGACTCTCAAGAGTCTTCTCCAACACCATAGTTCAAAAGCATCAATTATTTGGTGCTCAGCTTTCTTTACAGTCCAACTCTCACATCCATACATGACCACTGGAAAAACCATAGCCTTGACTAGATGGACCTTTGTTAACAAAGGAATGTCTCTGCTTTTTAATATGCTGTTTAGGTTGGTCATAACTTTCCTTCCAAAGAGTAAGCATCTTTTAATTTCATAGCTGCAATCACCATCTGCAGTGATTTTGGGCCCCCCAAAATAAAGTCAGCCACAGTTTCCACTGTTTCCCCATCTATTTCCCATGAAGTGATGGGACCAGATTCCATGATCTTTGTTTTCTGAATGTTGAGCTTTAAGCCAACTTTTTCACTCTCCTCTTTCACTTTCATCAAGAGGTTCTTTAGTTCTTCTTCACTTTCTGCCATAAGGGTGGTATCATCTACATATCTGAGGTTATTGATATTTCCCCCAGCAATCTTGATTCCAGCTTGTGCTTCCTCCAGCCCAGCATTTCTCATGATGTACTCTGCATATAGGTTAAATAAGCCGGGTGACAATATACAGCCTTGACATACACCTTTGCTTATTTGATACTATGTGTAAAATAAATAACCAGTAAGAATCTACTATATAGCACAGGGAACTCTACTTAATGTTCTGTGGTGACCTAAATGGGAAGGAAATTCAAAAGGGAGTGGATGTATGTGTGTATATATATATAACTGATTCATTCTGCTGTACAGTAGAAATAAATAAGACATTTAAAAGCAACTATTATCCAAGAAAAATTAATTTTTAAAACAGGAAATAGAGTTAAACCACACCCTGAGGGCTTCCCTGGTGGTTCAGCGGTAAAGAATCCACCTGCCAATGCAGGAGACAGTGGCTCAATCCTTGGTCCAGGAAGATCCTACATGTGGCGGAGCAACAAAGCCTGGGGGCCACAACCACGGAGCCTGTGCTCTAGACCCCCTGCTCTGCAACAACAGAAGCCACTGCAATGAGAAGCCTGCACAGTGCAACGTAGAGCAGCCCCTGCTCATCACAACTAGCGGATGCCCGAAGCAGCAATGAAGACCAAGCTCAGATAAAAGTAAATAAATAAATAAAATTATCTCTAAAAACCCACACCCTGAGCAACTAGGTCACAAAATCATGGAACTTTCCCTCACCCCCACATAAAAACTCCCTTGGGCGAAACTTGAATTATGGACGCTATCGTTATTTTACAATATCAAGGGGTGTAACTCTGGTGAAATGGCTGAATTGGCTCTTTTGGAAAACTGTGCTGAGAATCCCATCATACCTAAAATTCCCTATTAGTGAAAATACTGCCAAGCACCTTACCATTTTATTCAGTATTTTTCGCACCTTGTGATTACAGAATACCCTATGTAGGACAGACCAGAGACTGTGATTTTCTAAGAGGATTCCACAAGGTATTCTCTTGGGGTTCAAGGCAAAACAGCCTGACTCCTCTATCAGTTCAGTTGCTCAGTCGTGTCTGACTCTTTGCAACCCCGTGAATCGCAGCACGCCAGGCCCCCCTGTCCATCACCAACTCCCAGAATTCACTCAGACTCACATCCATCTAGTCAGTGATGCCATCCAGCCATCTCATTCTCGGTCATCCCCTTCTCCTCCTGCCCCCAATCCCTCCCAACACCAGAGTCTTTTCCAATGAGTCAGCTCTTCACATGAGGTGGCCAAAGTACTGGAGTTTCAGCTTTAGCATCATTCCTTCCAAAGAGATCCCAGGGCTGATCTTCAGAATGGACTGGTTGGATCTCCTTGCAGTCCAAGGGCTCTCAAGAGTCTTCTACAACTCCACAGTTCAAAAGCATCGATTCTTTTGTGCTCAGCTTTCTTCACAGCCAACTTTCACATCCATACATGACCACAGGAAAAACCATAGCCTTGACTAGATGGACCTTTGTTGGCCAAGTAATGTCTCTGCTTTTGAATATGCGATCTAGGTTGGTCATAACTTTCCTTCCAAGGAGTAAGCGTCTTTTAATTTCATGGCTGCAGTCACCATCTGCAGTGATTTTGGAGCCTACATAATGAAGTCTGACACTGTGTCCACTGTTTCCCCATCTATTTCCCATATCTTCCACCAAATTCTTCCATATTTCCACCAAAGTAGCTAAAGAATCCATATCAAACAGATTTATTGTTCTTCTCAGGGTTCCATTAACCAAAAGTATACCTAGCAACCATTAATAAGAGTTTTAAACTTTTAAAAAGAGTTCTCTATCTTTTTGTCACAAAGGAGCTCTCATTCAATCTGCTCCATTCCTCTCATTTGGACACTGCTTTCTGCTGTTGCTCAAGAGTGACAAAGCATTTTGTCTCTCTGGAGAAGGAGCCCATTTGAAAATTTCCAGATTCTTTGACCTTGACACTGAGCTACTACATCCCTGCTACTCTAGAGGCCCAACCAGATAGTCAAACCAAGGTGGAACCCAACCAAGTCAAAATCTCCTATAATTGTCCAATTAAGAATTATATTTAAAAAGTATCTTCTAAGCCTAGAGTTCAATGAAAAAGCCAATAGGGGCAATTGCCAAGGTCCCCACCAGGCAAGCTACAGTCTATGGGGTTGCAAAGAGTTAGACAAGACTGAGTGACTAACACTTTCACTTTCCACCTGAATTATGGAGTCATCACCTGTTTATCAGAAATGCATCCTAAATATTCAGTTCCTCACAAAAGAAGGAGCATTTTTGTCAACTCTCCTTCAAACTTAGGAGAGTTGACAAAAATCTGAAGTGAATGTTGGCATGTAAAAATTCCTGAGCCATCTTACAGTGGAAATCTGTAGTGGCCAGTGTGTCTATTTGCATGTGGAAGTACATAAGCATTCACACGATAGAGCGAGTAGGGCAGCTGGGTCTAGCCTTTATTCTTTAGTTCATGTGGGTATGTGTTATGTCACCACATTAATAATGATGAATCTGTCACAAAGAAAGAAAACAGGCTTTAAGATTGATGGAAAGGTTGTATTCATTTTCCTACTGTAGCTGTAACCAGTGACCTCAAAATTAAAACACTATAAATTTATTATCTTACAATTATATTGCCAAAGTCTCACTGTGATAAAGTCAATTTGTCAGCAGGGCGGAAATCCTTCTGATAACTGTGGGGATGTTACCCAGTGATTTCTGCTCACCTGCAAATTCTTATGTTGAAACCCTATACCCACACCCTACCATGTGCCTGTATTTGGAGATTCAGATTCTTGAAAAGTAATTAAGGTTAAATGGGGTCACAAGGATGGGGCCCTCATCTGATAGGTCTGGTGACTTTATAAGAGAGGAAGAGGCACCATACATGAATGAAAGAAAGGTCTTGCAAGGACAAAGTGAGAAATTTGCCAACTACAAGCCAAGAAGAAAGAAAGACCTCAGTAGAAACAAACCCTGCAATCCCCTTGAACTTGAACTTGTAGCCTTCAAAACTGTGAGAAATGCTCTTTTATTTAAGACACCAGCCTGTGGTGTTTTGTTATGGCAACCTAAACAGACAAATACAAGCAGAGAATACATTTGGAATGGAATAGTATACATTTCTTTTTCTTTTCCAGCTTCAAAAGACTGCCTGCATTCTTGTCTCATAGCTTCTTCCAACATTTTCAAAGCCAACAACACAGTATCTTCCAATCTCTCTCTGAGGCTGATAGTACTCGAAGAACTCTTGTGATACCACCTGCCCCACCTAAATACTCCAAGGTAATCTATTCTTTTCAAGGTTTTTAACTTAATCACATCTTCAGTGTCTCTTTTTTGGTGGAAAGTAAAGAATCACAGATGTTGAAGTTTAGGAGAAGGTCATGTTTAAGTATTCCATGATTTTGTATGTTAAAATATACAAAACTGCCAACTCTGCAAGTCAGAAGTCTTCTTTCTGGTACAGATCCCTAACTAGTGAAAGCAAGCATGGCTCTGAAGCCATTCTATCAAGAATAGAACAGAATGAGTGTAAATCCAAGGCCAGTTCACCTCAGGCTGAACTGGAGGCTGGGATCAAGATAAACTTCTTCTGGATATAAACTGAAAAAGACCCAAGTTTTGCTCAGCCCTGAGAAGACTAGATTGTGTCAACAGTGGGTCCATCCATCCACAGCCTTGCTGAGGGAAAAGGATAGCTGCTGCTTTTTTTTTTTTTTTTTTTAAGATTTTTTCCCAGGTGTGGACCATTTCTAAAGCCTTTATTGAATTTGTTACAATATTGTTTCAGTTTTACTTTTTGGTTTTTTGACCTCGAGGCATGTGGAATCTTAGCTCCCCAACCAGGGATTGAACCCACATCTCCTGTGTTAGAAGGTGAAAGCTTTACCACTAGACTGTCAGGAAAGTTCCTGGAAAAGGAGAGTTTCTTAAGAAAAAGATCTTCTATGTACACAGGACATTCAATATTAAGAGTGAGGTAACTTAGTAAGTACTGACTCAAGTACTAGGACTGGACTATAACTAACCCCGAAAATGTCTTGGTGTTGCTGCTTCACAGTGCTTTTGAAGGCACATGAACCAGGATGTTTATTGCTTTGGGAGCTAAATACAATTCTCCTACAGTCTAGATAATTGTATTTTCTTTAATATTTCTCCCAAAGGCCTATATTCTAATTCAATTATACATTTTTCATAATCTCCTTTGAGTTAGCCTTTTTTTTTTTTTTTTACTTTATTTTACTTTACATTACTGTATTTGTTTTGCCATACATTGACATGAATCCGTCTCGGGTGTACATGAGTTCCCAATCCTGAACCGCACCCCCCACCTCCTACCCCATATTAACTCTCTGGATCATCCCCATGCACCAGCCCCAAGCATCCTGTATCCTGTATCGAACATAGACTGGCGATTCTTTTCTTACATGATAGTATACATGTTTCAGTGCCATTCTCTCAAAACATCCCACCCTCTCCCTCTCTCTCAGAGTCCAAAAGTCCGTTCTACACATCTGTGTCTCTTGCTGTCTCGCATACAGGGTTAATCATTACCTCTTTATAAACTGCATAAAATAGGAACCATAGTATGCTGTCATCCTATTGAAATTATTTCGCTGAGCTTTTTTCACCAAGAATTTTTTCTATCAGAGGATGAACTTGTAATACATCCATACCTCCATTTTCAATCTCCGTATCTGCTTATTAGAGATAGAGATGAACTTAATGTCCATGCAACAAAAGCTTGTAAGTCTAAACTGTGACTTTGAGCCTCCTGCAAAATGCTTCACTCTTCAGGATCACTATGCTGTATGGTTAACTTTCAAATAGCCAAAAATGACATTATAGTTCTTAATGATTCCATCATTAATACAGTCTATATATTCAGGTGAACAGCAGAGGCTCCTTGGAGGAAACTAGTCTTAACAGGTCAGACTTTAATAATCACATGAATAGGACATAGAGATTAGACTTGTGGTTGCCAAGTGTGAGGGTTTGGGGGGAGGGATGGAGAGGGAGGTTGGAGTTAGCAAATGTAAGTTATTGCATGCAAAATGGAAATAAGATCCTATTGTATAGCACAGGGCACTATATTCAATATCCTGTGATGTTAAACCATAGTGGAAAAGAATATGAAAAAAATGTTTATATGTGTATAACTGAATCTTTGTTTTACAGCAGAAATTAACACACTGTTCATTAACTATAATTTAATAAAAGGATAAAATGACTATATATGCAAAAAGTCACGTGAAGAATTTTTAAAAGGGTATTTCTGATCATTCTGTGCAATAGAAAAGCTTTCCAGCATACATTTTGAGTGAAATAAATATGCACAGGGTAAAATGGAGCCATTAGACAGTTAATAACAATTCAAAATAGATTTCTTCTTTAAGTTATCTAGATTTTCAATTTTAAATTTCATTGTATATGTCTTGCTAGAAACATTGTTTCTAGAGCTTTATTCTTCAGTATGCCAATTTTGAATTTAAAAAATATTTCAGATACATTTCCTATTTTCCTCATAGTTTGTGTATGTCCTTGTTTGTTCTATAGGAAATTTATTGAAATATAATTCATATATTGTACACTCATTAAAGAGTATAACTCAACAGACTAGGTATATTGACAAAATTGTACAACCATCACAATTAAGTTTAGAGGATCTCACTGCCTCAAAAGAAAACACATACCATTGACAGTCACTCCCTAATCCCTCAAGCCCAAGGCAACCATTAACCTATTTTCTGCCGATAAATTTAAACTGTTATGAGCATTTTACAGAAATGCAGTCATGTAAGATGTGGTATTTTATGACTGCCTTATTTCACTTACCATAAAGTTTTTAAGGTTCTTCAATGCTGTAGGATATATTAGTACTCCATCTCTTTTCATTGCTAACTAATATAATTGACCCTTGAACAAGGCAGGTTAATGTGAGCATCATTTTTAGTCAACCCTCCATATCTATGGTTTCTCTGCATCAATGAGTTCAACCAATCATTGATCCTATAGTAAAGTAGAATTTACTATTGAAAAATATCCATGTATATGTGGAGCCATGCAACTCAAATCTTTTTTTTAATTTTTACTTTATTTTACATTACTGTATTGGTTTTGCAATACATTGACATGAATCCGTCTCAGGTGTGCATGAGTTCCCAATCCTAAACCGCGCACCGCCCCCCCGCCACCACCCCATATCAACTCTCTGGATCATCCCCGTGTACCAGTCCCAAGCATCCTGTATCCTGGATATTCGTTTCTTACATGATAGTATACATGTTTCAGTGCCATTCTCCCAAATCCTCCCACCCTCTCCCTGTCCCTCAGAGTCCAAAAGTCTGTTCTATACATCTGTGTCTCTTTTGCTGTCTAACATACAGGGTTATCATTACCATGTTTCTAAATTCCATATATATGTGTTAATATACTGTATTGGTGTTTTTCTTTCTGGCTTACTTCACTCTGTGTAATTGGCTCCAGTTTCACCCATCTCATTAGTACTGATTCAAATATATTCTTTTTAATGGCTAATACTCCATTGTGTATATGTACCACAGCTTTCTTATCCATTCATCTGCTGATGGACATCTAGGTTGCTTCCATGTCCTGGCTATTATAAACAGTGCTGCAATGAACATTGGGGTACATGTGTCTCTTTCAATTCTGGTTTCCTTGGTGTGTATGCCCAGCAGTGGGATTGCTGGGTCATAAGGCAGTTCTATTTGCAATTTTTTAAGGAATCCCCACACTGTTTTCCATAGTGGCTGCACTAGTTTGCATTCCCACCAACAGTGTAAGAGGGTTCCCTTTTCTCCACACCCTCTCCAGCATTTATTGCTTGCAGGCTTTTGGATTGCAGCCATTCTGACTGGTGTGAAATGGTACCTCACTGTGGTCTTGATTTGCATTTCTCTGATATGAGTGATGTTGAGCATCTTTTCATGTGTTGTTAGCCATCCGTATGTCTTCTTTGGAGAAATGTCTATTTAGTTCTTTGGCCCATTTTTTGATTGGGTCGTTTATTTTTCTGGAATTGAGCTGCATACGTTGCTTGTGTATTTTTGAGATTAGTTGTTTGTCAGTTGCTTCATTTGCTATTATTTTCTCCCATTCAGAAGGCTGTCTTTTCACCTTGCTTATAAAAGAATGAAACTAGATCACTTTCTAACACCACACACAAAAATAAACTCAAAATGGATTAAAGACCTAAATGTAAGAACAGAAACTATAAAACTCCTAGAGAAGAACATAAGCAAAACACTCTTGACATAAATCACAGCAGGATCCTCTATGATCCACCTCCCAGAATACTGGAAATAAAAGCAAAAATAAACAAATGGGATCTAATTAAAATTAAAAGCTTCTGCAATTCAAATCTATGTTTATCAGGGGTCAACTGTATTCCATTCTATGGATAAGCCACTTTTCATTTATTTATTAATCAGTAGATGGACATTTTGAGTTTATTTTTACTTTTGAGCTGTATCAACAATCCTTATAGAAATATTCATGTGCAAGTTTTAAATGTGGACATTTGTTTTGACTTGTATTGGCCATATAACCAGGAGTGAAATTGCTGGATTATATGATAATTGTTTTTTAATTTTTATTGAAACATAGTTGTTTTACAATGTTTCTGTTGTACAGCAAAGTGATTCAACTATATGTATATGTATCTCCACTCTTTCTTGGACTTCCTTCCCATTTAGGTCACCACAGGGCACTGAGTAGAGTTCCTTGTACTATATAGTAGGTTCTCATTAATTATCCATTTTATACATCCTATTGTATATATGTCAATCTATACTTAACCTGTCAATGAACTGTCAGACTGTTTTCCAAAGTGTCTGCATCATTTTATATTCTCAATGATGTTCAGAAGTTCCACTTTCTCATGAAAACTTATTAATATTACCTGTCTTTTAAGAAATAGTTTTATTTGCTTATTTATGGCTGTGCTGGGTTTTTATGCTGCGCTGCTGTGAGTGGGGTCTACTCTTCTTTGCAGTGTGCAAGCTTCTCATTGCAGTGGCTTCTTTTATTGCAGAACATGGGCTCTAGGGCACATGGACTTCAGCAGTTGGGGTGCATAAGCTTAGTTGCCCCTTGGTATGTCGAATCTTCCCAGACCAGGGATCGAACCCATACCTCCTGCATTAGCAGGCAGATTCTTTACCACTGAGCCACCAGGGAAGCCCTATTATCTTTCTGATTATACCTCTCCTAGCATCTCACTGTTGCTATGATTTACATTCCCTAATGGATAATGATGTCCATTTTCCCCACGTGCTTACTGACCATATCCGTTCAGAAATTTGCCTCATTTTAGAAGGAGGTCATTTGTCTTGTTATTGTCATGAGCTTTTTAATACAGTCTAGATACAATCCCCTAATTAGCTTTATAACTTACAAACATTTTCTTCCATTCTGTGGACCGTTCTTTCACTTTTATGATAGTGTCCTTTAAAGCACAAAAGTTTTCACCTTTGATGAAGTCAAATGTAATCTGTTTCTCTTCTGTTCTTGTGCTTTTGGTGTCACCTGGAGAAACCATTGCCTAACCCAAGATCGTGAAGATATATGCCTACTTTCAAAAAGTTTTTATAATTTGAGCTATTGTATTTTAGTGTTGGATCATTAGTAATTAATTTTGGTAAAGGATATGATGTAAGAGTCCAACTTCATTCTCTTGTATACGAATATCCAGTTATCCCAGGACCATTTGCTAAAAAGACTACTTGTCCTCCCACTGAATTTGTCTTGACAATCTTCTAAAAATTAATTGACTTTAAAGATAAGAGTTTCTTGACTCAATTCTATTCCATGGATCTATATATCTATTCTTATGCCATTGTGTTTATTTAAAAGTATCTCTTCCACAGAAATTAAATTTCGTGGAACCATTAAGTATTTTAAACTAAAAACACCACCAAAATGGAAGATAACCAGCCAGAATGTTCATCCCAATGCCTACGATAGTGAGCCATAAATACTTGGAAATGTTCAGTGACTGTATACTGAAAACAGTGACACTAACGCAAGAAGCAGACTCAGTAAATGCTACATCTAGGCTATATGATCTCAGGATAATGAACTATTTCCCTACATGTGAAGTATTTTTAGCTAATTATCATTGCAAATGCTCTTATTAAAATCAGTGCTTATGGTAAATTAGGCAGAAATATTACAACAAATACAACATCTAAATTCAAATACATAAGGAATAGTAAAAATTCAAGAGCATATTGTATCCAAGAATCAATCAAAACCAATAGCATTTCTTATGATCCAGCCATTTCACTAGGATTGCTACATTTTTTTTTTTCATTTATCTATTCATTGTCAAGTAAGTATATCAGAAAGGCTTCCCAGTTGGTGCTAGTGGTAAAGAACCTGCTTGGCAATGCAGGAGACATAAAAGACACGGGTTTAAACCCTGAGTCCAAGAGATACCCTGGAGAAGGACTTAGCAACACAACTGCCTACTAAAGATATAAATAAATTTAGAATCAAATATAAAGGCTATCAAAAAACACTTCACATATATCAAGTCACAGAAATACCAGAAAAATCTAAACTCATTTCTACCTCCCTTGTAAACATAGTTAATAGTGATTTTTTTTTAATCATCAACTTTTTGGTGCAGTAATTATTTAAATTGTCTCTTTTGTATCAGAGTGAAAACACAGGGCATACGACTAGGTAGTCATTTATATTTTCCAGTGCTTTTTCAAACTTTGCCTACTTTATTCCACAGTCTTCTGCATGCCAGGTGATACCACTTTAAAAAGAAGGGAGCATTTTATTAAAGTGAGATTCCTACACATGGGGAGCAACACGGAAAGCTGTGATCTGAAACGACAGTTGGTTTACTCTTAACATTTGATCGCAAAATTTCTATGCCATCTGTGGGAAGCCACACAGGCAAATGTGTCATCGCATCTAATAATGAAAAGAAAAAACAGACAGAACGTGCTGGAAAAACAGACTGCTTTAATTACCTCCTCACAGTGTCCTGGAGACTTGGGAAGAGAGGCATTGTGCACGCAAGATATTTACACAAAGAAGGTAACCAGGGCTGAAGATTTTTTTTTTTAACATCAGGGTAAATGCCCTTTAATCCTAGCCTGTCCAGTTGAGAGCAGAAAACAGGCATATGGTAAAGACTGAGACAGATATCTTGTCAAAAGACAGACTCAGTAGGAAAATAACTAGTATAGTTATTATCTATATAGTCCTCTGCTGATATCATGAAATCTCAAAATTATTATATTCCTTCAATTAGAATATAACCTTACAATGGGAGCACAGGAAGAGGCTGGAGGTACACGGACAGCTTCAAGACACAAGGGCTTCAGCTGACCAACACTGACTGGTGAAATAGTGATTGGAGCCTGATAATTACCTTTCTTCTTTCAAGACTGACCAGTGATCCATGTTACAACTGTTCAAAATCCCCCTAACACAGGTGTTCTCAGAAAGACACAAGAGTGTCAAGGTTCTCTGCTGTACACATGAAACTAACACAACATTGTTAATCAACTATATTCCAATATAAAATGAAAATTAAAAAAATAAAATTGTAGCTCAATTTAAAAAAGAACAATATGAGTTGTGTCCTGGGCAGGTAAAAAAAAAGTAGAACAGACCCAGTAAATAAGTCATGGTTTGACTCTCATCTGTGTAACTACAATGATGTAAGACAATTATAATCACTTTTTTCCATTCACTCTGAGATCAGTACCACTTGATACTTTTATAAACCAAAAAAGAACCATTCCATTTCTGTCCACTTTGTATTTAACTTCTGTTCATTTTCCATTTTATTTCTGTTCACATTTATCCCAGCTGTATTTCTACCTTGAATAATCACCATTTAGCAATGGGCAAATCTAATGACCACATCTCTAATTGACCTTGGGACTGTGGTGGTTGAAGTGAACAAGGAGACTAAACAGGAGATCAAGGAGTGACTAATGATCTCTAGACATAGCAACAGATATGCTAAGACATCAAAGCTTACAGCAGAGCTATTCAACATGGTCCCATGTATGTGAGTCCTCGGAATTCATTTTCACACTAACTTGTCCTGGCCTCCTTCTGAGACTTTACCACGAATTCATTTCATAAATACTTTTTCCCCTCTTTTTTTTTATCTTCCAGAATTATTTATTTATTTATATTGAAATATGGCTTGTTGTATATATAGCTAAAATTTTATTTATTTTTTAATTGAAGGATAAATACTTTTGAGTACCAACTGTGAGATGAGTTCTAGCAGCACTAGAAAAAACTGAATGAATAAATATCACTGAACATGGAAACTCACTCAATTGTGTCCGACTCTTTGCAACCCCATAGACTACAGTTCATGGAATTCTCCAGGCCAGAATACTGGAGTAGGCAGCCTTTTCCTTCTCCAGGGGATCTTCCCAATCCAGGGATCAAAGCCAGGTCTCCTGCATTGCAGGTCAATTCTTTATCAGCTGAGCTACAAGGGAAGCCTAACAATACTGGAGTGGGTAGCCTATCCTTTCTCCAGCAGATGTTCCTGACCCAGGAATTGAACTGGGGTCTCCTGCATTGCAGGCAGATTCTTTACCAACTGAAATATCAGGAAAGCACCCACCACTACTGAAAAAAAAGGAAACTCACTATCTAGTTAAAGACAATCAACCATTACCACACAATCCTTCAACTGAAAATGTTGCATAGGGGCATTTTTTAAATTACACAACAGATTTGTATCTCTCTCACATCCTTGGAGTGTGTCCATTTTGATTAAAGATCTACCTGGGGCCCAGAATGTGAAACAACTTTCTCAAAATACCTAGACTAACTTCAGGCTAAGTCAGAGAAAGACGAATATCATACAATACCACTTATTCTTGGACCCTAAAAAACAAACAATACAAATGAATTTATTTACAAAATAGAAACACTCACAGAGAACCAACTTATGGTTATCATGGAGGAAGATTGAAGGGAGGTAGGGATAGAGTGGGAGTTTGGGATTGACATGTACACAACACTATATTTAAAATAGATAACCAACAAGGCCTACTGTATAGAACAGGAAATTCAGCACAATATTCTGTAAAAATCTAAATGGAAAAAGAATTTTATAAAGAACGGATACTTGCATGGATTTAACTGAATCACTTTGCTGTACACTTGAAACTAACAGAACATTGTTAACCAACTATAGTCTGATATTAAACAAATTTTTTAGAAACTAAAAAAATAACAAAAACAAACAAACCATCACCCCACAGCACTTTTTCAGGATTTTTCTCATTCAGTACACTCTGAGAAAAATCCACAAACAAGTGCTGGAGAGATTGTGGAGAAAAGCGAACTCTCTTGCTCTTCTGGTGGGAATATAAACTGGTACAGCCACTATGGAAGACAGTATGGAGATTGCTTAAAAAACTAGGGATAAAATCACTATGCATGCATGCATGCTAAGTCGCTTCAGTCATGCCCAACTCTGTGACCCTACTGACTAGCCCACCAGGCTCCTATATCCATGGGATTCTTTAGGCAAGAATACTGGAGTGGGTTTCCATGCCCTCCTCCAGGAGATCTTCCTAACCCAGGGATCAAACCCATGTCTCATGTCTCCTGCATTGGCAGTTGGGTTCTTTACCACTAGCACCACCTGGGAAGCCCAAAACCACCATATGACCCAGCAATACCACTTCTAGGCATATACCTTGATGAAACCAAAACTGAAAAGGACGTGTGTACCCCAGTGTTCATTACAGCACTATTTACACCAGCTAGGATAGGGAAGCAATCTAGATGTCCATCGGCTGATGAATGGATAAGGAAGTTGTGCTTCATATACACAATGGAATATCACTCAGCTATAAAAAGGAACACATTTGCATCAGTTCTAATGCAGTGGATGAAGCTAGAGCCTATTATACAGAGTGAAGTAAGTCAGAAAGAGAAAAATATCATATATTAACATATATATATGGGATCTAGAAAGATGGTACTGGTGAACCTATTTGCAGGGAAGTCATGGAGACAGACGTATGGGCCAAGGGCAAGGGGGAGGAAGGAGAGGGTGAATGAATGGAGACAGTAGCATGGAAGCATATAGACTACTGTATGTAAAACAGATAGCCAATGGGAATTTGCCATATGACTCAGGGAATTCAAACTGGGGTGTGGGAAAGGGTAGGAGGTGAGAGGGAGGTTCAAGAGCAAAGAGACATATGTATGCCTATAGCTAATTCATGTTGATGTGTGGCAGAAATCACATGCATTATTGTAAAGCAATTATCCTTTGATTAAAAATAAATAAATTTTAAAAAGATACAGGAATGAAATACAAAAAAAACTGCACTTTGAGAAAGTGAAAGTGTTACTCAGTCATCTCTGGCTCTTTGCACCCCATGGATTGTAACCCACCAGGCTCCTCTGTTGATGAAATTCTCCAGGCAAGAATACTGGAGTGGGTTGCCATGCCCTTCTCCAGGGGATCTTCCCGACCCAGGGATCAAACCTGGATCTCCTGCACTGCAAGAAGATTCTTCACAGACCAAGTCACCAGGGAAGCAAACCCCCATGAAAATGATAAAACATGAAGTATATGTAAAGATATTAAAAATGGCAAATGATATACAAATATATTTGAGTAGAAAATCTTTTCCTTTAGCTTGGTACATTTAAAAAGTTTAAAATTATGATTTCTTTATCTTCCCACCTCAGCCTTCATCTCTGACTCATATAGATTTTTTAATGACAATTACGTTAAATAGGGGAAACATATAAAATGACTAGTATGACTTTTGACACTCACTGCATATTAAAAGCAATTAAAAATATGTTCACAAAAATTTATTATAAAGTTATCTTATAATTCTTTTTTTCCCCCAAAATGTTTACTGAGCACCTGCCAAAGGCATGGTGCCAGGCACTGTGGTTACAGCAGTATATATCGCAGACAAGATCCCTGAGGGAGATGGAGGAAAAAAATACAAATTTTTTAAAAAGTAAAATTGATAGTATTTAAGAAAGAGAAAATTGCTAAAGAGAAACCAAACCACAGAAGGAAGATAAAGATGGGAGGATGATAGGAAATGTCTTGTCTGAGTGGCCAGGAAAAGCCTTACTGCACATGTGACTTTTTGAGTAAAAACCCAAATGTTGCCATGAATCATGCAGCTATCTGGAGAAAGAGCATTGTTAATATTGAAACTAGTTAAGGAGTTGGGGATTGAAATGTACACATGGCTACATTTAAAATGGATAGCCAGGGGCTTCCTTGGTGGTCCAGTGGTTAAGAATCTGCCTTGCAATGCAGGGGACACCGGTTCAACCCCTGGTCTGGGAAAATTTCACATGTCACTCGATAGCTAAGCCCATGCATGACAACTGCTGGGCCCTCTCTCTACAGCCCGTGAAGTGAAGCTACTGAGCCCACTTGCTGCAGCTACTAAGCCTCGTGTGCATAGAACCTGTACTCTGCAACTAGGGAAGCCACTGCAATGAGACGCCTACGCACTGCAACCGGAGCGTAGCCCCTGCTCGTCTCAACTAGAGAAAGTCCACATCAGCGACGAAGACCCACCACCACCAAAAAGTAAAATAAATAAATATTTCAAAATAATAATACATAAAAATGTTTAAAGAAAGGATAACCAACAAAGACCTACTGTATAGCACAGGGAGCTCTGCTCAACATCCAAGAGGGAAAGGAATATGATAAAGAAGAAAGACGTATATGTAAAATTGAATCACTTTGTTGTACACCTGAAACTATCACAACATTGTCAATCAACTATACTCCAGTATAAAATAAAAACTTTAAATAAAAAGTAATATTCAAACTAAGTACAGATACATTTTGACTTGTTTTCCATTTAACACATGCTGCAAATATTTCACTTTAAATTTCACAAGAAAGAACAATCTGTCAACATATAAAATTAATTATGACATGTTTGGTTAGATAATGAAATATATATTAAAATGTACTACAAAATTTAACTACAGTTTAAATACTATTTTAAAAAGAAAAACTGTTTCCAGGATCTAATACTCATTTTGCATTTTTGTGCTTAAAAAAAAATCAACAGGTTTCAGACTCCTGTTTGCAAGTACATTTCTTAAATAACATATTGTGAGTGGGGAGAGTCTTAATTCCCCAAAAATGAAAAATAAAATTGGAAATAACCACCATTACAGCTTCTTTTTAACATTTGATTTTGAAGTACCAGTTTTATCACAAATGTGAATAGTGGCTTTTATGAAGTTCATGTTGAATTAGTAGACATAGCATCATTTGTATCTCCCTATTAATTTACTGAATTTCAAAACCAGATTTCTTTGTATTGCATAGAATTTATCAAGCCAGATATAGAGTTAATTAAATAATATACAGCCAGGAGGGAGGTTCTAGAGGGAGGGGATATATATACCCCTATGACTGATTCATCTTGATGTTTGACAGAAAACAACAAAATTCTATAAAGCAATTATCCTTCTATTAAAAATAAATAAAAATTTAAAATTCTATATGGCCTATTAAAAAAAACCACACAGATTAGAATTGTATAATAGTCACTGCCCACAGACAGGTAGTAGGGTTTGGTTGAGAAATAAAACATTCAAATTACTATTGACTCTGGGTCATAGTTACTGTTCTTCAATAACTGCTTCACGTGATCATCAATCTATACTTGGAAACTTTCCAATGAATAGGTTTTTAAAGGGAAGAAAAGGCTTTGATAATCATTTTACTGCTCAACAGCTTAAATAATTATTTTCTTGCTGAGTGGACACCATTCCTCCTTGAGGAAACTGTTAGCCCACCATGTTCAGAGCCAAGTAACTCACAGCAGAGGCTGTGGGGTGGATAGCATGAGTCACAGGCCAGAGCAGAGATGTGGCGGTGACTCAAAGGAGTCTTCAAACCCTCTAAGGGCAAGGGGAGGTTGAATTATCAGAGAGTCTTCTCAAGTCCTCGGACCCTGAAAAACCTTACACCTCTACTGTGAGTTTACCCAGAAAAGACTTCAGTAACAGATATTCAGGCTACCCAGGGTCAGAACTGAGCAAGCTGAACTGCAAGGAAGCTAAGTTCACATCACCTATTAGTCACCCAGACTCCCAGCTCCACAGAGTCCTGCTCATATTCCTGGTGGCCATCTTGGAAAAGAGTAACAACATAAGAGCATCTGAAACACTGAACAGCTGTCCAAAGAAGCACATTAAACCTAAAGAGATACATGTGCTGCAACAAAGATGGGCCTGGAGAATAGCACACTCAGTGAAGTCAGTCAGACAGAGAAAGACAAATGTATATGTCACTTATATGTGGAATCTACAATAACGGTACAGACTAACTTATTTGCAAAATAGAAACCAGACTCACAGACATAGAAAACAAACTCATGGTTCCCAAAGGAGAAAGAGGGGGGAGGGATAAGTCAGGAGACTGGGATTATCATATAACACACTACTATATATAAAACAGATATTAAGGACCTACTATATAGCACAGAGAACTGTGCTCAATATTCTATGATAACTTATATAGGAAAAGAATATAAAAAATAATGGGTATATGCATACACATGATTGAATCACTTTGCCATATATCTGAAAGCAATGCAACATTGTAATTCTACTCCAATAGAAATTTTTTGAAAAGAAAGAAACAGATAAAATTATTTTTGTCTCACTTGGCTTTATATCAGACTGGGCTAAGCAGCTTTGTGTGTTTTGTTTTCTTTTCTATGCAACCAGGTAGACACTTGATGAGAAAGATCAGTGTGAGTAAATTGGTGACCCCGCCACCTACTTTTCTGAGCTGTTCAAACACTTTTCCATGATTACTGGGGGAAGAAGCAGAAAGTGAAGGCTCACAGTGACAGAGGAGCAATCTTGAGTTCTGCTTTTTTTAGGATTTCCAACTAAAATATTGTTATATGTTTTCATAAAACTTCAGCCATAGTAGCTTGAGAGTGCAAAGTTATAAAATTAAATAAAGAGGACTATGAGTAAGTTGGGCAAACTCCAGGAGATGGGGAGAGACAAAGAGACCCGGCGTGCTGCAGTCCATGGGGTTGCAAGGAGTCGGACATGACTTGGCGACCGAACAACAAATGAGTAGCCGTACCAATTGCCTATCAAAGCTGATCACTTTTTTTTCTTAAATAGAGAATAACCAGGCTGAAGAGTTACAAGTGATGTTTTCCAGCATAGTATATAAAACCTTCATCAGCTGCTAGCATCAACCACATCCAAATCATTTAACTAAAAACTGGATCTGACTTCTGAGTGATGCAAAGCCTGACTCGGGAAAATGGCAAGGTTTGTAGTGATTTAGAACCTGGCTATCGGGAAACTTGATTACAAAGTAAAATATGCAGAAGTTTGAGGCAAGGCATAAAAAATGTCATGCAAATAGGGGAGCAGTCAGGAAAAGGCTGAGATCAAATCTCATTTCCTCATAAGCTGTGCCACTTTATTGTGATGCTCCAAGGGGCTGTCTCTTGTGACGGTCAAGGGCCCCAGTCCAGCATCCAGGCTGCCTGGGCTTGAATCCTGCTCTGCCCTTTACTGACTTTCATTACAATCACTCAGCCTGATGGTACATGGAGGTTCTCACTTGTAAATAGAAATAATAACATTGTCTTCACTGGCTGTAGAGAACTGAATGTTCCAACTGTATCGAGTACTTACAGAGTGCCTACAATGCATGAAACACTCTGTAAGTCTGAGTTGTTATTGTCACTGCTGCTAGTCATACCAATTATTATCAGGACCTACCACGAGTGTGTGGGAGGCATAGGTGACAGGCTGGGGAGCGGGATTACCATGACCCCTGCCCTCTGAAGGACTTCCCTCGTGGCTCAGTGGCAAAGAACCTGGCTGCCAATGCAGGAAACTCAAGACTCCCTGCAGAAGGATATAGCAACTCACTCCAGTAATCTTGCCTGGGAAATCCCATGGACAGAGGAGCCTGGCAGAGAACAGTCCATGGGGTCGCAAAAAGTTGGACACAACTTAGCAACTAAACAACAACAACAAACAATTGCCCTCTGAGAGTTTGCAATCTAACAACCAGAAAAGATTAGAGTGAACAGTCTTTAGTGTTTTCTAGTTAAAAGATCAATAGGTTGTAACATGAATTGCATGAATTGCATTTTAAATGCAAACTGCAATATACTCAAGAAAGCTGTTAACTACTAGGCGGTTTTCTGGAAAGGGCACTGGCGATCCACTCCAGTATTCTTGCCTGGAGAATCCCAGGGATGGGGGAGCCTGGTGGGCTGCCATCCATGGGATCGCACAGAGTCGGATATGACTGAAGCGACTCAGCAGCAGCAGCAGCAGCAGGCGGTTTTCAGATGGGTTTCTGAGAAACCCTGGGTTTTGAGTAGTGATTCTTCTGAGCAGGGGGAGGGGAAGAGAAGGCAGAGAAAGAGGACACTGCAAAGGGACAGTGGAGGTTAGCGTACCTTTCCAAATCTTAGCAATTGACAAATAAGATGTTTGAGAAAACAACTTGCAAATGATTTGTGTAATGGCATCTCAAGTGCTTGAAAGGGACTTCCCTGGTGGTCTAGTGACTAAGACTCTGAGCTCCCAATGCAGGGGGCCTGGGTTTGATTCCTGGTCAGGGAACTAGATCCCACATACCACAACTAAAGCCAAACAAATAAATATTTAAAGAAGAAAAAGAAGCTAAAGTGCTTGGAAAATTTAGTATCTTAAACAGGTTAAGAATTTCCCTTTCACTCTTGCTATTAACACTATTATTTAGCCAAACATTTGGATCTTTAGCAAACCATTTAGATCCTAAGAAAAAGATTATAAAATTCAAACTGACCTCTGTATTATCACACACTCCTAAAGTCAAATTTTCTTATACTTGATCCAACAGCAATGGCTACAAAATATACCCTCTGAGAACTAGACTGTAATGTTCTATTTTTCCAGAAAAATCAAGTACTGGTAATCTCCTGATTCACAGAAAGAAACAAAAATGTGTATAGAAAATTCTCACATTTTTCTTTCATGAACTTTCTTCAGCAGTTGGTGCCCATGACCACTGATAACAAGTGGGACCAGAATTAAATCAATAAATAAACAGTGAAAGTTAACCAAAACCTTGGAAAAGGACCAGGTTCAACTTGTTATTTCATGGGTTCTCGGGCAATGCTTTTAGAGAGCACACATGTTCTGTGTTCTATTTTTGTTCCCAATCCTCTCGGCAGAACTACATGTCAATATTTCATGGCCTCCCACACCTCTAAACTTTCAAGTGTTCAGATATTTGAGTCAGTCTGAAACCACCGAAGTATATGCTGTATTGTTTTAATATAATGGAGCACAGAACCTCTGCATGCTCAAGAGCTCACCTGCCAACTCTGCAGGCTATTTGAGAAGCCGCAGGGTGATACACAACCATTAACATCAGCTGTGCTATTTGTGATCCGTGGCAACTCATCCACGGGGAGCTGAGGACACTGCCTCCTAGAACATTGCATCCTCAGTCCTGAAATGAACAGCAGTTTGATGTGATTGCAAAACACAGGGGGAGAATTTAGAAAAGCATATGGTAGCCCCAATTCCATGGGACCCATCCACACGTTCCCAATGCCCTTCTAACTTTTAGGAAGGATTTACCAAAGTTTTAGGTGTGAGAGCCAGCCCATGGCACCTCAAGCAAGAAAGTTTGCCTTCCAGGTCAACGTTGTGACCTCAGGGAAATTATGAACTCATGTTCAGTGAAATTCAAGAGGGAGTTGATAACAAACTCTTTTCCAAATATACAGTAGAGGAATTTGGGGGAAAAGAAGAATATACTATCTAGACTAAAAATCTCCAGCCTCAATGGCCTGTGACAACAAAACAAGGTTATACCTCCTAATTTCTAGAAATTTGCCCACCTTCAAAGCTCCAAAACTTTCTGCATCTCTTCCTAGGGATCTCCTCTTCTGCAGCCCAGGAACCACTCCCTCAAGGCTCTTCAATTTGTGTCTTGCTGTTGGCTTGCAGGATTATTGCCCCCACACCACTGCTGCCAGCCATGAAGGATCCAGTGACACAAGACCAAGCTAGAGTTTGCACCAAAATTTATGATAGGGAGGGAAAAAAACTGAAGAGTAACACAGGAACCGGCTACACAGAGAGCATGCAAACCCAAACTGGCCTTGGGTACGGTGGATAGTACTCATTGGTTTCAGCTGTTCTCCTGCTTCTTCCTCCTTCTCCTTAATTGGGGGTTAACCAGGGCCTCTTAAAGGGCCAACATGTAACTTACATCTCAGAAGTTCCAGAAATAGAAAACCTTGAATATAAGCAGCATGAGGACAAAATAAATGGGATAACAGTATTCCAAAAAGTGCATTTTGAAGTATGTTACAGAAAAAGAAGAAGAGAGGGAGTTAGAGAGGGGGGGGAGATGGAGAGAGTAAAAGGGGGAAGAGAGGAAAAAAGAGAGAAAGACTGAGAATTATGGGCCTGTACCTATGTCCAAATGGTATCTTACACGTGATTTGAATGTTCAGAAAGCCTAGGAGAGATCCACAGGCCTGCTAAGCCTTCTCATAAATTTCTGATCTTTAGCCTTTCAAAGGTTATAGCTGTGGAAACGCAGATGTTGTAGTTTGAAAGTACCAGGAATCTCTGGGTCTCAAAATCAAAGCCAATTTCCATTAAATACAAAATCTGTGGCTTGAGCTTCAGAGCACCGTATGGAAATAAGGAAAGAGTTCTACTATACTGATTTCATCTGTAGCACTTTTGCATTTTACAATTTTTAACATGTTTCTTGTTTATTATCTGCCTCCCTCCCATGGGACTATAAGTTCTGTGAGGACAGAAGACACAATTCTCTTGCCTATTAATTTATATTGTTGCTGTTGTTTAGTCCCAGAGTCATCTCCGACTCTTTTTGAAGCCCCATGGACTGTAGCCCCCCAGGCTCCTCTGTCCATGGATTTTCTCTGGGAAAGAATACTGAAGTGGGTGGCTATTTCCTTCTCTGGGGGATCTTCCTGCCCCAGGGATTGAACCTGTGTCTCCTGCATTGGCAGGCAGGTTCTTTACCACTGAGCCACATTAATATCCCCAAATTAAGTCTAGGACATAGTTGGAACTCAAAAAAAAATTACAAATGATTAACTAAAGGATCTGGAGAGAAGGAGAAAAACAAAAAACGAGTACAGCTAGTGAGTAACATGGCAGTGAATTAACCAGCTGGTGGACTGGCCAGCATAGGGCAGACGCCATAATGTGACAAGTCCCCCCCAGTAACAGGGTAACACCAGATGTGTTGGGGAGAGAGATCTTGCTCCTGAGGAACAACTGGGAATTAGAGAATTTTCTCATTGAAAGGGCTAGGAGATAAGCTTAGTGACTTTGGGATGCTTTCAAAGCCAGGTTACTGCCAACCTACGGGAGAATTCAGTCCTCCCAGCTCCTGGTTTTAAGTGCCATGTTCTCTGAAGCAGAGGCAGCAAATAGAGATGTGAATGTTAAAACAATGTCCATTAACAGAGGAACAGATAAAGAAGACGTGATCCGTATATACCATAGGACACCACTCAGTCATAAAAGAGAATGAAATAATGCCATCTGCAGCATCAAGGATGGACCTAGAGACTGTCACACTGAACGAAGTCAGACAGAGAAAGACAAATGTCACATGATATCACTTATGTGGAATCTAAAAAAAATTACACTTATTTACAAAACAGAAATAGAATTATAGATGTAGAAAATAAACTTATGGTTACTAGGGGTAAGGAGGGGGATACATTGGGAAACTGGGATTGATATACACACTATTATATATAAAATATATAATTAATAAGGACCTACTGTATAGTATAGGTAACTCTACTCAGTATTCTAAAATGATCTGTATGGAAAAAAAATCTTTAAAAAGTGAATATACTTATATGTATAATAGATTCAGTTTGCTGAACAGCAAACTTGTTGTTACAAAGTAACAACATTGTAAACCAACTATATGCCAATAAAAGTTTTTTAAAAAAAGATGGGCTGGAACTCCCGGCAATTGACTCACCAGCCTTCTTCTAGCTCCATAAATACACACAGTGGCCTCCCAGCCCAAAGGCTTGATTTAAAGGATGAGAAGAGGTAAAATTTGCAGAGTTGATCCCTGAGCTGAACAGGGATGGGGGAATATACTGTCAGGGTGGGGGTGGGGGTGAGAAGTTGGCAGGTTGGCAAGGAGGGTAGGGGAAGGTTCTGGGCTTTGAGAAAGAACATCCACAGAGGAGAGGACTGTGCTGTGTTGCTACAGCTGGGGAGCGTGGGAGGCATGGAAAGAGATCACAGAGGGGGAGCTGCGGGAATGGCAGTGAGATGCCTGAGTACCCTGGATCTCCAGTCTCGCTGCACAGCACAGTGGTTGCTGTGAGGCCCTGGAGCCCTCTACCAGTTCCTGGTCGAGAGTTCCTGCCATCTTAGACCTTGGCCCCAGGACCTGGGGGCTCTGGGGTTGTCTCTGCCTTCTGCCCAGTCCCAAGCTGTGTCTCTCAGAGACTTCTCACCCCACTGCATCAGAAGAGTAACTCAAGCATGGGTTCACATTATTTAATTTTTCATTCTGAAAGTTCAAAGGCTTCACAGCTGCTGTTGCTTCTAATCTAACATTTGCTGCTTAACCTAAACCCAGAAAACTCTGCCATAAGAGACACAGAACTTCCCGCAGGTTTAAAAAATAAAAATCCAACACAAAGTCTGTAAAATATAAGGGTGAGCAAAGAGGACATGTCCATGAACTTGGCTTATACCTGCCCTATGAATGAATGATCCTGCTAATCTCACCTTTAAGCTACAATTTACTTGCAGAGTGATTTGTAACCACCTTGGCAAAGCCGATGGTGACAGTTGGGAGATGCGGCTGGATTCTGTGGTTATCCTCAGGTTACAAATAAGCTGTGTGTGTTCACGTGGCTGTATCCTATGGCACTTGCTCTGTTTTGTAAACTATGTCAGCGCGAACTCTAATAGCATCTCAGATTTATTTGGCAATATTCTTCAGAAAAACCTCAGGATGCTTTTCACATATGCCATTCTTTTATTCCTTTAGGACTTCCATTGAAAAGATTCTTAGAGGCAGACATAAAATAAGAAATCCATTCTTTCCTTTGGGAGCGCTCTATAAAGTGTTTCCCAGGTCAGTGAAATTCGCTTCACATTTATAGATATTCTTCTTACCTTTCCTGTGTGTGATTTTTCTCTCCCATCTTCTACCTGCACCCTCTGTTCTAAGCATATTTTCTTGTGGGACACTGTCTTTTGGCTCCCTGGCTTTCTTTATCACCACCTTGCCAGGCTCTCACTTTTTTCTTTTGCCTGAGCTATATCAGGTGGAGATTTCAAGTATTCTTCTTTTAAAAATTTATTTTATTTTTTGATTAATTTTTATTTTTTAGTTTGTTTTGCTTTACAATACTGTATTCATTTTGCTATGTATTGACATGAATCAACCACGAGTGTACATGAACTCCCAATCCCGAACCCCCCTCCCCGCTCTCACCCCATACCATCTCTCTAGATTATCCCTGTGCATCAGTCCCAAGCATTCTTCATCCTGCATCGAACCTAGACCGGCGATTCGTTTCACTTATGATATCATACATGTTACACTGCCACTCTCCCAAATCATCCCACCCTCTCCCTCTCCCTCAGAGTCCAAAAGGCTGTTCTATACATCTGTGTCTCTTTTGCTGTCTCGTGTACAGGTTTATCTTTACCATCTTTCTAAATTCCATATATATGTGTAAGTATACTGTATTGGTGTTTTTCTTTCTGGCTTACTTCACTCTGTATAATCGGCTCCAGCTTCATCCACCTCATTAGAACTGATTCAAATGTATTCTTTTTAATGGCTGAGTAATACTCCATTGTGTATATGTACCACTGCTTTCTTATCCATTCATCTGCTGAAGGACATCTAGGTTGCTTCCATGTCCTGGCTACTATAAATAGTGCTGTGATGAACATTGGAGTACACGTGTCTCTTTCAATTCTGGTTTCCTTGGTGTGTATGCCCAGCAGTGGGATTGCTGGATCATAAGGCAGGTCTATTTCCAGTTTTTTAAGGAATCTCCACACTGTTCTCCATAGTGGCTGTACTAGTTTGCATTCCCACCAACAGTGTAAGAGGGTTCCTTTTTCTCCACACGCTCTCCAGCATTTATTGTTTGTTGACTTTTGGATCGCAACCATGCTGACTGGTGTGAAATGGTACCTCATTGTGGTTTTGATTTGCATTTCTCTGATAATGAGTGATGTTGAGCATCTTTTCATGTGTTTGTTAGCCATNATTGGAAAAGACCCTGATGCTGGGAGGGATCGGGGGCAGGAGAAGAAGGGGACGACTGAGGATGAGATGGCTGGATGGCATCACAGACTCAATGGACGTGAGTCTGAGTGAACTCCGGGAGTTGGTGATGGACAGGGAGGCCTGGCGTAGTGCGATTCATGGGGTCGCAAGGAGTCGGACACGACTGAGCGACAGAACTGAACTGAACTGAACGTGAAGAACAGAGATGGCAGATCAATCCCACCAGCAGATGCAGTAAGGGGACCAGAAATCCCATTATCATTATCTACTGGGTTGGCTAAAATTGTTTGTTTGCTCTTTTTCGTAAGATGTTACAGAAAACCCAAAAGAATGTTTTGGTCAACCCAATACATCTGACAATCACCCATTCCTCTAAGATAGTTCTGTTAATTTTAGAATATATTTCCACTAATTCCATTGTTAACTTGCAGCTTAATAATAAAAAGCAATAAGAATAATAATAATAGCTAGTATTTATTATACACCTGCTAAATTCCAGGCATAGTGCGGAACACTTCATATTCAGTATTCATATTATTTCATCTAAGTCTCTCAATATGACCACATATTCTCATTACCTGTGTTTACCAGTGTATTGGTGTTCCGTTGTTGTATGGAAAATTGCAACAAATTTAGTGACTTGAAACAACACATATTCTGTAAGTCAGAGAGATTTAAGGTCTTGTTTTATGCCTGAAACTGTAGAACTCATGGGGGTTGGCCAGAGAACTTCTACACTTTCAATATCTCTGATTTCTCTGCTGTTGACCTTTAGAACTGACTTTTACAGTGATTAGGTCAAGCCCATCTCTATATTTTTGCTTTTGATTAATTCAAGTTCAACTGAATTCAAGTTCAATAACCTTAATTACATTTGTAAAATCTCCTTTGCCATGTCACATAATATAACCAGGAGAGTGATTCCTCATCCTATTCACAGGTTTTGCTCATTCTTAACAGGAAGGAATTATAAAAGGGAGAAGGTCACTGAGGGTCTTTGTATAATTCTGCCTTCCACAACTTGTGAGGAACCTACTAACTAGAGAAGTTATGTTGTTTGGCCAAGGCCAAACATATAGGAAGTCCCAAGTCAGGTCCAAAACCGAACCCATACTATTCAAAGCTTTTGACACTAATCCTTAAGATGCATTTCTGACCCCAAAGGAACCAGGGCTTTGATGATCGAGATGGAATATATGAATCTTTACCCCTTCACACCAGCTCACTTACTTTCAGAAAAGCATTCACTTCCTCATCTTCATTAAAAGTCTTTAAAGTTCAATGTCAAGTTAACTTCCTTTTATGCACAACTGCTAGAATATTTCTGCAAAGTATAGCTCTCATCAGATCACTCTTCAGCTCAAAAATCTCCCCCTAGCTGTCCCCCTCTTGCCATATCAAATCCAAATAATAGGATCCCACCCTACATTTCTATCTTTATTTCAACTCCTCCCTATCACACATTCTATTGGCCCCTCTCTGCAACAAGCACGATGTCCCGATGCGAGTATATATCATCTCCTTGGTCTGTGATGTCTTTTTCCTTTAAATTCCTTCTTAAAACTTCATCTCTTCTTCACCTTCATCTCTTCTAGGGGACCTTTTCCAATTCTTTCTGTATACACTGATCCTCGCCTTCTAGGAATTCCTATTATACTTAAAGTCAGCAGCACATACTTAAGCATTAGACTGTTCTCAAAATTTTCAGGATATCTGTTGCTTAACTAACTAGTTTGTAAGTTGCTTTGGGAAGTACCAAGTTGTTCTTCTTTGACAACCTCCACATTCCTGAGAACAGCAGAAAAATCACATTGCAGGCAGTCAACACATAGAGGTTGATTGATGGAGTTCTCCCAAGTTGGATTCTTCCTTCTCAACCAAGAGAATCTACCCAATGTTTAGAAAGCAGCTTTAGCTCTTCCAAAGATGCAAACTGTTGTTGTTATGCATCCAGTTTGGTTTTGGACATCAGTACCAGGAATCTGTATGGCCACATGCCTTCTCATTCTGGAATAGGCTACTACTACCCTGGGGCTAACGGCACCCGCCCAAGCTTACAGAACAGACTTCTCTGACATTCCTTTTGCCTGCATGTTGCTCCCACCAATTACTCCAGAGCTTTATTTTGATTAGGAATAAGAAGACATGATATTTGAGGATTTGGGTTTAAGTTTATGTGCAAAGTTAAAACAGAACATCTGAATTTGTTTGCTTTCTCAACAAAAATATTAGGAAATGCAGTGATATAAGATGTTCACGAGAGTCAAGAAGAGGTATGAAGGAAAAACACAATGAAAACTATTGTATACAATACTGGATTTTTAATGGATTTTAGCAACTTGGAAATAAGTTTTAGCATTTACAAGAGAGTTCAAGAAATGGCTATATCCAATTTTCATGTATCATATTTCCCCCCAATAAACCTATATTTTTATTAATTTAAACTACTTGTGATCATTAAAAAAAAAAGAAAGAAAAAAAACACCACCTATTCCTCCATGTCTTCAGGTTAATCACAGCAGGCAGAAGTGACTGACATGAAATGAAAGACTTCTTTCTAGGGCACCAGCCAATGAGAGAAGCAGAATTGTCTTATTGTGACTTTTTAAACCTTAAAATGTCTTCCAGCCCACCACCCCCAGGACAGCCACCAAGAGCATCAGTAGATTAATAACAAAGAAGAAATGAGCTTCCTACTCACCAGTGTAGGCATTCAATGTCACTCAAAGTTAGAATAATGAAAACAAGTTAACATTTTATTGGTTTTTTCCACAACCACAAAAGCAGGTAATACAGACCATTCAGGACTTCTGTTTAACATGAAGGTGAAATACACGTCCAATCTCTGCCCTAAATATCAGATCAGAACCTGCAATTGAATTCTTGCAGGCATTTCTATTTATTTTTGTTTTACTGGAGATCATAGTATGGCCCTTTCATTTCTCAACTCTGGAATGCTCTCTTCCCCAACCTAACAGATCTGATGCATCAGTTCTTATTCTGTGTTTTCATACAGACACACCAGGCTGCATCTGTGGAAGTCAGGTGGAAGATTCACACCCTGGATCTCTTAGCATGGAAACTGGTCTTGGCCATGGTTTTGGTCTTGGAGAGACAGTGGACAGGGTGACAGCCACAGTGATTCTAATGTTTGTAGGATGGCCATCATCAGTAGATACAAAGTAAGTTGGGTAACTCATTTCATCTTTTTGGGCGTTCATGTTACTAAACGAAACCAAGTGAATTACAAGGATGGACGAAGTGGGGAGTGGCAATGAACATTTATTAAGCAGTTTCCATAGACCAGGAACATTGATAAGACCTTTAGTTTGGTGTTTTGACTTGACACAAATGCTTTAAGTAGTTGTTAATATGAATATTTTAGAGATGAGAAAATTAAACCATTAATGACATAACTAATAAAGGTTGGTTTCTAGGGAAAGGAAAGCTAGGACAGACCTAGACAGCATATTAAAAAGCAGAGATATCACTTTGCCGACAAAGGTCTGTATAGTCAAAGCTATGGTTTTTCCAGTAGGCATGTATGAACATGAGAGTTGGACCGTAAAGAAGGCTGAGTGCCAAAGAATTGATGTTTTTGAACTGTGGTGCTGGAGAAGACTCTTGAAAGTCCCTTGGACATAAAGGAGACCAAACCAGTCAATCTTAAAAGAAATAACCCTGAATATTCACTGGAAGGACTGATGGTAAAGCTGAAGCTCCAATACTTTGGACACCTGATGCAAAGAGCTGACTCATTGAAAAAGATCCTGATGCTGGGAAAGACTGAAGGCCGGAGAAGAAAGGGGCTGCAGAGGATGAGATGTTTAGACAGCATCACTGAGTCAATGGACATGAATTTGAGCAAACTCCAGAAGATAACGGAGGACAGAGGAGCCTGCCTTGCTGTAGTCCATGGGGTCACAAAGAGTCAGACACAACTTAAGCAACAACAAAAATAAAGGTTGGTACCACAACTCAAATCCTACTCTCTTTCTAACTCCAAAGATGCTTCTGTTGCCACACTGCCAAACTTTCACTGGTTTACCACTATTTGAATGCTGAGCTGAGATGTAAGGAATATCCAGCAAAGCAAAAGTTAAAGCACTATTTTTTAGAGTTAAATAGTCACAGCATGCTAATGAGTTCCCTTAGTCTGTGTCAGCAAAATAACACTGTAAGAAAAATTATTCACTAACTCATCTGTCTGACACAGAGTCCCTTTTTAATTTCCCCCTCACTGAGTTCTGAAAAAAAAAGGAGCGCTCAGATACAAGTGTCATTTCGAGTCTTCCCAAGTTTTCATTTTATTTTTTAGTCTTTTCTATGTCTATTTCTATTTATTTCTCTGACGCCTATCACCATGGTGTCTAGGTCTCCAGACAAACACATTAAGCTAAAACAAAACATATGAGAGAATTGAAAAGAAAAGCTTCCCAGATCGCTCTCCTCTGGAGCTAAATTTTGTTGATTTAGAGATAACTGATTGAGACGTGAAACCCTGGGGCTACACTGGCAGTGCTCAGAATGGGCTTTGGTGGCAATTTGCTATGATTTAGCAGCAGCCATGGAAATGATGATTTACCTACAAACCATTTTTGAAATAGAAGAAGAGTAAAGGAAAACCAGGCGAATAAGACACAGAAAGTAACTCATTTTGATCATGTAAGTTTATTCACCTCTTAGAATTAGATCTCAACACTCCAAAAGATACCAGAGTGAAAACAAGGTACCTAGAAGGCATGAGAGAGAAGAGCTTTTCTGTTGCTTTTTCTGTTCCCTTTTGGTTTACTTATCCAAATCATCCCATGATGGCTCTGAAAATGCAGAGCCCACACAAAACTCTCATTACAGAAATAAGCAAACTGATCCAAAGGATCGGGCCATATAAATGTAATCTATGTCACTGTGATACTAAGAGTCACTTTTTAAAGAACAATAGGAGTAAGGCAGTGAAATAATAGCATTGGAATTCATTTTTAGGGAGAATGAACATTCTGTAGAAAAAGAGGAAATCTGCTATACAATATTTTATAAATACTCTCAAAGTTTGTCTTTTGGAAGTCTGATATCACGCCCCTCCCATTAGCTTCACCATACATGTGTGTGCACACACACACAAACACACACACACACTACTAAAGCCCATCTAATTCCTGGGGATCGTGGTCACCATACCATCCATTAGCTGCTTTGTAAAGAAACATCTGCAAGGTCAAGGGAGAAACATTCAGCCTCCTGATGGACACAATCCTGGTGTTTCTGATCCCAGGGTACACAATGGATAATGACTTTTCGAAAACACAAATCTCATTGTGCATTTTCAATGGCTTTTCCTTTTTTTAACATCAAAAGCAAAATCTTCAATGTGACTGCAAGTTGTCACATGATCGGGCTGTGGCCCTGTGGCTTTTTCTGCAACCATTAGCCCAGCCTCCTTCACTCCACACATTCCAGCTTTTGTGCAGGTCCCTGAATAGGCCACACCCTCCTCAACTCATGCCCTCTGCCTACAACGTTCTTTCTTTCTCCTCTGAAGCTGCCTTGAAAATTATTTTAAGTAATGTCTATTGACTTATCTGACTACATGTGTAATGAATGCTCTTGAATAAAATTTAGAAAATACTGGCGAGTTTTAAAAAAAAAAAGCAAAGATAATAGGCTCACAATCCAGAGATACTATTCAGTATTTGATGTGTTTCTTTCTCATGAACTTCTTAATGCAAGTTGTGATCATCGATCTTTTCTAATGGTCAGAAGATAATTATTTCTTTCTCAGTTCTACTAATAATTACTTTTGAAAAATTTTTGGAAACATTCTTTAATACAAATTTCCTAAATGAGCAAAGTCAGATACAAAAGTGAGCCTGGTGAAGGTTCTAGCTTTGTCGAAAAAATTTGGAGATGACGTGATAAGTAAGAAGTGGATTTACTTGGAGAGAAACACACTCCACAGACAGAGTATGGGCCATCCCAGAAGGCAAAAGAACTCAGAAATATGGTGTGGTTACTTTTTATGGGCTGGGTAACTTCATAGGCTATAGAGTGGGAGGATTATTCTAATTACTTGGGTGGTGGTGGCGATCTCCAGGAATTGGGCCACTGTCCACTTTTTGACCTTTTATGCTGGCTCAGAACCATCATGGCATTAATGGGTGTGTCATTTGGCTAATGTGTTACAGTGAATGTATAATGAGGCTCAGATCTACTAGAAGTCAACTCTTGCTCCATCTTGGACTCGGTTCTATCTGGTCTTTGTCATGTCCTAAGACTATAATGGGGCTTTCCTGGTGGCTCAGCCAGTAAAGAATCTGCCTACAATGCGGGAGACCTGGGTTTGATCCCTGGGTTGGGAAGATACCCTAGAAAAGGGAACAGCTACCCACTCCAGTTTTCTGGCCTGGAGAATTCCATGGACTGTATAGTCCATGGGGTCACAAAGAGTTGGACATGACTGAGCGACTTTCACTTTCACTTTCAAGGCTATGTTATTCTCTCAAATGTTGATGTTGTGCCCTGCCCACTTCCCTCTTATTTCAAAAGTACTTCTGAGCAACTCTTTCCCACATTTCTTTTACTGTTCATCCTACACACTACTCTGTATCTCAACTTTATTAGTATAACCTAGTATATTAGACTCCAATTTTTAAAATTATATTTAAAATTAATTTATGAAGCTTTTATCTTAATATTTTTATTCATGTATGAATTAAACATATAAAATTATTCTTAAATCTTTATTTTAGCTAATTTAATGTTCATTAGTTTCTTTATACTTCAACTTCCTCTTTCTTGAGTTCTTTATGTCTTTCTCAATCATCTAAACTACAATATCAAACAGCATTTTAAATTATAGTACCTAAATAATAGATATTCTCAGCCTTAGTTAGGTGAGAAAGTTCTTTTGTTTGCATAACAAAAAAATTTCATGTTTTCCATTAAAATACAACTAATTTTTCCTGAAATTTAAACAGTTTTTGCTTTGTGTCTTAGCACTTAGTGTTATGGAAGGAATATCCAAAATCGCCCTGAATTTCTTCCTTCCTCCTTTCATTGTTAAAGCAATTTTCCCTTATCAAGTTTTTTTTTCAAGTTTTATCTGAATGTACCTTAATGTGGTTTCTTTTTTTAATTTCATCCAAAATAAAATGAGATTTGTCAAACTCCATAATTCAGAATTATCCAAGTTTCTGGAAGCTTTATTTAAGGATGACTTTTCTTACGTTACTACTTCAATTGTTTTACTTTCTTCCTCGGGGAAAGTGAAACTTTAAATTGAATCTCCATTTTGTCTGCCAGTCTATGATCTTCTGAGTCACTATTTTTATCACTTTATTCTTGGGAGACAGTCTCAAGTTTATTCTCTACATCCTAGATTTATTTTCCACAGTGTCAATTCTGCTCTTTACTGCATCAGTTAGGATGTGAATATTATCACCATATTTTAAGTTTTCTTGGGAAATTTCCTTATATAATTATATCCCTTTCCCTCTTGGCTTATAATGTCTTCATTCCCACCTGTTTTCCTTTACAGATTTGTTTGTGTTTTTCTCAGAAAGATTCTATCTTCTTAAATCCTATTAGGAGGTTAATATGTGCAACGATTAGTGCTTCGCAGACTCTATCTAGTGTTGCTTAGAGCTTCCACTGCCTTTTTAACTCTCTGAACAGGTGGAATATATATTATACAAACTATAATCACAGGTTAGTGCTAACATTTCTTTTCCTGGCTCTTCCTTCTTTCCCTTCGCATTTCATGATGCAATCGGTCACACCATTGACAGCTAACAAACCACAGAAGCCCCACCCAACAGACAAACATCCACAGTTTATGCCTAGTTTTTAAGGAACCAAATACCAATTGAATGTACAAATGAGGTGTTAATTTAGGAGGTGTTCTGTTAAGTAAAATAAGCCAAACACAAGTGTTGTATAATCACATACATACAAATATGAATTTTTGCCATAGCTTCCAGCTAGATTCAAACTGTTGCATGTCTACAGCAAGGAGCAGACAATGGGGTGGGATGCAACATAATTCTTTATTGCTCAATGGTCCTAATTCAAATAGGTCTGTCAATTACATCTCTCAATTCATTCCACTGATCATATAATTCACGATAATTTCTCTGAGAAGTTTTGGCAATAGCCTTTCCCTTAGTCCTAGCTTTAAGTTTCCTTTATGATTGATAATTTTCTGAGTTATAACAATTAAATTATTGGGAAATTTGGAGATATTGCAATAGGTACCATTTAAAAATTAGAAATGTCTTTCAAATTTTCGAAAAATAACTAGGGTTACCCTATCCTGAGAAATTCAAAGCAAATGACTTGGTGGTCCTATACACGTGTGCACATTTCATTTTATTTATTCATTATTATTTCATTTTATTTATTTATTTATCTGTATATTATAACATCACCATGTACTTTTTGTGTTTCTTCCTACAAATTTAGAAACCCACTTTACTTAAAATGTATAGTGTTATAGAGTGATTTTTAAATGCTTCCCATCTCTCTTTAAATATGTTTTAAGAGTTATATTCTGGTACCAGTTAAAACGACTCTACTTCAAAGTCTTCGTACAAGCAATCTGTATCCGATTTTCTAAAGATAATTGAGTAAAAATATATACTGGTCTCTTTCTTCCATTCCCCTAAAAAAAAAAAAAAGTTGGTTACACGTTCAGACTATAACCAAGGAAACCACCAGTCACTTGGCAGTCTCAAATTGTAACAGCAGACTAAATATCTAGGAGGAAATAAACGTACAAAGTGGTAAGTGTATAAAAAGGAAATAAATGCCAAAAGAAGAAATAAGTGCATACACAGAGTATCCAGAAAGGGAGAAAATGAGCATGGCAGAGTTGATGGAGCACTGGATTTGGAGTCTCTAGACTCCATGAGTTCATGCAGCCATATCTCCTAGTAATTAGGCAAACTGAAAGAGCCTCCTAATTTCTCTGACTTTCACTTTTTGAATCCTTGAAATGGACTCATTATAAGATTCATCCCTAATGGCTGCTATCACAATGAAAATCTATCATAACATGCTTTATAATAAAATGTTGTAAAAATAATGTCAAAGTGAAGTATAAGGACGCTTGAAGTATGGATGAACCTTGAAAACATTATGCTAACTGAAATAAGCCAAGCCAAAAGAACACATATTGTATGACTCCACATAAAATATTTAGGATAGGCAAATTTACACAGACAGAAAGATTCGAGGTAACGAGGGTCTGGAGGGAGGAGGGAATGGGGAATTATGCTTAATGGTTGCAATGTCTCCAGTGTGATTAAAGAAAAATGGAAATAGAAATGGTTGCAGTGTTTCTGGTGTGATTCAAAAGGATACAGAAAGTGGTGATGGCTGCACAACACTGGGAATATAACTAGTGCCATCCATTGTTACATTTAAAAATAGTTAAAACAGAAAATTTTATGTTATCTATTTTAATACAATAATTTATTAAAATTAGTTTTCACTGGAGTATAGTTGCTTTACAATGTTGTGTGAAAAATGGTATAGTTGACCTTATTTGCAAAATAGAAATAGAGACACAGATATAGGGAACAAACATACAGACACCAAGCCAGGGAAGAGAGGTGGGAAGAACTGGGAGATTGGGATTGACATATATATACTCTTGATACTATTTATAAAAATAGATAAAACTAAAATGAGAACCTAGTGTATAGCTCAAGGAATCCTACTTAATGTATTTTTTAATGTCAGGCTTTATCTTGTTATTTCACAGGTATTTTTTAAACCATTTGATACAACTTTGCTAAAAACTAATTGATAAATTTAGGGTGGTACTGCAGTGCTTGTGTGAATGCATGAACAACTTAAGTCAATCAATTTATATAAGCACCATGAACAAACATTTATGTAATGCTTATGTACAGGAACTAGTCACCATGGCTACAGGTATACTTGAGAGATAATTATTCACCCACTTAAAGGATAATCCCATCTATCATTTTAAAATGAGTTTTGGGGGATGTGTCTCATGATTTTCCTGTAGTAAAGAGGTACACGGGATGATTTATGACATAACTATGCCATATGTGAGCATCCCTCTGATAGCTGTGATGAAAACAAATGCGATAATATATATTTTCACCACTCAGGAAGCATGAATCATTAGAACATAAATAAATTTTCCCATTTCAAAACATATTCATGTTATCCCAAGAGTTGCTGCTTCCACCTGAATTCCCCATCATGTCTGAGGCTCACAGTTTTCCTTTGATGTTATCAAAGCAGCTGAACCTCAGAGAACCTGGGAACAATACATGACTTTCCGTATTGGCTCCTCTCCCCCACAATCCAGCATCATCCCATTTTCACTTCAGCTTTCATGAAGCAATCTCATTCCCAGTGGGAGTGGCTGAGATCACCCTCCCATTCCCCATAGTTAAACCTATCAACAGTTTCATGATAAATGCTCTCCCTGCACCAAAAACAAAATTGAGATGACTTCAGACCAAGACCTTAGAAGAAAGAAAGTCAGAGTTAATTCCCCAAACTGCAATAATTTTCATTTGTTGAATATTTTATCTCAGATGAATCATTTTATTTGTTGTAGTCACTTTTTTCTTAGTGTGATAAGTTAATTTAGACTGTATCAGCTCAATTTGAGCTGAATTACTGGGAGTTTTGTAATTGGTTTCTTGGTTCTAACATTATCTTATAAATGACATCTCATATTGAATTTAAGTCAGCAAGTATTTTGGAGTATTATATAGAGAGCATGGACATGCTCTATGAGACGCTAGTTATAGCAACGTTGAAGATAATAGACCGATTCCTTGATCCTAAAGATATAGGATATGGAGAGGAAGATTATATACTTGTAAATAAATGAAATCTTAGGAAAGATAAAGTTTCTCTTGAATATGTTTATTTTGCAGAATTAGGAAAATTTTCGAGAGAGAAGTAGCATTTATGATGGGTTTTATGGCAACATTGGAATATTTATTAGCATAACATGGTATGCTCAGCTGTGTGTGACTCTTTGCAGCCCCATAAACTATAGCCTGCCAGCTCCTCTATCCATGGGATTTTTCAGTCAAGAATATTGGAGCAGGTTGCCATTTCCTCCTCTAGGGGATCTTCCTGACCCAGGGATCAAACCTCAGTCTCTCGTGTCTCCTGCATTAGTAGGCGGATTCTCTACCACTGAGCCACCTGGGAAGCCCTAGAATGTTTATTATTGCACATTTAATCTGTTAATCGGAGAAGGCGGTGGCACCCCACTCCAGTACTCTTGTCTGGAGAATTCCATGGACGCAGGAGCCTGGTGGCTGCAGTCCATGGGGGTCGCTAAGGGTCCCACACGACTGAGCAACTTCACTTTCACTTTTCATTTTCATGCATTGGAGAATGAAATGGCAACCCACTCCAGTGTTCCTGCCTGGAGAATCCCAGGGACGGGGGAGCCTGGTGGGCTGCCGTCTATGGGGTCGCACAGAGTCGGACACGACTGAAGCGACTTAGCAGCAGCAGCAGCAATCTGTTAAACCTAAAGATACTCAAGGGTAAAGACTATCTTAGTTATCTGTGTACCCTGGAAGCAATCAAGTTATTAGGACAGGATCATAAATACATCTTGACTGGAATAAATACAATACTATAAGATTGATTGTGCTTCTTATTTAGGAAATATGTTCCTAAGTTACGAGGATTTTTATCCGCTCTTATTTACAATATTTAATAACCCTTGTACAAACTGATGCAGGGACTGAAAAGTTAAAACATAATCAGAGTTGAATGGGACTGGATAGGACCCACTCTATCGACTAAGAAATCATGAGTTTGAATTCCACCTCTGCTTATGAGGTATTTGGTCTTTCTGAGTTTTCAACTTGTCCACTGAGATTAGAAATAACAAAATGTGGTACACAGGGTTTGGGGATGATTTTTAAAATATTAAGCCTTTCAAAAAGTAGAAATTTAAAATACGATTCATTCAATATATGAAGTTAAATTAGACACAGCAAGACTCAGATTTCAAAAAAATCTTTTATTAATAATAATAGCACATGTGAATTGAATTGTTGATTGGGCATCAATGTCAAAAATATTATATTTTCATCAATCTTCAAACCAACAGCCACCCTTAGAAGCAGAAATAAAGAGACTTCATGTATAAAAATACTTCATGGTATTTATTTGCCTAAGCCTGGAAGTGGAAGAGACAGGCTTTGAGCCCTCACTCTCCAAATGCAAACTATTACCCAGTGAAATGAACAACTGCAAACTTCTGAATCTAGTAAGAAAACAGCTTTTTAATTTGCCTTCTGCTAGGGAAGATGTTTTTCCTCCTGTTCTCTGAAGGGTATTGTCTTTCCTTTTAAAAGAAGGTTTCCCTTTCTCTGAAGAAGCCTTCAGCTCTGGCTTCCACCTCTGTCAGTGTCTTCTCCGTAAGGGAGAAAGATTCACCTGGTTAGAGTGAGGCTGAGGAATAACGGTGTAGCCAGGCTTGCCGACGATGCAGGCTCCTTCCTCCACACAGTCCCCTACACAGCGTGTTCTGCCTCTGACTGGCAAGTCTGTTGTTGCCCTGATGCTCTGTGATGAGGTGAAGTTTTATTCAGGGGCAAAGCGTTGGAAACCTGGATTCAGCCTCAGTTCCAAGCGACCTGAATTAATTCGGATACCTTGATGCCTATCAAATTGCATGTTTATTTATCAGTTGGTTCAGCATCTGGAGATAGAGGTATGGTTAGCCATTAATTTCAAATTCTAACACATGTGAAATTTGGCCAGTTATATGGGCATTTTCCCATTATTCTTGCAACTTTATTTCTTATAGTTACCATGTTGATGCATTTAAATTCATTTCAGTGCAGAGACTAGAAGAAAAAAATCCAGCAATTTTTTCCAAATGATTATCAGCTTTCCCAATATGATTCATTAAATATTTTACATTTTTTCTTAATAAGTTTCATGACAGCTTTTTAAACTCTACATGGAAAATGGACCATAATGGATGCATGAAACTTTTGTATCCAGAATCCTTTTTTTTTTTCTCTTTCTCTAAGTTTATCTTAAAAAACATAGATACAGATAAAATATGGTCTGAGTATAACTAAATTGTCACTGAAGAAAAAATCAAGAGGATGAGAGTTTAATAGCTTACATGGTGGGAGAGGCAGAGGTTTAAGATAAAGAGGGTCTCTGGAGCCTGTCAAATCCTAGTTCTACATTATCAGATACATAATCATCTAATCTTTAACTCACTTAATATCACTAAGCCACAGCTTCACATCTATAAAACTGAATAATAGTACTTCATTATAGGATTGATCTGAGAATCAAATTTACACTAAGTGGTAACTTAGTGTTTTGCTATTACTATTATATTAATCATAATGATTTATTAACCAGTTACTGATTTTTCCATAGATAATAAAATAAAAAAAGTAATTTAGAGTTTGGTCAGAAAGAACCCAATAGAAAAGGATGAACTTTTAAGCTGTAAAATGTGTTAACCATTTTAATAAACATGTTTTAATTGTTTTTCATCAAGCTCATTTTAAAATAGGATCAATAAGCCATCAATATCTTTGGATTATTTAAGCAAGAGATGGAGTACTCACCCATGATCTCCTCAGTTAGTAAAAGCATGTTATGACTTTATACAATACTGACCATGGTAAATTTATTTTGTTGTTTTGTCTTGTTATAATTGACAAAGTAAAAGATGGCATTTTTAGAATAAAATTTATGTTATATTAACATTCCAATGAACTTTTATTCTTTCCTCCTAAAACATATTTGATTGTGAGTACTGGTTATAACCTTTCTCAACACCCAACAACCATTACTATTTACTATCTTCTTGTTATTGTTCAGTCATTAAGTCATGTCTGATTCTGTGATCTCATAGACTGTAGCACGGCAGTCTTCCCTGTTCTTCACTATCTCCAAGAGTTTGCTCAAACTCATGTTGGTTGAGTCAGTAACGCTATCTAACCATCTCATCCTCTGTCGCCCCCTTCTCCCGCTCTCAGTCTTTCCCAACATCAGAGTGTTCCAATGAGAGGGCCCTTCAAATCAGGTGGCCAAAGTATTGGAGCTTCAGCTTCAGCCATCAGTCCTTCTAATGAATATTCAGGGTTGATTTCCTTTAGGATTGACTGATTTGATCTCCTTGCTTTCCAAGGGACTCACAAGAGTCCTCTCCAGCTCCACAATTCAAAAGCATCAATTCTTTGGTGCTTAGGCTTCTTTATAGTACAACTCTCATTCACACATGACTACTGGAGAAACCATAGCTTTGATTACATGGACCTTTGTTGACAGAGTGATGTTTCTGCTTTTTAATATGCTATCTGGGTTTGTCATAGCTTTCCTTCCAAGGAGCAGAGTCTTAACTGTGGTCAGTTCAGATTTAGAAGTTAAGTGCTGTCACTACCTTGGCTCCTAATTACCGAAGACATTTTAAAATTGAGACTTGGTTGCTAAGAAATATAGCTTTAAAGGAATATTTCTGGTATCTTTTGTTTATGTTGACCCTTAGATTAATGCAAAGCAAGATGTATTTCCAGTTGATGACTAAAATAAAATCCAACTGTGAAAGGAAAGCAATCAGAAACTATTCTCATGTTCAGATAATACAAGGTGAACCTGCGTTTCCCCTTATTCAGTGTTAATACCTGTTTGAAACTGCACAGTGAATTGCATAATTGAGAAATTCAGAACCAGGCATTTTAAATAATAATATGTGGCAGTTGTCAAGGTAACTTGGGAAGGGTATTGAGGAATTTTTTTAAGTAAAAGGAAATGGGGACATTTTTATTTATTGTTGTTGGTGTCATGTTTGTGCTTTATTCTTTGCACTGATCCCACAGAATGCAAAATGTGATACATTTCCAATCAGTGACTACAATAAAATATTTCCTCAGACTTTAAAGGAAGCAATCTGAAAATGTTCTGGTATTCTTTAATACTCTATAATATAAGCATATTCTGTTAACACATGTGCCCGTTAACTTTTAGCTGAATTAGAAGTAAGGCAGGAAAAGGAGATTACTGGGAGAGAATACTATAAAACTACAAAACTGAATAAGATGGTGATTGAACAGACTGCTGAAGCATCATACAATCTGGATTTTTATAAAAATCAAACCTTGGGCAAAATTTCAAACTGTTTGCCAAGATGCTACTGGATACTCACATGTCTATGTCGCTTTATTATTTTAAAGAAAGCATGCATAGCACTTTCTACGTGCCAGGTCTCATCCTATGTTCTGTACCCACTTAACTCATTTGATCCTCAGGACAACCCTGTAGACTAGGGCCTATAATTGTCCTCACATTTCAGATGGGAAAAACTGAATGATGAATAGATTAACTAACTCATTCATAATGCAAGATAGGAAATGCCCAATTACAATTTAAACCAAGCAAGCTTGCTTTCAAAGTCTACACTCTTGACCATGCAGTTTCTTTTCTTGTGGGAAGGTCTGGAGTGCTTTTATTTTCTAAGCACAAGTCTAATGAAAGTAGAAATGTATTCTAGTCTCCGATCTGTGCTTGCCCTTTTGTGGATTTTGAGGGCAGAATGCATGTGTTTCCTACTGGGAGAGCTGTGGAAGAGCATTCTTGCCTCCTTGGTTTCAGAATATGTTCAGTTCCACCTTTCGGAGTTGGAAGAGAAGAACTGAGCTGATTGGGTCTTTGGGGACATTTTTTTGTTTGTTTTACCAGCTTTAGCAGAGCTGACTTCTGCACCTTCAAAAGCATGTCAGACTCACAGGCAGCCTCAGCTTGGGTGTTTTAAAGCACCACCGCTGACAGAGAAAGTCGTGTTTGTTATCTATGTGTCTCGTCATAAAACAAGATTTTCTGGGGCCAGTGATAAATGCCTTTGTAGAGCATAATAATGCAATTTGGCTGGTCTTCTTCAAAGGAATTTGGACAATGGAATTAATTGTACACATCAGAGTGAAAAATAAAACCATTCCTAAAAAGAACAAACAAAACAGAACAAATGAAATGCAAATGAATTTAAGACAACTGTCTTTGTGAGTTTTTTCTCCTCGTATTTCTTAAAATAATTGCCAAAGCCGTAGGTTTAAAATTGATACTATAAGATTTTGGTGGATAAACCCTAAGCATGCTACCTAGAGGTGCAGAAAAACTTAACAGAAGTTATTCTAAATATAAAGACCTTGTCCACTCATATTAGTAAATTTAAATTAAAATATCTGTAGTGTTACCATATGTTTAACTCTTTCATCTTTCCAGTCTGGAGTTGAAATATTTAAGCACAGATAGAAAAATATTAATTCTCTTTGTACAGAGAACAAGAACAAAGAAAAAAGTAGCTTCAAGGGTTTTAACAAAAGCACAAATATGGTAGATAATTATAAAATTGAGGTCATGAAATTCTTTACTGGATGTCTTGAATCGAGGTTTTAGGGTTCTGGGAGAGTCCTCCGGGCTGGTTTAAGGCTTTCTGCCTGATTTCCTAGAGATTCTATTTAAGGTGGGGTTTGAGGCTGAGAAGCAGAGAAGCTTCCTTGAGCTGGAACTTTTGAAAGAATAGCTGAGGTTGAATGGAGGCAACTAAAACCAAAGGCTGGTTCCTAATGCAGATTTGCTTGGCTTTCATCCTCAAAGGTGAATTTAAATATTCCACCCTCAAAACGACAGGGATTTATCTGCATGCAATCTCACAGCGTCTTAAGATCAGGACCAAATCACAATGTGTATATGTGTGCGCGTGTGTGTGTGTTTATGTGAGAGTGAAACAGTAAGTGCAAAAAAAAAAAGAATGATCATTTCTTCTCGAGAAAATAAGTCTTCGGTCCTAGTAGTATTCAGGACTGCATGATGAAATTATTTCTCAGACTTACTGAGCGTTTGACTACATTTTTCAATGCCGCCACTTCATGTGACAAGTGTTAAGCCCAGGCCAATTGGTGATCCCTTCCTAGTCAAGAACTTGCACATGGCCATTGGGTGAGGGCCTGAGAATTATTATAAAGAAGAAAATCACTGAGGTTAAACTTCCTAACCAAGCCTCAACCACCTTTCTCACCACCCCCCACCACCCCAGGGACCCTGGCCCCTGATCAGTGGAATACGTGATGGCAGAAGGGTTTACCCCCAATGCAGGACTCACTGGAGTGACTGTGGGCAAGGAGTGACTGCTGTCTTCCCCAGAAACCTCTCCAATCTGGAGTGAATTTCAGTCATTTACCAAACACACTCCACATAAATTATTTCAAACCATGTTTGCTTACTTGGGCCTAAAATCCTGTAGGTGGGCAAAGCACACATGGCCACAGAAAGAAAAAAAACAATTCTGATTGGAGCCCGGCCTGGTGAACACAGCTTTTCCTTCTCCATGAAGTTAAGTCCAGGTTTTAACCCTCTGGCATCAGATGTGGCCACACAATGGAATATATTAAATTAAGAGACTTTTCTTTTTTGGTCAAAGATATGTAAATAAATGATTAGGAAAAACGAAGCTAATATGAAAAAGAGATTCATAGATGAATTTATCAAGAGCAGAAGGAGACTTCTATAGTTCTTAAAAATTACGTCCTAAGTTCTTTCTCCTACAAGTTTATACTCAACAACAACGATGGGAACTTTTTTTCCCAATCTGACTACTCAATTTTAGAGATTTCTTGGGTGCTTTAATGCAAACACTTTCTTAGGGAACTGCTAATAGACAAGTTTCTCTTTCAGGTAATAAGATGCTTTTCTACTCGATTCTTTAGCTCATTCAACTTGAGGTTTCTAGGACCATATTACTAACTCACAAGACTGTTGCAAGACTTAATTAAGCAACATTTGCAATATCTGTCAAGATGTTCACATAAAAGATGCTAAGAAAAAAATCAAATCTGGTATTATAACAGAGAGCTTCCAAAAGAGACCTCCTTCTATTAATATTTTTCTCTCAATTCTAAACCAAACTCAGTGTTTGACCAATCTGCACTCTTTGGAAATACCTAGATAATGGAATCCTGATGTGTGTGATCTGATTTCTTCTGACTTGCTTTTAGTATTGCAGTCTCACCAGATCATCATTAACACAGTGCCCCAGGATTACAGCATTTTCTTTATATCTTTCTTTTTTGTTCGGGGGAACATTTGTTCAAAGTAAACAAACCACCCAAGAACCTCAGTCTGGTAGGTAAGAAAATACCTATCTTCCTGTTGTGCTCCAACAGGGACATCAGCTCATTTTCAGTTTTGACTGCTCTTCCTATTTTCCAGATCATCAGTGTCAGAGACAACATGCTCTTGTCCTTTATTTGGAAGTTGTCTGCAGTCACAACCTCCAAAATCCTTTGTGGGAGTCTTCAGGTCTGCTCGGATTATTTACCTTGTTGCACCATTTTCAATCATTTTGGTTCTGTGTCATCCAGGCCAGCGTTATTACTAAAGTCCATCAGTTTCCCGTCCTGAGTCATTGAAGCTCTTATTTCCCATCCAGGATTCTAAGAACGTGCTCAGCACGAGAGGCATTGTGCAAGGTTGCAACTTTCAGTAATTGCTGGGGGCCGCTACGGGAGATCCCACCCATGACAAGGTCATGTGGAAGAGAACTGTTAAGCAAGGCTTTAGAGCTCAAGGGGCTTCCTAGGCTTTCTCGAGCATCTACCCCAAAATCAGAATCTGTCTGTTCTACTGTTTCATGACTTTCACCAACTCCTCTGACATTAAAGGGGGGCTAACCCTGACCACCTTTCTCTGGAGAAAATCAACTTAGGGCTATAGGTAATAAGTCTCCTGGACATGAGAGGAATATTTCAATTCAAATCCCCTCTGTTAGCATTCTAGTTTGCTTGGCAGGTATATCCACTCTTGCAGCTACGTATATGATTATTTACAGCCTCCCAACTGTGAGAGGCACAGAAATCCTAAAACATAGAGCCTTTCAAAGAGTTAAAAGTTATTAGAGTAGTGCTGATGTAGGATTTCATTATTGGGCCAATGCTTGTTGCTAAGTTCCCATATCTCTTATCCACTGTGCACCTGGGAATGCATTAGTTAACAGTGAGAATGTAAGAAAAACAAGTGTAGCCTTGAGTTTAACCATATCAGACTTTTGAGCTAATTAGTTCTTTCTTGTAACTCATTACACCTTTGCTCTGTGAAAAACGTAACTCTGTTTGGCATTTTCTGAGGCTAACATAGATTAGGAAAATAAAGAAAAAACACTTTGAGGGAAAATAAGTTTTTCTGGTTGAGCAGCCTTTATCAAAAGAGGGTCATAAAATGTTCACAGGCCTCCAAGGCCAGAAGATACTGTACACACCATCTTTTGTGGAAAGGTATGCAGAAAAATCCTGCTTTCGATAGGACAAAACTGCTAGAATGTTGGGCTGACTCTGTATGATCTTGCATCTTTCATTTCCCTCTATGTACAAAAAAGTATATAAGTACCTTTTGAAAAATAAAGCTTTTGGATCTCGCTCATCAAAGTAGCTTGATTTCCCCGTGTCAATCATTTCTTCTCTTACTCTCTCTTTCTGGCTAGTTCCCATCTGGAGTACAGAGGCCCACCGTGTCTACTTATCTGCCTGGGTTTCTAAGACCTGAACGGGAAGGCGCCCTGCGTCTTCACTCCCTCGGGAGACTGGGAGGACACCTGTGGCCTTACGTAGACGGTGCAAGTCTCTTGTCTTGAGACTTTATTGATTCTCTGTATAAAGCAAGGAACATCAGCCTCTTTTCTTCTCTCCTCTATTTTCTTATCTACAACATTCTTTCCTTATTATCTCTCTCTCTAAATCAATCGCAATCGCCGACGCCGTTTCTCCTTCGGGTTTCCTTGGATCCTGGGGGGCTGGACCCCGGCAAGTAATTTTACCAAGTTAAATTCCCTAGGGCAGATGTCAGCTATTGTACTTCCCAGACCCCACCATACAAGGAGCATCAGCCTTCCATGAGTTTCTGTGATGGCAGAAGGGTTTTTCTTCTACCTCCTATACACTGTAGAGACAGCAGGCAAAAGTCCTGTGTGCTTGCCCAAGAAGGCATCACCATATGGATTTGAGTTTTCATACTTTTTTTCCCTTTGCCCTTGACATACAGAAAAGGAAGGTGGCATGTAGGTCAAAATCAAATACATAATAAGCCATCACTTGATGTTGGTGATGATGAATCATTTAGTCAACAAATCTTGTTGAGTCCCTCCTATGTACCAGATACTATTTTCAGAACAGGAGGTACTGTGGTAAGAAAAATGGATACAACCCGGCCCTTGTGGAAGGTACAGTCTTGTGTGGGGAAAGGACAAAAAGGATCCTCAGAACTCAAAGCATAACCAGACGATTTTAGCAAATCATACTGAAGACCCAACAATTCTCAACAGTAAAATTTTTGACGCTTCAGCCCTTCTTCCCCAGACAACAGCTGTAATTCTCTTGACTTTAGCTATAATTCTCACTGTTCTAATACAGAAGCATCCAGAAACGCTTCTGTTTGAACCCTGCCCAAGGATCACTTAAGACAGAAGCTCCTATGGCCTCGGATCTGAAGTTAATATACAGCATGTCATGGCCCCGTCACTTGAAAGACTCAAGAGAGCCCAGAATTTGACTGGGAGAATGGCCTGGCCATTTACTGAGTCCTTCCTCAGAGCCTGTGTTCCCTCACTGCATCTTCACTCCTCTGTCACCAAGGCTGTTCAGCAGGCGATGGCCTTGACGTATTCATACTTAATGATTATTGTGGTTCCTACAACACTTCATCAACTCTTTGACTGAAGTCAAGATTGACTGTGTCACCCTTACTACCTTTATCTATCAATTTGGTTGTCTATTTTAAAAAGAAGAAGAAAATAGGTGTGTCTGGGAGGGTTTATTTTTAAAGACTTCAGTAAATGATCTGAGAGTCATTTCTCTGAAATGATCAGAAGCCATTTCTTCTTTTTCCTGTAACTTTGCAAGCAAACTACCCCTGGGTGGTGCCTTGTATGTTTCCTAGATACACATGTGGTTTGACAGCACTTACTTGACCAAGAGCTCGCCAGCAAGTTATGGTGCTCAGAGAACCCTCATCTTCTAGCATCTTCTTGTATGTCCATGGCATTCAGCTATAAGGGGAAACTTGATCTTTGAATTTTTTTTTTTTTTTTTGGTAATTGTCAGGGGATAATGTGTTTAGCTGAGACTGCATTTTTCCATCAGAAGTAGGGCTTCTCAATTCTATGGAAAGCCACACTGGCATATTTTGGGATTAATTTCCTAGTAACAATGGATTTAATATAAAACATTCTTCTATTGTAGCAAAGAAAAAAGCCAAAGGGAGCAATATGCATTTTGCAGATTCTGCCAAACAAGGCAATGTTTGTTTATGCTTTAGAGAAAATGAATTAATGTGTTTTGTTTACATTTGCATACATCTTTCTAAAACACATGCATACACAAAACACAGTTGCTGTTGTGTTATTATTAATATTTTTTTATGGGGCCTCTTCCTGTCAGTCCATATGGCTTTGTCTGCATGGCTTTACCTTTCTACCCTGAGAATGAATCTTAGAGCCCTTCTTACTTGCCATGACCTCTGGGACCAAGGTAAAGATCCTAGAGAACACTGATTTCTATTCTGGATTGACATCACAGTTCATGGAGAACATTATATATATATATATATAATATATATATATATATATATATATCCCATAAGACTTATATGAAAATTTCATCCAATGAAAGAACATTGATAAAATCTTTCTAAACAGTTACTTACACTGAACAAGTGACCATTTTCAAGGCTTGGACAATGTAAATTAACAGAAAATATTCTCATCCCTTTAAAGAACCTGACCTAAATGTATACTCAGCCTTAGGTTTTATTCTAAAGGACTTTTTTCTCTATATATACCAGAAAGTCCTCCTTTTGATACTTCTTTGCCTTAACACAGCCCTAATGAAAGAGAGCACATATTTTTCCCCTATTACTTTCTTCATGCCTTTTCCCCTGTACAATTCTAATTTGGTCGCAAGTGTGTGAACAAAATACACTAATTGGCTATTATTTATATTTAAACATTTTTTAACATGTAACACTTTTCTTCCTTTTTCCTACTGTATTTTTCCCTTCGTATTTTCCCTTCGTATTTTTGCTTCCCTGTTTTTTAACATATGTGTACATGTATTTGCATATAGAAATGGCAACAAACTCCAGTATTCTTACCTAGAAATTTCCATGGACAGAGGAGCCCAGCAGGCTGCAGTCCATGGCATCACAAAGAGTTGGACACAGCTGAGCACCCATGCATACACACACACACACAGATATATTTATAGGCTTAAGTTTGCATATGATTTATTTGTGTGTAAATATACAAATTTATTTATTTCTAACCCTATCCACTGAGAGGGTCCCAAAGGAACAACACCCCAGTAACACTGATTACACTAAACACCCAGATCTTGGTTTCTCAATACCCTCCTCCACAAAAAGGAATCTGGGTTGTTTGGAGCCATAACTGATTTCAGAGCTATAACAGGCAAAGTACAAAATAAACTTGAAATAACTTGTGACTGAAAGGTGAGGAAATGCTCAAACATGATAGAAAAATGTAAAAACAAACAAACAAACAAAAAAAAAACCACAAGGAGGGACTACTGCTGGACATCAGGAAGAGTGTGAGCATCAAAGTAGGTAATGATAATAATGAAATACACCAATTAAATGAAGTCAGAAGTTTTGAGTCCATACTGATAAGTGGGAGAAGCAAGAGTTCTTTCTTAAAATAAAAGACCAACTAGAGGCTTCCCTCGTGGCTAAAGAATCCACCTGCCTATGCAGGAGACAAGAGTTCGATTTCTGCTCTGGGAAGATCCCATATGCCACAGAGCAACTGAGCCTGTGCACCACAAATATTGAGCCTGCACTCTAGAGCCTGGGAACTGCAACTACTGCAGGCTGCATGCTTTAGAACCCACGCTCTGCAACAAGAGAAGCCACCACAATGAGAAGCCCGTGCACTTCAATAAAGAGTAGCTCCCGCTCGCCACAACTAGAGAAAGCCTGGAGCCCCCAGGCTTATAAGTAAGTGAACAGATAAAAATTTTAAAAAACAAGAACACCAACTAATAAATGTAAAAGAAATGGTGGAAGTAGAAAATTACCATTAAGCAACTCTCACAGATCAAGCAGGAGGTAGACATCATTGAAGCCAGAAGATTATGTAATCTCAGAATATTTTCTTGCAAAACGATAGGCAGTTACAAAGGAAAATGTTGACATGACGAGGGGGAAATCTGCCAGACATCAATATGGCCAAATGATAAGTTTTACATCGCCCAAGGTGTGATGTATAAATATTATGCACCTCTGACACAGTGTGCTGAAGAAAACACAGCATCTTTCCTGTAGTATAAGAGTATGATCTGGTCTGGTCATGAAGAAACAACTTGAGACCTGGTCAAGGACATAAAAGGCAGGGAAAGACCATAGAACTGTCTCAGTCTGGAGGAGAGCAAAGAGATATGAGAGATGACCGACAGGAGAGTTCCTAGAAGGGATCTTAGACCTGAAAGGCAGAACTTCATTGGAACAAGTGACAAAATTCGAATTGGGTCTGTGATTGAACAATTGGATCATTGCAGCGTTGGTTTCCTGGTTTAGAGGTCTGCATGATGCTTCCATAGGTGAGTGTCCTTATTTTGGGGAAATAACACACAGGAGACTTTAGAATGGTAAGGGCTTGTTGTTGTTGTTTTCTTTCTTTTTCTGGCCTTACTGTATGGCTTGTGGGATTTTAGTTTCCAACCAGGGATCAAACCTGGGTCCTCTGGCAGTGAGAGTGCAAAGACCTAATCACTGGACCACCAGGGAATTCCCAGGGCTTTGTGTTTTCAATTTGTTCTCAAATAATGCCAGTGTTAATGGGGATACCAATGCACCTGTGTGTGAGTGTAGGGGGAAGGCAGGGATAGAGACACAAGGAGATAGAGAAAGAGAAAGGTGACAAAGCGAATGCTTTAAATAACTGTTGGGGAACCTAGGTAAAAGGGATATGGAGTTCTGTACTTTTCAGGTAACTCTTCTACAAATTTGAAATTATTTAATATAAGTGGTTTATTTACTTATCTCAGACAGTTTTTCAGTTTTATTTACATTATCTTCTCCTGGCCTGTGGTGGAAAATGGGAACAATAGCTGAGACTTTAATAGATGCTCTCATAAACTGAAAATGTGTTTGTAACCCATACTTAACATAGAAACATTAGAGGAGCCATCTTGACCTCTCATATCTTTCCTTAGAGTTCAAAAGAAAAAAGGAAAAGATTGCTATGCATGGATAGGAATTTCCTCTTTCTACTAATTGGCGTGGAGTGGGCTTCCCTGGTGGCTCAGTGGTAAAGAATCTACCTGCCGATGCAGGAGACACAGGTTTGATTCCCCGGTCAGGAAGGTCCCCTGGAGGAAGAAATGGTAACCCATTCCAGTATTACCGCCTGGGAAATCCCACGGACAGAGGCACCTGGAGGACCACAGTCCATGCGGTCGCAAAAGAGTCAAACATGACTGAGCAAGTAAACAACAATAGCTCATTGGTGTCACTCCGTTCCTACAGAGGAGTCTAGAATATTCTGATTTATAACTTTACTGCCCAATAGAGGGGGAAAGAGTGGAAACAGTGTCAGACTTTATTTTTTGGGCCCCAAAATCACTGCAGATGATGACTGCAGCCATGAAATTAAAAGACGTTTACTCCTTGGAAGGAAAGTTATGACCAACCTACATAGCATATTCAAAAGCAGAGACATTACTTTGCCGACTAAGGTCCGTCTAGTCAAGGCTATGGTTTTTCCTGTGGTCATGTATGGATGTGAGAGTTGGACTGTGAAGAAGGCTGAGCGCCAAAGAATTGATGCTTTTGAACTGTGGTGTTGGAGAAGACTCCTCAGAGTCCCTTGGACTGCAAGGAGATTCAACCAGTCCATTCTGAAGGAGATCAGCCCTGGGATTTCTTTGGAAGGAATGATGCTAAAGCTGAAACTCCAGTACTTTGGCCACCTCATGTGAAGAGCTGACTCACTGGAAAAGACTCTGATGCTGGAGGGATTGGGGGCAGGAGGAGAAGGGGACGACCGAGGATGAGATGGCTGGATGGCATCACTGACTCGATGGACATGAGTCTGAGTGAACTCTGGGAGTTGGTGATGGACAGGGAGGCCTGGCCTGCTGTGATTCATGGGGTCACAAAGAGCTGGACACGACTGAGCGACTGAACTGAACTGTGCACTTAGTAAATCATTACCATGTGCTTTGTTGTCTTTTCAGTATTCTCCTGCAGAGTAAGGTGAAAATGCCTGGACTCTGAGTCAAACACACAAGATTTCAAATTCTTGCTCTCACTTGTTTCTAACTGCTTCTTTAATTGAGTCTCAGTTCTTTGGTAGGGTTATTGAGAGGATTAGATATATTTAATATATGATTTGGGCCCACGGCAGTGACTGGGTCATAAGGGATTCAATGGGTAATAGTGATTCTTACTGCTTTTTAACATGTTATTACCTTTGCTCAGAGATGATAGACACAATGAACTGGAACGAGTTGAAAATTGTGTAGTAGAGAGACCCTGAATATTAAGTAGTTGGCTTTGGGGAAGAAAGGAGAGAGAAATGCATGAGCCAACAACAGACAAACTATTCCATTCCATACACCTTGGCTGCCATCATCATTATCATACCATCACCGTGAAGAGCATCAGGATTTTATCACTAACATTCATGCCACACTTGCTCTGTACCTATAGCATCTTGTCTAATTCCTGCCACAGCACTCTGAGATGGTGTCTATTATTCTCTGTCTTTTATAGAGAGGCTAAGTAACTTGTTCAAAGTCACCTAGATAGTAGGTACCAGAGCTGAGAGTCAAACCTAGACAGCCTGACCCAAAAGTTGACCATTCTAGTATACTATATGCCTAAGGGAGCTCCCCCTAATGTGTCTTCCTACATCCAAATGGAAATTAGATAGTTACATCTGAGTCTTGGATCTCATGTTAATTTTCTGGCTTTAAGATTCTTGAGGTCCATTGGAAAATGTTGACACCCAGAGATCAACAATGCCCTTCCATGCAATTAAAAAACAACAATAATAATCTAAACAGAAGCCTGAGAGTTGCCTGTAGTACGTCAGGGGTACATTCTAACTGATGTGCAGCTGGCCATTACATTTGGCCCTGATGGCTCAAACTCTAATACTTGGAAGTAGATTCCAACTGGACAAAGGCAGAAGTTTCATCTTTTTTGTACCTACAGGGTTATCTCCTTTACTAAGCACAGACACATGAAAGGTAGGACCTAAATAGCTGGTAAGTGAGTGGATGAACACTTTTGCATCATTTAGTGACCCTCAGCAAGTACCTGTGTCACTACTGTTATTTAACGATGAATGTGTTTCTCTCTTTGCCTCAGTTTCCTCATCTGTATAAACTAGAGATAATGGTTATAAACAGGGCTTCTCAGGTGGCTCAGAGGTAAAGAATCCACCTGCCAATGCAGAGGACACATGTTTGATCCCTGGATTGGGAGGATCCCCTGGAGAAGGAAATGGCAAACCACACCAGTATTCTCGCCTGGGAAATCCCATGAAAAGAGGAGCCTGGTGGGCTACAATCTATGGGGTCACAAAGAGTCAGCACTTAGCAACTAAAACAACAATAGTTGTATATGCTTTATAGTACTATTTGAGCATTAAATAAATGTATACATGAGTAGTACTTATAAAACAGTGTCTGGCACACCTTGTTGGTTGTTTATTTTTATTATTTACCATAAGTCTCTGAAGACTACTCAATACAGTCCTCAACAAGTGCCAAATTTACTTCTAGTGGGTAGTTTCCTTGACAGTGACTTATAAAGTATTTAGACCACTAGAACATGTACATTATCATCTCTCCATTTACCAAGCATTGATGTCACACCTACTGGACAAGACCAGTATTAACAGAGCGACTTTTGCATTCCCCGCTCAGCCTAGAAAGTTTCTAATCCACTGGCACATTTCACAAGTCATTATAAGCAGCTCCATAAAGGAAACCAATCTTGTTTCACCTTTGGATGTATATGGTTTCTTAACTTTCCATATTTCAAGCCTTGGCTGATAGTTTTCTGCCAATTACTTTTTCTTCTTTTCCCAAAAGGTCTTCATTAATTTCTAATAGTAGACTTTCTTATCTGTGTTTTTCTTGTTTAAATAAAATTAGAAATATAAATGGTCAGGAATTTTGCCATTTTGTATTCATCATATTGCCATGGCCTTTCTTGTTTAATGTTTAGAATGTATTTCTTCCTCCATTAACACTTAATTGTATTCACTAAAATTAACTCTTTCAGTCCTTGCATCTTTCCTCCACTTGTTTTAAATACATACTCAGTTTTTAATCCCCTTATACTTTTTATCCTATTCAGATCATTTTTAAGCTAAAGATAATTTGAGTTCTTCATCTAACACATCTAACATTTTCCTTCATTAATTTCAAGAGTAATTACAACTATTTTTTTCAACAACAGTACCTGTCTGTTTCCAATATTTAAGAGATTAAGTTTTTACTCTAGATGCATGACTTATATTACTTAATCAAAAATTTCCATTCTAAAAATGCCTGGTGCAACAAATCAACTATGATGAACACATATTAAGAAAAGTCTTTAAAAGATAACACAATAAAAGAGATGACAAAACAATCATCTCCACAAACTAGTACAAACAAAATAGCATATGACTCACAGGGCTGTTATGAAGATTAATTTATTCATTAACCTCTTTTCTCTCTCTCTCTCTTAAAGTAAATATAGGTCTATACATATTCCGCAAAACAGATTGTTCCTGACATACTCAATCATTCAGTCATTACCTATATCTTGACTTTATTTCTTTGGATTCTTACAAATTGTCTAGGCACTGTTGAAAATGTCTAAAACACCATAGTGAGATCATAATCTCACAATCCCTACGTCAGTTCTCCAAGTCAGAACTTCAATTACACTAACTTTCCATGCATTGGGTTCTACTGGCGGTTTTAATTATATCTTTTATGACTAGATGAGCTTCTGAGATTGTAGACTCCCTTTTTTTTTTCAGGTACTTGAAAAGTGCATAGGTCCTAGGCATTATATTTAGATAATTGTGTCCAATAACCAAAATGGCCCATTAGCTCTGTGTTGGGAAAATTAGACTCTTAATAAATGTACTGCTGGTGTGTTAATTTTAATAGAAACAATCTCCAACATCATAGTAAAGAATAATGTTTAATTATACATTAAACGTAGAGTGCTGCTAATAGACAAATATCTAGTAGAAAGGTGTTTCCATTTTTGTTTTTTTTGTATTTGTGTTATAGGTCATTTGTGTAATTTTACTTTTGATCTTGTTTTTCCATTTTATGTTCTGAGTCTTTGCAATGCATCTCATTCAACATAGATTTGGAATCTATTGCAAAAATCAATTTGTACATATTGATTCTGGCTCCTGGTCCTCTAAGCAGACTTTCTGACTTGAAGGAAGAAAGGAAAGAGAGAGAGAAAAAAAGAAAGAGAAGGGAAGAAGGAAGGAAGGAGTGGGGAGGGAAGTGGAGAGAAGGAGAAGGGGGAAGGGAGGCAAGGGAAGAAGAGAGGAAAAGATAAGCTGACAATCATTTATTAAGCATGTACAGAGAGTAATATATCCCAGCAATTTTGTTATCACTTTGCCTATATCATTGAGTTTAATCTACACTAGAAATTTGTGAGACTTAACAGCAGTTATGTAAATTGCCCAGAGTGACACAACTATTAAGCATCAAATCCAGAATTCAAATCCATGTCTATTGACTTCAAATCAGGTATGCAATCATTTCACTCTTCAATCTTTCCTGCAAAGAGAGAGTAACTAATCTTTTTATTTGATTTTGCTTTTTTCGTGCAAGAGGAATTACGATCATCTCTCATGAGCTACTAAGAAAAGACCATCATGAAGAGAGAGGTAGCAGATGAAGCTGGAGATGTAGGCAGGAGCCAATTCATGGCAGACATCCATGGCAGGCTAAGGAGTTTGGGCTTCATCCTGTAGACAACAAGAGAGTCATGGAAAGATTCTAAGCAAGAGTGACATCATGAAATTCGAGTTATAGAACCATCTTTCTAGCAGGAAGCCCTACACAGGGTTGATTATGATGGTACAATCTGGAAACAAGGCTTCTGCTCTAATCTAAGTAAGAAGGTGCTAACCCCTCAAGAAGGCAGTTCCACTGATGATAGAAGAGGGTCAAGTTGTTGGCGGTATAAGGAATGAATTCAGCAGAACTTAGTGGCTGGATGGAGTCACCGATGTAATGGACATGAACTTGGGCAAACTCTGGGAGACGGGGACAGGCAGGAAAGCCTGGTGTCCATGGGGTCCACTGCAGTCCATGGGGTCAAAAAGAACCGTACGTGACGTGGTAACTGGACAACAACAATGATTCATTAGATTTGGGGAGTGAGGGAAAATGCGGAATCATGAAGGACTTGCAGATTCCTGACTTGGATGTCCAGGTAGAGATGACAATGCCAGCAGTGGAAATAGAGCAGAGAAGTACCCTTACCATAGACAAGTCTCTTCTGCCCTCTCATCTCCGCTCACTTCCTTTTGCAATTAATTTCCCAGACATATCTCCTCTACCTGAAATCCTACCAACTGTTCAAGGGGCAGTTCAAATGCCACCTTCCCCAAAAAGACTTGCCTTACTATATGAGAGAAAAGCAATCTCTGAACTCCTAGTAAACTTATTGGTACAATTAATTGGGTGAGCACCACATTCTGCCATGTCTAAGATTCATCTGTGAATCTTCTCATAGTTTATAACATCTCTTAGGATTGAAACTACATCTATTCTCTGCTTATTTGTATCTATAATTAATATATTTAATGCATAAATTAAGTCCCAGTGATTTTAAATAGGAGAAGTAAAACCTAGTCTTAGACATTTTTCAAAGAATGTAGCAACTATCACCAGAGAAGGCAATGGCACCCCCACTCCAGTACTCTTGCCTGGAAAATCCCATGGATGGAGGAGCCTGGTGGGCTGCAGTCCATGGGATCGCTAAGAGTCAGACACGACTGAGCGACTTCTCTTTCACTTTTCACTTTCATGCATTGGAGAAGGAAATGGCAACCCACTCCAGTGTCCTTGCCTGGAGAATCCCAGGAACGGGGGAGCCTGGTGTGCTGCAGTCTATGGGGTCGCACAGAGTCGGATACAACTGAAGTGACTTAGCCACAGCAGCAGCAGTAGCAACTATCACAATATTGGAAGCACTTTGAAAGTAGGCAACATGTTGTATACCTTTTACAAACTGTTGCCTCAAAGCTACAACTCAACTTAGCGCTTATCTCAATGCTAAGAGAGGGGCTTTCCTGGTGGCTCAGAGGTAGAGAAACCACCTGCCAATACAGGAGACCATGGTTCAGTCCCTAGGTTGGGAAGAGACCCTGGAGAAGGAAATGTCAACCCACTCCATTATTCTTGCCTGAGAAATCTCGTCTATAAAGGAACCTAGTGGGCTACAATCCGTGGGGTTGCAAAAAGTCGGATACAACTTAATGACTAAACAATAATGCTAAGCACCAAGTATGAGCCCATTCATATGTATATAAACACTTTGATGTGGATGGCATCTCTTTATCTTTTTTCCCTTCTCCAATCCCTCTATGGTATTTATCTTTTAAGGATGGCATCTTAGCAACAAACATGATCTCAGCAGATTTGTTTATTTAAATGTAGTCATAACCTCCTTTACTCAGATGCACAGTTATCATCCTGCCAACCTCCTATAGTCTTTGCATTTGTACAAGGACATTTGAGTGCTTTCATTTTTTCCCATCTTTCATCATATGCTACAGAAAATTTTATCTTCTGCCCATTTTTTTTTTTTTTTTTTTGAAAAGCTGCTAGCCTGCCAGTTTTGGCAGAGCAAGCTAGGAAATAGAGTCTGGCAACAAAAAGGCACCAAGCAGCAGACAAACCTTAAGGTCTGCAAAGTAGTGATGCTCTTCAACCTGTTGTACTGGGTGTGAAATTAGATCCTATCAATGTCACACTCACCCCCAGAGCAAATGTCCCCTTGTGACAACTACATGCTGTGCTTCGAGCCAAACAATGGCATAAAATTTCCAACAATTATGTGTTGGGCACAGAATCTCTCCAAAAGTATCAGCATGTTATTGACTGGCCTTTAGCTACTCCCAAAGTGTCTCTGATAACAAGTGGCCACCACTAGCTTATAAAAGCAGATGCTATAGATAATTGGGAGTAAAACAAGCATTCAACTCGGGTGAGAGCAGAAGCCTTCTGGGTACCACATAAGACGTGTGAAATGAGAATGCTGCTTGTGAAAATCTGCAGGAAGCACTCAGATTATAATAGTAGGGGATATAAGGGACTATGTCTTTCTTTTTCTTCCTTTCCTCCATCCTTCCCACTCTTTCTTCCTTTCCTTCTTCCCTTTCTTCCTTCTTTTCTTCCTCCTCTGACTCACTCATTTATTCCACCATTTTTTTAATTGAATACTTATTATCTCCATGCCAGAAACTATGTTTGGAATTGAAGAATCAGTAGTGACCAAGTCAGAAAATGATGAAGGAGAAGGGAAAGCGGATTGCTATACAGATCACAAAGCCAGCAGAATCAAGAAAAGCCTCAAAAACTGGTGCCATCCTCACCTAGGTTCTGAACATTAGCAAATGGCACCTCTTTAGGCGAATTCCTCTGACCTACATCCCTCCCTATAGTACAAAAGAATAACCAGAGACTGGGTAATTCTATTTCAGAAAAATTAGCAGAAGATCTACAGGCAATAAGAGCCCCTCTCCCTGTGGCTCTTACCTAAAATCCTGATTAGGTGTTGGGGAGGACTGGTCTTTAGAATATTTAGGAAGCTGTGATTCCTGCTAAGAGTTTTAATAGAAGCAGACTTCTCTTACAACAAGCATTTTAAAATGAGATGAACCGAACTTACAGTGAGCTTCAGTTACATGGAGGGAAAATGGGAAATAAATGGCATTCTGCTGGGAAAGAAGATGATGTGGATATTCAGCATGCATGTGGGTGTGGGTGTGTGTGCATGTGTGTTTGTGTGTGTACACAGATATCAGCTACAGAGTCTTGAACAGCATCCTAAGCTCATATTTATTGGAAAAACACTTCCATTGCATGTCAGCAGTCATCAAAAGGAAAAAAGTTTTGGAAATATTCTTTCAAACCAAGTGCAGTAGATATCTTTATTATAAGACTTTCAGTTCAGTTCAGTTCAGTCGCGCAGTCGTGTCCGACTCTTTGCGACCCCATGAATTGCAGCACGCCAGGCCTCCCTGTCCATCACCAACTCCCGGAGTTCACTCAGACTCACGTCCATTGAGTCTGTGATGCCATCCAGCCATCTCATCCTCTGTCGTCCCCTTCTCCTCCTGCCCCCAATCCCTCCCAGCATCAGGGTCTTTTCCAATGAGTCAACTCTTCGCATGAGGTGGCCAAAGTACTGGAGCTTCAGTTTTAGCATCATTCCTTCCAAAGAAATCCCAGGGTTGATCTCCTTCAGAATGGACTGGTTGGATCTCCTTGCAGTCCAAGGGACTCTGAGGAGTCTTCTCCAACACCACAGTTCAAAAGCATCAATTCTTCTGCGCTCAGCCTTCTTCACAGTCCAACTCTCACATCCATACATGACCACAGGAAAAACCATAGCCTTGACTAGACGGACCTTAGTCGGCAAAGTAATGTCTCTGCTTTTGAATATACTATCTAGGTTGGTCAAACTTTCCTTCCAAGGAGTAAATGTCTTTTAATTTCATGGCTGCAGTCACCATCTGCAGTGATTTTGGAGCCCCCCCCCAAAAAAAGTCTGACACTGTTTCTACTGTTTCCCCATCTATTTCCCATGAAGTGACTTTCAGACCCTTTTAATGCCAGTGTCATTATGAACTTCTGACAAGGAGGCATACAGATGTAGTGTATTCTATTCTCAATAGACTATACTTTGAAAATTGATTTTAAAAAACCAACCTCTACATTTTAAAAACTGAGGTTCAGGGAGGTTAATTAACTTATCCAAGCCACTGGTCGACTCTTTTGATTTTGACCTGTTGCTCTTTCCACTACCTCACAGTAGTCACCAAATAGCTAAGTGGTCCTCTCATTTTGATGTTACCACCTTCTCCTATCTTCATTTCTATGCTTTATTAAAAAGAAATCTAATGTTCTCACATTTGTTTACTTTGGGATGACCCCAGCTATATCAGAAAAGTGAAGGCAGCTGACTTATTCTCAGAAATAGGAGGTTACATACTAGGACTCAAGTCTCAAATGCAACTTTCCCTGAAGAAAAATGTTAATATAAAACCTCCTACATCAGGCCAACAGAGAAGGCCCTTGGTGTTCTTGCTTTGGAAAAATTCTCAGTATAAGGTGTGTGTGCCTGTAACATGCATATATGTGTGTGGTATTGGTGTTTCTATTAGCATATTTTGATTCCACACCCTAATGCCTGAGACATTTCCAAGAACTATAGATTGATTCCATTTGTTCATTCATTCCATTTTTCATTCATTTACTAATACAACCAACCAGCATTCACTGAGCTCTTCTGATTCTCAATGCATAGGGCTTGATTCCCAGTCCTCAGGCCCACCATATTCCTACCCTGACAGTGTGTGTTTATGTGGTGGGAACTCAGAAATTTCTTCCTAGAATTCCAGATTCTATTTCCACCCACACTTATTCCAAGCTCAGGTATGTCTGTTTTAATGCTGAGATCCACTCAATATGTCACCATTTAGAAAACGGGAAGTTTTCAATGAAGTGACCTCACTGACTTCCCAGAAGCAAATGAAGGGTGACTCCCCTTATAGTGGTAGATGGAAATTTACTACAAAGTGCAGAAATGAAGGACCTCAGAACATGTCGCTGAGCAATGAAAGCAGAATCAAGTGCAGAAAATCTAATCAAAGACTCTGTACTGGTAAAGACTTTGGAAACTGGTTCTTCAAACTGATTCTCTTGTGAAATCTAGGCTGGCAAAAATTAGGTTGACCTGAAGAACACATCCCCAACCCTCTGCTGACCCCCTCACTTCATGATGTTGTCTGTTCCCCCATCCCATCACTCCATCACACCACCTGCTGCCTTTACTGCATGCTATTGGATTGGCCACGGAGAAGGCAATGGCACCCCACTCCAGTACTCTTGCCTGGAAAATCCCATGGATGGAGGAGCCTGGTGGGCTGCAGTCCACGGGGTCGCTGAGGGTCGGACACGACAGAGCGACTTCACTTTCACTTTTCACTTTCATGCATTGGAGAAGGAAATGGCAACCCACTCCAGTGTTCTTGCCTGGAGAATCCCAGGAACGGGGGAGCCTGGTGTGCTGACGTCTATGGGGTCGCACAGAGTCAGACACAACTGAAGTGACTTAGCCGTAGCAGTATTGGGTTGGCCAACAAGTTTCTTCAGAACCTGAACAAACCCAATAATTATCACTCTCAGAAGTTATCTTTTTTCTATTTTTTTAAAAATATCTCTTTACTCTCCAGAATTTACGTTGAGTGAAGAGCATTTTTTTTCACTTGTTTCTTGTCTTATCCCTGGCATTTAGAACTTTATGGGCACATATCAGCCAATCAATAATGCTTGTTGAATGGATGAATGCACGAATGAATGTGTGCAATGACTAAAAACTCTTTTCATGTCCTACCTCATCTTAACCTGTATAATAACCTATTTTTTCTTGTATTTCCCATTTTAATTGCTGAGCTCTTTAGTTGAAACTAAATAGTCCAAAAAATTACTTTGAATTCCTCTGAGCCTTACTATAAATTCTAATGAAAACATATTTATCACATGCAATTAGATTTAATTCAGGAAAGCAGGGCCAAACAATTGTCTAGGCTGAAACCCTGCCACCAGCCTATTCCAAACATCCTCCAAAAAAGAAGTATTCAGTATGAGTAAACACCAAAAGTCCAGTACATGTAGGGGAACTCTACTTTTATCAGAAATCTTCCCCCCAGCCTGAAGTCTTTCAGGCACTGGGCCAGGAGTCCCTTGTGAATTTGGCTAGCTGACTCCATAATCAGAGAGGCAGTCTGCTGCCTGCATTGCTTCACAAAAGATGACTTGTTTCTGAAATTCATCTCTGCATGCTTTGGTTGCTGTTTAATGGACAGCAATCAGTCATCTCTGAAAAGAAAGTGTGCATGTTATAAGCATCTGCACCAGCAAGGAAGAAAGGCTTCCAGAAGCAATCGGCCTTCTTGACAATCAGGCACCCCCTCCAAAACTATCACCAAGGACAGAGTCTTTGATCACCAGGCACCTGTTTATTTCCTTTCTCTGCAGTCTACATCAAGTCAGCCACAAAACCCATTATGAATGCAGTTTTGAGTTTGTCTGGATGAAGTGGAGAGTAATTAGTTCCTTTTACATTTGGTAATTTTGTTAACACAACTCAGTAGGTGTCTTGTTAATTTGTTCATTACTAGGTGGATGAAAATGTGCATCTCTTCTGTGAATACCAATTATTCCTAAATGAGGTAATTTCACCAAGACAGTGAAATTTCCTCATTCTTCCCTGGTTTAAGAATATCACTGCCAAGAATGAACAGTTCCAAACAAAGAAAGCTGTGGGAGGCAGAAAATGGCGCTCTGGATAGAAAAAAGCGGGGAGACCCTATCATTTTGCGATCTGAAAAGGAAGCCCATTTCCAGTGTGGAAAGGAATTTGGAGGAGAGGAGGCAGGACGTCCTGGTGGCAGTGGCCCTATCCAAGACTCCAGTGGCCTGATATCTCTGTTTGCTCTTTGCAGAAACTAAAGGACATGTCATGCAGGGATGTAATAAGAATAAGTGGTCATCTCATCATTTCTGGGCAACTTGGTCATACTCCAGGGTTTTTACCACCAGCAAAACCAAGACAAATCAGTTTCATGATCTTCAAAGGAGTTTGCAAATCCCACTTCTATCTCCTGCTTAGGAACACCTCTTTCTGAATCAAAGCAGTTACATAAGTCTCAGTCTCTAACTAATTGAATTTGGGAGGAATAAAGGGAACCAAATAGTGTGCATGGCAATATTATCTGTAAGACCGAGGAGTGGAGTTACTGCATCTCTGGGGTGATCAAAGTGGAGAAAGGGTTTGAGTTCACTGACAACAGAGATTGTTCCTGCCTGCACTTTTGTCCCTGTACATAGCATGTTCCTAGAGCAAAGCAAATAAGTCTACAGACTCCCATTTCCTCCTAAACTCCGTGGCCTCCCCCTTGTTTACACAACATACTCTCTGTGTTGAAAGCCCAAAGAAAACTGATGTCCTTTACTCAATGGAGTTGATCCACAACACACAATGGAAGGGGCTTACCAAGGAGTCTCAGTGACTCTGTCTTTCCCCCTTTCCAATCACAGAGGATGGGCGAACCGTTCCAGGAGTTTTCAGGACAGCTTTGGGGTGACCCACTAGAGAAATGGGAAAGACGAGTGGAGTCCCTGAGCTGCTCACGCCTCGCCTTTGGTCCCTTCTGCCTTAACAACTTCCAAGCAACCTTCTCTGCTCTAACTACAGCATTCTCTCTGCCCCCTTCTCCTCAAGTTAATCTTCATGAGACTCCTATGTTCTTGGGAGAGTTAGGATGAATTATCTCAGCATTCTTTACTCTGTCCCAAGCATGTGTGAGTATTGTCTTTTAGGGCTTTACTTCCTTCCCATTAGAATCACCTTTGGGGTCATCTTCACTTAAATGAAGAAATAAAAGGGGACACAGACTATACATCCGATTCGCTATTCCCCAAGTGATTAACACAGTATCTTGTTGTTGTTCTTTCACCTATGAGGCTTGTTGGCTTAAACATGGACAAGGATGCAGAAGGGGAAAACGAGTCTCTAGATTGAACTGTAGCCTGCCAAGCTGGATTTCCCAGGCAAGAATACTGGAGTGGGTTACCAAGTCCTCCTCCAGAGGCTCTTCCCGACCCAAGGATCAAACCCTTGTCTCCTGCATTGGCAGACAAGTTCTTTACCACCAAGATACGAGGGAAGCCCAACATAGTGTCTGCTACTCCACAACTGCATAATGAAAACTGTCATTCATTTATTTACCATAAATGAATAACTATTAATAGTCAATAATAAAGAAATAATGAATAGCTAATAACACTCATGTGATCAGAGCACTGTCCTATTTTGCATATTTTAACATATTCAACCCTCAAAATAAACCTAAGAAATAGGAATTATTATCACATCCATTTTAAGCATGAAGAAACTGAGGCATAACATCGCCAAGACTATACTGCGTCAGTGGCAATGCAGCAAGTGTTTCTTCCCTCTTTATCATTAACTGTTGGAAAATAGGAATTGTCCTGGTATCTTGCATAAGGTCTAGTAAAGATCTTGCATTCAAGCAGCACAGTGTAGCTGCTAAGAATACAGGACCTCGAATGAGACCGTCTGCATTCAAATCCTGGTTCCATCACTTATGGACTGTGCAATGTTACTTAATACCTCTGCGTGTCAATTGCCTCTTCTTAAAGCAGAGAAAACCGCAGTACTGTCTCTCAGCTTGTAGAAGACCTCACTTAGCCCAGGCTCTGTTCTACGACAGGTCTTCAATAAATGCCAGCTCTCATATCTCAACAGCCAACCTGGTCCACAGCACATAAGAGCTGGGTGAAAGAAAGACTAAGTAAATGAATGAAGGAGAATGGAATGCCTGTACCCCATTGTTTCCTTCCAAGGCCCTAAGCCATGAACGGAGCTCTGCTGACCATCTCTGGTGCTCACACAGCCTGGTTGTCAGCTCATGGATCCTGCTTGTCTGTTCACACCTCAGAAGCAGTAGAGGGAATGCTGAGCAGGAGGTGTCTTATTCCACAGGCACTGCTAAAAGCAGGACTGATACAATCTGCACTTTTTTGTTCTTTCACCTGTGGGAAGGCTTGTTGGCTTAAACATGGAACAGGGACGCAGAAGGGGAAAACGAGTCTCCAGATTGAACTCTTTACAATGTCATACACCACAGATGTAGGAAATCTGCTGAGCCCAATGAAATGGGGACACCTGAGCTAAAGACAGGGCTCTGGGAGACATCAACTCAGTACGTTTTCCATGCTGGCTGGGAGCCAGGTCCATGAGAAATTCTGCTGTCATTTCCTTTCACAGCCACTGGCAAATGAGTGTGAAATCTGGTGAGCTGAAGAGACAGGCATGGTGGTAGAGATTTAACAGCGGAGTTAAGTAGATGAGACAGAAATATGCTTCAGGACTCAAGAGACCTGGAATACGGAAGACAGAGAACAGAGGCCAGTACACCCAGAAACTGGAATACTTAGGAACTGTACTCTTCTCAATGAGGGAAATAAGTGAGCAAAGCTGCAGGAGGATCCAGCTGAGATGGAAGCCACGTGGGGGCTGCTGGGTCAATTTCTCTTGGGTCCTTTCTGACTTTACCATCCTGGAAGCCTGCAGCTGGCCCTGAATATAAACACCACTTCTTCAGAGAAGCACATGTAGAATGTAACAGATTAATACTAACACATTCATTTAATTTCCACTTATTGACACGTCGTTTTTCATTCTGACATTTTTATCCCCAAAAGGGTTGTTTCATCAGACATGGAAGAAGACCGTCAACAGAACAGGATGTCTTTATGCCGCTTCTTGGCTAACGCCACAGCTCTGCCAAGACTACGAGGAGGCTTTTACCCAGATGGGCTCAGAAACCAGGTTGTCTTGCCACAGAAGTTGGTATTCCTGTCCTCCATGGTATCTGGTCCTAAAGCGGAGCCGGAGGTGGGGGGAAGTGGCGGTCTGTGGTAGGCAAGTAGTCTCTTTGGCAAAACCACCATGTAACACAGACCTAAGGGAAATCATCTGTGCTTACCAGGATCAAGGAACCTAATTTCCTCACTGCAGTTGGAAAGAACTCCAAAGAAGAAGTGCAGACTTGGAAATAGGACTGACAAAGCCTCCTAAAAGTCTATAGAGACTTCAAGAGGTAAACCTCTAGGGGTGCTTTCCATCCAATTTGTTTGCCGTGATTATTAATGTCTAAACCATATAATAGGCCCCATCAGGAAACTGGGTGTTGATTCCCCTGGGTTTTGCAGAGGATCCATTGGTGCACAGAGATGAGTGAGTTTGCCTCAGGCCCTGCCGTGAATCACTGGGAACTCGAGAATTACAACTCTGAGCCCCTGACTCGCAGCTCTGAGCTCACACCTTCGGGATCAATCTTCTTAGATCCACCACACAATGGCTTCAAAAGCTTTGAAGGCAATTAGAGGAGGAACACTGTCTCCTACTCGGACACACCTACCCCGTTCTCCTTTTGGACCTTGGCACAGTTGCTGCCAGCAAGCAGGGAACAGGAGACATAATTTAGTGCTTGAAGTCTTCCATGTCCAAGCAGACTTCTTAATGGCAGAAACCACGCCTTATAAGGAGAAAAGTTTGGAGATGGGAACTCTCCTTGGCATGGCTCATGAGGAGGAGAGTATGGGTGTGGGGGAGTGAAGAACCAGGGCAGCTCATCTGTTTGTTCTTGAAATTGACATGAACTGAGTTTACTATTATGCCCTAGCATTGTTCTCAAAGTGATGACCCACAGTTCTTCAGAAAATGTCTTTTTTTCCTTCTTGTAAATAAATACCATATAAAAGAAGCACTTGAGATAAAAGATGGAGACATAATTTAGTGCTTGAAGTCTTCCATGTCCAAGCAGACTTCTTAATGGCAGAAACCACGCCTTATAAGGAGAAAAGTTTGGAGATGGGAACTCTCCTTGGCATGGCTCATGAGGAGGAGAGTATGGGTGTCGGGGAGTGAAGAACCAGGGCAGCTCATCTGTTTGTTCTTGAAATTGACATGAACTGAGTTTACTATTATGCCCTAGCATTGTTCTCAAAGTGATGACCCACAGTTCTTCAGAAAATGTCTTTTTTTCCTTCTTGTAAATAAATACCATATAAAAGAAGCACTTGAGATAAAAGAAAAAGAGTGCTCTGATTCCTCAGCCTCTTATGATGCCCTCAGCCAGGTGTGTAATGCAAAAGGCATTCAAGGAGGTTTAACTATGAATGAGGCCAGTTACGTTCTATGGAAGAGGGCAGGAATGATCACAAAGAATATTTCTAGTGCTTGCCTTTCCCATAGGTTAAAATAAGTGAATATGAAAAACTCAGCTATATAGAAAAGTGAGAGGACTATGCTAATGAAGATTCTATAAACACTACCATGTAATCTGTTCTTGGCCAGTGGTGGGGATGGGGGTGGGCGGGGCGGAAGCTGCTCCAGAAGTTTAAAGGCTAAATCTGGCAAACTAAATTATGGATGCCCTTCTCAAGGAAGAACACTTTTGATCTACCACCCCTCTAATTTAACTTGTCAGCTCTACTTCTAAGTCAACAACATTTGTGGGGCACCTACTCTTCTGGCAAGGATTGTGCTAGCTAAGTGTTAGAGGGCAGTGTCAGGGCTCTTTTCCAACCTTCACCAGGTCTGTCTGAAGACCACAGGTGGAAAACCATTCTTGAACAGAAATCCTTGAAGTTGGCGTCAGCAGCAATGGGCATGCGCCATTCTTAGAAATGGTTCTGAACTGGTCTGAAGACAGTAGGCTCCCCATTGCAATATGAATTTGAAGAACTTGCCCCTCCACTTTCAGATAACCCTCTAATCTCTGAGCATGACTGTTTAAGCACCAGGTGAGTTTCAGGGAACGATGGAAACGTCCTATATACCACAAGTAAGGTTGTTTTCTTCTTTATATAAGAAGCTCTGACTTCACATCTCACTTTGATGTGAATTAACTCTGAGACCCCTAGAAAGCAACACACCCATGTGACCATTTTATGAAACTGCCTAAAATCTTGCTTCTGGAATTTCTAAGTAGAACAACCAAATTTGAAAGTTTTATTTCAAAAGGTTTCTAAAGCACTTACATAAGCAGAGACAGGGAGGGTGGACTTGGTATTCACGAGGAATAATGTGGAGAAGAAATAGATGACTCAACTCAGGATACACCCCAGGACCATATCACCCTCTGAGCTTTCCGCATCAGATGGATGCCTTTCTGCGCCGAGGTCTCAGCACCCTCCAACCAGGCCTCCATAATAATAGCCGGGCAAAACTTTATCAAAGGAAGCAGCAAAAAGGCTTGACAGATGATGCTGCCAGCATTTCGGCAGCCAGGTTAGCTTTGTTCTGATGCCATTCTGTCAGGTTTAACAAGCAGATATTAAGAAAAGTTTATAGAGAATCGAGATGAAAGGTTGTCGGGAGACATGAGAGCCGCCAGTGGGCACCTCACAGCACAGCTGGGTGTAGACTCTGCCGCAACTGGCTGAGAGAAAAAGAGGTTTGATATGGAAGCAGCTGCTTCCAACCCCTGCTAGCAGCGAGGCTTAATCATCTGGCACCCGAGAGTCTGGAGCTCCACCTGGAGAGAAACATAGCCACTGAGAGCATCCTGGGTGTGAGCCTCATCATTAGATTAGAAACAAATGATGTATTTGCAGGAACTGGATCCTTGACTGGTCCTGACCTGATATGACATTTCTCATCCAGAATGTTTTCTCCTAAGCACACAAGGACAACAGAAGCAAGAAATAAGGAATGGGGTTCAAGGGGAAATTAGCCATTTTACCTAAGGGCTTGTGGGGTATAGACATGAAAAAGGAGAGGAAATGGAAACCACAAAAGGCTGGTGGTGCCCTGGGAAAAGGGAGGTTCAGAGCAAGGTGTTTCTGCCCTAGCAGGTGGGGCAAGCTGCTTGAGCTCTCTTTTATCAATTTCCAGTCATGCTAAATTCTTCCCAAGTCTGCGTTCCTTTCAACAGGACACTTTTTGAAAATTGGATGAGTCAAGATGCCTCCGAAGGGCTGTGTGTCATCAATACCAGGAAGGTCAAGTTTCAAGCCCCGTGCAATCATGCTGTAACTCACCCATTTGTTCCCTCTCTCTGCTCAGTCTTGTTTCTGCCAATCAAAATCAGTCACAACACAGTTATTATATTGGTTGGTAAAATATACACAATTTTTCAAAATCATAACTCCTCTTCCAAATGTCTAGATGTCTCCTGTCTCTCAGCCATGCATCTTTTCCAATGAACACTACTCATGCTGTCTTTCTGAACAAATAGAATTATAAATAGCAGCCATTCTACCTAAAATCATTAAAAGACCCGACACCTACCAGAGGTGATGCAACGATGATTGCACTGAGTGAGCTCCTTCTACCTTGAATTATAAATGTATTTTTCTCTTACAGAAGTGAAATTCACATAACACCAAATTAACCATTTTACAGTGGAGTTCTTCAGCATTTAGCACATTCACAATGTTGTACAACCATACTTCTGTCCAGTTCCAGAATGTTTTTAAGCACCTCCCGAAGAAGCCCTGTATGCATTAAACTGTTCTGCTCCATTTCCATTCTCCTAGTTCCTGACATGACAGTACTTTAGTATTTTTTCATATATTCTTTTTTTTTTTTAATATTTTTAATGCTTTAGTTTTGCTTTTGTTTCTTGGGGTTTTTTGGTCGAGTGACATGTGGGATCCTACTCTCCTGACCAGGGATTGAGTCCGTATCCCCTGCATTGGAAGGTCAGAGTCTTAACTACTGGACCACCAGGGAAGTCCCTGATATGTTCTTTGTCATGATGGGGTAAGCACTGATGTTTCCATTTGAAGACCACTCAGATGGTAAAGAATCTGCCTGTAATGCAGAAGATCCAGGTTCGATCCCTGGGTCAGGAAGTTGCCCTGGAGGAGAACTGACAACCCACTCCAGTATCCTTGCCTGGAGAATTGTATGGACAAAGGAGCCTGGTGGGCTACAGTCCAAGGGGTCTCAAAGAGTCAGACACGACTGAGCAGCTATCACTTTCACTATCACATGCTGGGTTAGGGGTTTTCTCGAGGTTTGATCACAATGAAGATCTCAGGTCTTGAAACAATGCTCCCAAAGATGAGATCTCCGGCACTTCAGAAACACATGACATTGTTCTAAGCTACCTGTCAGAAGTCGAGCTTTTCACAGTCCTTTAAGAAGAGTATCATCATTCCTTTGTGAAGCTAGTGGGTTTTCCTTTGATGCCAAATGATAAATTTAAAGTTCATTTCGTTGAGACTCCTTTGAGATCTCCACTCTACAGGTAAGTAACACAGGTGACTCAGGGTTAAATGCTCTCTGGCCAACAGATTAAATCTACCGACAGATTTAAAATCACAAACCCTGAGTTTCCAGCCCACGCCTCCTATGCTGCTCTGGGATTTTATACACATGCACACTGACTTCCATTATAATCTCCCTATTTTTAGTTACACATAACTTTTAAAGAAGTTTCTCTTGGAAAGTGTGAGGGTTTTCAGCAGTTATTTTTGTGATTCCTCAGAAGGAAGACCTAGCTTTTTCCACCTCAGAAATGCCAAATTTTTTTTTTTCTGGCCAACAGATTAAATCTACCGACAGATTTAAAATCACAAACCCTGAGTTTCCAGCCCACGCCTCCTATGCTGCTCTGGGATTTTATACACATGCACACTGACTTCCATTATAATCTCCCTATTTTTAGTTACACATAACTTTTAAAGAAGTTTCTCTTGGAAAGTGTGAGGGTTTTCAGCAGTTATTTTTGTGATTCCTCAGAAGGAAGACCTAGCTTTTTCCACCTCAGAAATGCCAAATTTTTTTTTTCTTTTTACATCTGACTCAAACAGCTGAATTGTAACATGCCCTAATTCCTTCTCATGTGGCTCGTCTTCATTCAAGGAGAGCAGTTTTACTGAATCCAAAAGAAAAAAAACAAAAACTCAATTTAAAAATAATTTTTTCACATGCACAGTGGAAAAAAAATTGTCTAATAAGGTTCACTTACATTGTTACCTGAGGCCATTGGGAGTTGTGCAAAGCACGTTGCATAATTCCTCCAGGCTATTAGTAGGTGTATTTTTTTTCCCCATAAGTAGAGAGAAGAGTGTTTTCAAAGAGATCAGGAAGCCAGAAGAAGAAAAAAAAAATCCCATAAAAATTTTCATACTGATGCAATGGAGAGTTTTTTCTCTGCTCTCTGTATTGGATTTCTATTTTTAAAACTAATTTTTTTAAAATCACTGCCGCAAATATCATAAAATATAACAGTACTGATAAGGCCTAATGTACACTGAAAAATCCTAGATATGTGGATTCTGTGAAGATGTTTACTTCTGAATTCCCCCCCAACCTTCTGTTTCAACTTAGAAGTTACCAGTATTACTCTTGAAAAGGGATGTCACAGAATATTCTATCCAGTGACAGAGGGCCCCTGATGCTGTGATTAACTGGGCGTTCATTCATTCAACAATTATTTTTAGTACTTACTCTATTATTCCTCTTATTTCTCAGAAATACCCTGTGGAGAAGCTAAACTTAGTCTTTTCCAAACCAGAAAAAAACCATCAATACTTCAGCAATCACAAAAAGGGAATATTCCATTAGTTTATTGATTAATAATTCAAGACTGTGCTGAGGATCCAATAAATTACGGAGCTGGATGACTGATTGATTTATTTATGCAAACAGCAGTGCATGTGAAGCCCTGTATTGTAAGTTCTATCCCTATGTGTACATATAGGTTTTGTATTCCTCTTTCACAGGCATTGCATGCACCCAGAGCCCAATCCTGAACTCTCACACCCATGTCTCAGTGGCTACAGTGGAATCAGGGTTCAGAGAGAAGACAGGCACTGATCCAGCTATTCAGAACCCATCATGTGCTTGTGCCTGGCAGCAGACCCACTGCACATTCTTATACCAAAAACCAAACTGTCGTTAGCGTTAGAGTAATGAGGAAGAACAGAAAAACGGAAGGCAAGGAGGCCTACTGAGCATTAAGTACTAGCTCAGATATTAACAACTATCTCTTCACAAGGTACAATTACAAATTAGCAATACCTACGTCAATTTATCGGAGAAGGCAATGGCACCCCACTCCAGTACTTCTGCCTGGAAAATCCCATGGGCGGAGGAGCCTGCTAGGCTGCAGTCCATGGGGTTGCTAAGAGTAGGACACGACTAAGCGACTTCACTTTTACTTCTCACTTTCATGCATTGGAGAAGAAATGGCAACCCACTCCAGTGTTCTTGCCTGGAGAATCCCAGGGATGGGGGAGCCTGGTGGGCTACCGTCTATGGGGTCGCACAGAGTCGGACATGACTGAAGCGACTTAGCAGCAGTAGCAGAACGTCAATTTATGCAGTTCACGTGATCCTAGGGAGCTTACAGCTAAGCATGGATACCGTGTTTTTCTGGGGAAAGACTTAAATGATCTCCCTCCACTGTAATTCACAGAGCTGGTACAAGGCAGAGCATGAATTTGAATCCAGATCTTCCGAGTGTCAATGTTTAAGTTCTTGGCCTACATGCCAATCCCTCACACTTAAAGTACTGGGTTAGCGAAAAAGTTCGAGTTATTCCATAACATATTATGGAAGCACCCAAGTGAACCTTCTGGCCATCCCAATATAACATTGAGGCACTCATTCCATTTATTCCTTAAATGTTTATGGAACAACCATGACTATTCCCATCACTGTGCTAGGCCATGTGATTCTGGGAAAAGCAAATGAGATCCAGTCTCTCAATTCAAGGCTAATGTATCAAATACAGAAAACTCCAGAGAGGGACATTGCAAGCACCACAGAAGCAACCGAACATGCAGTGGTGGTTCCGTGAAGGGAAGGAGACAACCAGTAGGAAACATCGTGGGAGAAACTGAATTTCGCCTGGGTCTCTCAAGAGCGAGGAAAGAGAAGAAAGACACATCAGAGACACAGGGAGGGGAAAATAACCGGCAGATTCAGAGTCAGTGAAAGTTGCTTGTTTCTGCCCCTGTGGATGTCTTGCTCACTGCCAGTCAATCTCTAGCAACTCCTTGCTACTGTTTAGTCACTCAGTCATGTCTGACTCTTTTGTGACTCCATGGACTGTAATCCGCCAGGCACCCCTATCCATGAGATTTCCCAGGCAAGAACACTAGAGTAGGTTGCCATTTCCTTCTCCAGAGGATCTTCCCAACCCAGGGACCGAACCAGCATCTCCTGCACTGTCGGGCGGGTTCTTTACCACTGAGCCACCAGGAAGACCCAACTTCTTCCAGTAGAGTCTTATTTCTTCTGAAGCAGAGCAAGTTTGTACTGTTTCTAAATCTGTCTTCTGAAGTTTCTGTATTTTAAATGTTAGTGTATTTCTCATAGAACTGACTGCTCATAATTGGAAATTTGGTATTTTCTTGGTGTATTTGTGCTGTATGTGTGTGTGAAGTAGGAAATCCAGAATCATTCATGTTATAACTGATAGTAAACATATTAAATGTGCCAAATACATACCGAGACTTGGCAGGGTAAAGACAGAGACAAGATTATGTTTTCTTCATGTGAGGCAGGGTAGGGACAATACTGCCTGGCTCTTCTCTCAACAGTTTTGGCAGCTGACAGACCACCTTAAAGAACTTGTATTGCAGAATAAGAGTAAATGCAGAACTGAAACACCATGTCACACGGCTGCTCCCACACTGAGGCAGGACACAACAGCTGCGGATGCCACGCATCCACCTGGAGGTGAAGAGGAGGGCTGACCTGGGGACCTGGATAAGAAGCATGACTTGGAACTAAGGTGTGATTTTCCATACCTGGCAGTCAGCATGAGGAGAGAAGCAGACACAACACACAGAACCAAGAGGGCATTTCAGAGTCTGGAGTGGGAGTGGTGATCAGTCCTAAGAGGGGATAGAATCTTCTAGAAATACAGCTGCCACATTTGGTCTTTAGTGGCATTCATGCAGTCATTCTCCCTCTCATCCTGTCTTTCTTCTTTCTTTCCTTCTTTGCTTCCTTCTTTGCTCTTCTGGATAAGCTCTTTGTTCACAAAGATAGACCTACAAGGTCACTGCGTGCTGAGTCTTTTTTCCAAACAAAGATGTAATTGTGAATATACAGTCTAGTTTTTAACTCAAGGAAATTTCTGAAAACGTCATCTCTTTTACCTTCACCTCAAAAGAGTGAAGGTTTTGCCCAGGATGTGCTTTCAGGATGCATTTTGATAAGATTCCATTCAAATAAACGAAACTCTTTCCAATTAACCTGAAAATCAACATCTCGTTGCATCAGCATGAGCCAAGGACAAACAGTCTGTAACAGCAAACAGGCTGTTCTTCCCACTGAAGCATGGATTGGAGAGGTGCAAAACATAGGGTTTTTTCCTCCAACTTTCCAGATTGCAGCCTAACCAGCCTGGCCGCTGCTCTTCTGTCACACCCACTGTGAAGTGGCACACACGTAAATACACATGGGCACAGTCCTGGGAAAATAATAACACAAAAGCCATTTAGCAAGAAGGGAGCTCTTGTCCATGACCTGAGCGCCTCAGCTACCCGTGTCCAGAGACAGAGCAAGGAAGGGTGAAGGAGGATCCTCTAACCACCCACCACATTCCCTGTGGTGATAAACCCCGGATGGGGAATATTGACACATGGGAGAGTCCCTGAGCTGACGTGAAACGTGGCTAGAAATAGCTGAAATTATTATTTTGATAAACAGTATTTCTGCATGTTAAAAGTGGAAAGGAATGAGCTATTTTCGGCTCTCTTTGGAAGTGTACCCCAATTATGGTCACCATGTTTAATCTGATGGTAAGGGGTGGAGGGGCACCCAAATCTTTGAAAAGTTTTTTTTAAAACAGGAAACATATGATTTTCTTGACTCATCTCTATTTTTAAAACCCAAAGTACACATTACCCATTTGCTGCAAAGATGAATCACTGTGGACATTTCATTTTCAATGAAATTCCATGTATCTCAGGTCTGGGATTGATTCACCAGCAGAGATAGCAGGATGGTCACAAGCGAAATAAATACCCAAACATGAAATGGGAAACAAAATCTACTTGTAAAACTCAGAAGAAAGTTTTCAAGGGTCTTTGGAGAAGAAAGGGAACACAAAAACAGGAAAGAATAAAGGAAAAGGGAAATTATTTCCTTCTCAGTTTAGACATCGACAAGTACACTGAGAATCTATTAAATATTCAAGGTGGCTTTGTTACCAGAGACAGCTGTGAACCAGAGTTCACATCTTGGCCCAGTAGCTAGCTCTGTGACCTTGAGCAATTTACTTCCTCTCACTGAGTACATTTCCCTCACCAGTGAAATGGGGCCTGGTTATACTATAGATAGTTTTTATGAAGGTTGTGCAAGACCAGATTAGAATATAAGCTCCATGAGAACAAGACCTCTAGTCCATTGCCGAGTTCTCAGCACCAAATCCATGCTGGACATGTAGTCACAGAGACAGTTAATGCTTAGCAGACATTTATACAATGTGTTGCCAGATCCTGTTCTAAATATTTTGAACATTTCAATCCGTGTAATCCTCAGAGCCTCATGGGATGGGTGAGATTACTACCTCACTTCACAGACAAAAAAAAACTGAGACACTCAGAGATGAAGTGTTACCCAAGGTCACATTAAGCAGATGAGCTGGAATTTGAATGTTGCCTCTCAAGGACCATACGGTTAACTAGGCACTCAATAAATATTTCTAGAAAGAACTGATGGAATGGCATATGCAACACACCTAGAAAAATCACTGGTTGGCACTCAACAGGTATTGAGATAGCTGACCTTCCTTTTCTCTTTGTCTTCACATTTGAAAGAACAAAGCGATAGAATAATGCACAGCTCTGTCTCAGAGATCTGCCGTCTTGTTGAGGAAACATGAATGAGGACAACTAGAAAATTATAAGTATATGGCAGGTCATTTTAAATTAAAATGTTTTGGCATAGGTTGGTGGTCCCAACTAGAGAACATTTTGCTCCCCCAGAACATTTGGCAATGTCGGGAGGCATTTCTGATTGTCACAACTGGAGGTCTTTAGGAGCTTTAGGAGCGGGAGCAGAGGATGGGGAGGGCGTGGGGGCAAGGGGTGTGCTGCCGGCACCTAGTGGATAGAAGCCAGAGGTGCAGCTCAACAGCCTTGAAGGCACAGAAAGGCCCTCACCCAAAAAAAAAAAAAAAAAAGTATCCAGCCCAAATATCTACTGTACTGAGCTTGAGAAACTGGGATTGAGCTACAAACCCTGATTAGGCTACAGTCACTCTAAGGTGAGACAGGAAAACACCTGGAAGCCAGAAGGGTTAGAGCAGATTCTGTGATGCAGTAAGATTTTGTGAGGCGGTATAGTTTAAAAGGTCGGGAAGGGCGTGCCCAGGGAGGGAACAATGCCTCCATCAACCTTCAGCCATGTTTCTATGCGCTAGTGAGTATCAACACACAACACACTGCCATGCAGAAAAAGACCCGGATCAACTAGTTAATCCTAGCCTGAGTCAGAAAGGTCTGGCCTGTGTTCATACTGACGAAAACAGTGGTCAAGACCAGAAATTACTAGCATTCCGAGTGAATGGATGACACCTCTATAAACCCAATTAATAAAATATTTCCTATACACTTTTTATTCATCAGTTTGAAAAGAGGCTTTTCTGGGCACAATGCTGATATGTGTTTCTTCTCCACCCAAAGTCCATAAATTGCTTAGCAAGGGCTCCAACTGGATCCAGGCTTGAGATTCAGACATGTCAGATCATGTGTAATCAACAGGTAGGACTCATCACAACAGTTGCATTCCCTAGAAATCTTTCTGCATGTGTGCTTGAGGATTCTCCTTGAAGTAGACTCTTAAAGGAGCCAGGCCTGATCATTTTGAGCCAGGAAAAAAAAAAAAAACTTCAGCCACTAAAGAAAAATTGTGCATGTTAATGTCCACAATACCTTGCCATCAAATCCAACCAATATGAACTCCATGAGACCATATGATAATTCAAGGCAAGGAATACAGTACAGAGTACAACCCTGAGAATCAAGTGCCTGGATTGGTAATCCAGCTCTGCCTCTTATTGCCATGTAACTTTGAACTAGTTGCTTAACTTCATCTATGAAATTTCATTAATAATATATAATAATACTATATAGATTGTCACAAAGATAAAATGAATTAATTAATGTAAAGGACTAATTTATAGTGTTGGCAGAGGATAAGTACTTAGTAAAGCCCAGTTAATTATTGTTGTGTAGAAGAGTAAAGTATAATAAAGCTTAAATTATCTGATGTACTAAAATATCTGTGAAATATTTCAGCTTAAGCTGTACTGTTTGAGGTTTCCTCTAACAAACATGACACAGAAGATGGTATACAGTTCTTTCTTATCCCACCACTGGTTACTTCTTATCTTTGGTCCACTTGGGAGGTCTCAGTGTCTGTAAAGGACCCCTCTGTAAGCTGGTGTACTATAACCACAGGAGATCTTCCAACAGTTTTCGAGGGCTTCCTTCTGGGTAATGAAACTCCTTGATAAGTGGTTGAGTGCCAGAGGCAGTGCTATTAATACCCTACTAATATGATCTTATGATATTCACAGATTATTCACAGAAACTGAGATCATAAATATGGTGCATAGAGCAATCTTTTTTCAAAAACTAATCTGCAGATACTCAATGATTTGCTCAGTCACACTAAAACAAGTGATGGAACTGAAGTTCAAATGCCCCTGCTATGAAACTGGAGAGAAAACACTTTTCATTATCCAGTGGACCACAGTTCAGTCCAGCTGACCACAGACCAGGCTTTCATCAAGTGCCTTATTTCTTTGATACTTGTATTCTCTCAATTAGGAGAATAAAAATGTGCTAATTATTATTGCATTCCTGAGTACGGCTGAGACTATAATCGAAGTAATCAAATGTACTGAGCAGGATACACTGGTTACATATCCCCGGAACCCAACTCAACTGGCTCAAGTAGAATGAGGAACATATAGGCTGGCATACATAAAATTCCCAAACACTGAGCTTCTTCAGCAGGCACAGCTGGATACAGGTCCTCCAATTACACAATCATTATTCTGCTTCTCTCTCCTTGTTCACATCTGCAGTCCTCTATATCAGTAGGTCTCACAGTCAAACATTTGCCAAATGGGACAAAGATGGCCACCCACACCAGGCTTCCAACCAGCCAGCTTAGCACCCTATGAGAGAAGAAAGAATGGTCCTCACAGTGGTACCATAAAAATTTCTAAGATTGACATTCGTAGGTCAAGATTGGGTCACCCACTTAAGGTAAACAGTCACTATGGTGAACACAATGCATTGTTCTGATTGGCCCAGCCAAATCACATGCCCCTTCCTACACAGAGAGGGTAGTTGGGAGGCCAGCGGCAGGAGGCATGGGACAAAACATGGTAGGCTGTTTTCTACATTTGTGCTGTTACCAGAGGAATACATACTCTGCAATCAACTGGTTATCATTTACAGCAATGGATGAAACCAAGCAGAGCATCATTTAGTCCAAGATATGTCACAAAGGATGAGGAATAAAAACCCAGGGCCCTTTTTCTTAATTCCATACCATGACTATAAATCAGTCATGATAATGAGTTGGTCACTTTTCTTTACCTGTCTAATGTCTATAAATTCTTCTGCCCTCAGCTATCAGCTCCTCTGAAACATTTTCTCTAACCCCACCTTCCCCACAGACTCTGTAAGGGGCTCTCATAGCAAACTTGTGCTTCCTTATTCCCAACATTGTAACATGAAGGACTCCCTATTTATTTAGTTCATGCTATTGGAGAAGGCAATGGCACCCCACTCCAGTACTCTTGCCTGGAATATCCCATGGATGGAGGAGCCTGGTAGGCTGCAGTCCATGGGGTGGCTAAGAGTTGGACACGACTGAACAACTTCCCTTTCACTTTTCACTTTCATGCATTGGAGAAGAAAATAGCAACCCACTCCAGTGTTCTTGTCTGGAGAATCCCAGGGATGGGGGAGCCTGGTGGGCTGCCATCTCTGGGGTCGCACAGAGTCGGACGTGACTGAAGTGACTAGCAGCATTCTCTGAAACAAGGACTATGTGGATCTTACCACATAGCTCCAGTGCTAGATATAATTTCAATTATATTTCAATCACAGTTATCTTCAAAAAAAAAAGGAAATCAGAGGAAATGAACAAAAACATTAATAAAAGGCACTATTCACTGTACCGCTTGAGTACAGTTTGAGTACCGCTCATTTCATTGGGGATATAATTTTAAAAGCATAAGAATCTAATGAAAATGTAACTTTGTAAACAAATTTTTTTTTCTAATTTACCTAGAAATTTACTTATTACCATCTGTTACTGCTGCTGCTGCTGCTGCTAAGTCATTTCAGTCGTGTCCGACCTGTGTGACCCCATAGATGGCAGCCCCCCAGGGTCCGCCATCCCTGGGATTCTCCAGGCAAGAACACTGGAGTGGGTTGCCATTTCCTTCTCCATTGCATGAAAGTGAAAGGTGAAAGTGAAGTCGCTCAGTCATGTCTGACTCTTAGCGACCCCATGGACTGCAGACTACCAGGCTCCTCCGTCCTTAGGATTTTCCAGGCAAGTGTACTGGAGTGGGGTGCCATTGCCTTCTCCCCATCTGTTACTAGTGTGTAGTAAATGACATACTCTGGTCAGAAAACTTCTCAAGTATTTAACTAAGGCCTTCACATGAAGGTATTCACCAGCTTTGCTGCGCCTTTTATTACAGCTCCTCATGCACTGCCTTGTGACATTTTGCTGCTGCTTTTGCTTGTCTGCTTATGCAACTGGAAACAAAGTAGTGGCATTGTGGGGAGTGAAAAGAACGTTAGCTTTTAAGCACAATTAAACTTGATCCCCAAATGATTCACATATTAGCTCCGAAAAAGTGTTCATTCATTCACTCACTTGTCCACTCAAATGTTTAGTAAGCACTAGACATCAAGAACTCTATAATCTCTACGGACAGATAGAAAGAATGGAGAAATCACTTTGGAAAGCAAAAGACTCAAGGAGAGACATCATAGTTGAAGTCTGTCATATAAAGGAAGAATTATTCTGGTTTCAGATGGCAAGCTGAAAAGTTACAGGAAGATTGAGAATATATGATCCTGACCTATGTCTGCAATTTTGTCATCGCAAGGTTGAAAGCCTGCTTGTAAATGAAGTTAGCATAGAGAAGAAAGAGAGCAAGGAAATGAAAACCTCCTTCTAATGAAGTCATTTGAGCTCCAGAATCCAATCACATCAAAATCAGATCCACTCATGGATTTTTCACTGATATGAGATTTTTATTTACATCTTTTGGCTTAAATAATGCATTTGAGTTGGTTGGTCTGAGTTTGGTACTTCTAAATAAAAGAATACTTAATGGTACAGGAAACATCTCAGTTCCTGGAAAATTCCTGGGACACCAGAAGCATTTAACCAATATGAATGGCTTAAGTGATTAAATTGCTCCAACATAGCACAAATGTGTGAATGATCAAACAGTCCAGTCAGAGAATGAACACAGCATAATATAGTCTCAGGAAGGTCCCTCCATCACAAGAAATGCTAGAAAAATCACAACCAAATGCTAGAAAAATCGTAAGTCTCAATACTTTAAAAGGGTCTTAAACATCAATAGGAGGTCTATATTCAACGAATTCTGATGTTCCTTCCAATCCTGGTATTCTATGATTTTATGTTTTCAGTTCTTATCTGGGTGAAATTTGGATAGATTTTGGATTTCACACTTTCTAAGGCAAATAGCTTGCCCCATTGGAAAGAGTGTCATATTCAGATTTATACCTAATCCATCACACTACAACCTTGATCTAAGAGAACTAAAAGCTTTGGATTGCCATCCACTAAATTCTTGGTAAGTGATACAAGTTATTGACACTCATTAGAGAGTTCTGCCCACTTATTTGCTTTTCTTTGAATACTTTGATATATGTCATGGGTTTGTCTAAAATATTCTTGCCTGTTATTTGTGCTTTGGGGTATTTATATGCAATAAATAGCCTTAAGTATGAAAAAATAGCTAGTGTGCGAACAAGCACTACTGAGACAGATGGGCCTACAGCAAACACATTTGGCCTGTTGCAACACAGAATTTCATCTTTAAGAAACTGCTATATAACTCATAAGATGTATTCAGCTGCAGTGCGGTCTAGATGAAACAGAAGGACTTGGCAGTGGTGTGTGATGGAATGATGGTCCATCTACTCAACACCCGGCATTGCTCTCAGAGATGTATCTTCCATTTAGGGAAGGTGATCATAGTTCTATCACTATGTTTATCACTTGCCTTGCCCTAGTGATCTTCTGTGTACAGGTCCACGCCTCTGCTCCTAGGTGTGTACAATATTATCGTCCTGTATGCAAAGTGGGTTTGACATGCCCCTTCAGCTGTACAAGAAAAAGAAAGTAAATATGTAATGTGTTCCCTGGATGAAATCTTAAAGCTGATGTTGTATACAGCTAAGTCTCCTTCTGGAGTTTTCCAGATTATTATTATGGATTTGGATGTAAGAGCACACTTTGATATTGATGTGAAGGGGTGAAAGATAGAACTCCTTTACCAGATTCACAGTGATCCATGTGGTCTCTGTGGACCTTGTCATTAATTGTGTAATAGAAAAAATAAATTACTTAATAGCATTTTTTGCCTTACATGCAACTTGTGTGCATTCCCTCGCTATATAGTTTCCAGCAGACAACTGTGTTTTATCATGGAAAACTGCAGTGTTAAGAGTGAATATGTTTAATTAGACTAAACATTTGATTTTCTATATCAGTTCCAAACAAACTTGAACCCACTCCTTAGGAGAAAATGAACTCCTTATAGGAATCTCTTCTAATATAGGAAGAGTGGTGCCAGGTCTCTCAACAAAAACAGATCTATCAAAACAGTCAATAAATACATATCAACTGTGTGTATGTTCAACAATTGAGTACACACAGAAGAAACGTTTAACAGGGAAAATGCACATGGGTAAATCTGAAGGAAGATGTGGAAATTAGGTAAATCTCTTTCTTCTCTATGGAGTTACTTGTTAACAGTCCCTCTTCTCAGAACACTGCTGCTACTGCTGCTAAGTCATTTCAGTCGTGTCTAACTCTGTGCAACCCCATAGATGGCAGCCCACCAGGCTCCCCCATCCCTGGGATTCTCCAGGCAGGAACACTGGAGTGGGTTGCCATTTCCTTCTCCAATGCATGAAAGTGAAAAGTGAAAGTGAAGTCGCTCAGTCATGTCCAACTCTTCACAGTCCCATGGACTGCAGCCTACCAGGTTCCTCCGCCCATGGGATTTTCCAGGCAAGAGCGCTGGAGTGGGTTGCCATTGCCTTCTCCGAAGGACAAAGAAATATTTTTGTAAAATTCTAGGAAGAAAATCATCAGTCAATCTCTTTGCTCTGGATTCTCTCTATGCGCCAGGCATGGGCAATATGAAATGAGAGAGACACTGTGCTTGACTAAAACAAGCTCATATATAGAGAAGATAAAACACACTAAATAATGCTCTGCTGATTTGACAATGCTGGGCACTGTTAGCTGATGGCTCTGGATTCTTCAGTAGCAACACAGGAGGGAAGGCTTGGAAATTCCCATGATGATGGTGAATGGCAATATCAGCCTTAGTGGCTGTGTTCAGTGATGAAGGGATCCAGTCCAAACCATATAGCAAGGCAGAGGGCCCTTGCCCAGGGCTTCTCTGAGTGAGGAACAGGGCTTGCAACATTAGCATCACCTGGGAACTAGTTACAAGTGAAAATGTTCTATCCCTACCTCAGAATACTTGAGTCTCTCGGGACTGGGGCCAAGGAATCTGTGTTATAATGAGCCTTCCAAGTAATTCTGATGAATGTGCAAGGTTGAGAACAACTGGTCTAGGTGATTATTCTTTCAGGAGATAAAATTGTAAGAGCATCTGCTGCTTGGGAATAATTTATGAAGATAATTGGACAATTGCTAAAGAGGCTGAGGATAAGTTAGCAGTAAGTGTAATACAAAGGAAACTAAGCAAAGGAAAAGAAAAGGAAATGATTAAACCCAGGGAAAGCAAAACATTATATGAAAAAGATTCAGTAACCATAGTTTTACTATATAATTCAGATCTGAGTCACACGTGTAGTTATAATCATGTAAATACTAAATACTGACCTCACACAATTACAATGTAACTGTGCTAGTCAGTAGGGTGGGTGACTGCCAGGCTGCTTATATAGTGGGAGGTGGGTATGTGAAAAAGTGTGAAATCGCCATCTTCCACAGTAGAAAGTCCATAGATAGTACCTGACATTGAAAAATCAATTTGGAGAAATACACACACATGCACACACACACACATATATATATGTCTGTAACTTAAAGGTTAATACTAGAAGCATCAGCAGAAGTTGAAAATAATTGGCTCCCAGACAAGGGAATGGGGAAAGCTGATGTTTTTTCATAGTAAATCTTGCCAACTAAGTTACCCTTTCTACTCTGTGCATGTTTAACTTGGATAAAAAGTAAAATCCAAAATAAACAAATAATACATTCCCTCTCCTCTTTGAAGACACTTTCCCAGTTCGTTAATAATCATTATTTCTTCTTAACTCTTAGAGCACTCACTGTGTAGTCCAGGGGTAAGTAAATTATAGAGCAGACCCCTGTTTTCATGAATAAAATTTATGAGAACACAGCCACCTTCTTTCACTGACATATTATCTATGACTGCTTTCATACTACAACAGCACAGTTGAGTAGTTGTAAGATAGACGAAACAGCCTTGGATGCTATAAATACTTATTATCTGACCTTGTATAGGAGAAGCTCACCAGCCCTTAATCTAGTTTACCCACCTAGCAACTAAAACAATTCTCTGAATTTTTGTATTTTGTTTTTTCTACCAGATCTCACTCACTTCTCACCACAAACATGCTAGTAGGGTGTTACCATATTGCCAATGAAACAAGCTCAGAAATCCCAGCTGAGCTGTGTCTGAAAGGTTTATCTTCTTTCCACTGGCATTGTTGCTTGTGTACAGTCAGTTCTTCATATTAGTATAGCTTGCCTTTTCTAGATGAGAATTTCATTTAGTCTAAGAACCATGTCTTAATCATCTGTGTATCCCCTACTCCTGGAACACAGGAAGCACTCAGAACAAAGTTCCTGATTAGAGACAATGAAGAAGAAGGCAAGAGGACCACTCATGAGTCTCAAAGCAAATTCCATGTATTCAAAGCAACTATTGTGATCCTGATTATTATATTTTCTAGAAGACCAACATATGCCCTGAGCTGCTTTTTAGTTGATGCTTCCTGAATAAATAAATAAAGCATTATTGTCTGGAAGAGGTCACAGGGGCAGGTATCAATAATGCTCATTCATCTTCTTGTGGTAAAGCTCAGGTTTCCTGTTTTGTATTTGTCTCATTCTAGACTGGAAGCTCTCGGAGGCAGAGGTTTCGTGTTTATGTGCCCAGGAAATTCTGGGCACCTGTGTTGTTCCATACTAATTGCTAAAAATAAATGAGTAATAATGCATTGTTGGTGTGAGGTTTGCTTCATGTCCCGAAATGTATTCTGAAAACATTGATTATGAACTTTCTCTAACCAAAAGAGTCTTCCAAAAGCAGAAACCTGGTAAGAATTACTCAAAGGAAAATGACATTATTGTTTTGGTTGGAGAGTTTCTTATGACTGATATATAACTAGCTATGTACACTGTCAACACTGACTTGAGTAAAAGCAATGCTGTTTTTCTTTAAAGTGAATAGAATTATTGAAGGGGAATTCATGGCTTGGAAGGAACCACAGAGTACTTCTATTCTCACCATCGATCCCCATTACAACATTTCCTAGTTGTTATCCAGCTCGTACTTAAATACTTTGCAGAAAGAGAAATCCCCTACCTACCAAGGTGGTCAGTTCTCACTTCAATTTGCTTATTCATACTTTCAAACACTTTAAACTACCTTTCAAATGTTCAGACATCGTTTCAGACTCTGATAGTTATTTGTTTATGTGAGGTTGAAGTGTGAGTTCTTACAACCTACATTAATAAATCTGGTTTTAATTTCTTAGAAGATCGCAAGTCTAATCCATCCTTTATATACAGTCCTTCAAGTATTTGGAGGGAATGTCCTCTTCCTTGGTCATTCTTATCTCTGTACTAAACATCTCCAGTGCCTGAATTCTCTATTCTTATGACATGATTTTATGTCTTCACCTCCATTCCAGTTTGTTTATACTCTTCCAAAAATAGTATCACCAAAATTATTGCTCCAAATGTGATCAGACCAGATGAAAGCAAACTCTAGTGTATTACTCTTTCTTTGTTCACTGTACTTGTTAATGCAAACTTAGTAGTCATCATGTTTGGGGCATGAAACTGCTAATATTTATTCCTATTGAACTAATTATTAAATCTAAGATCCTTAGCTCTTATTCAAGTGATTGCTTCTAAGTCACATTCCTCCCATTATATATTTATGGAAGTAGTTTTAGGAACTCAGTTTCTTTATCTTTATATAATAAAAATTAATGTCACTATGTTATTAACTCCAGCTAATTGTTTAATTTTTAAAAACTAGTTAGATTCTGGACTACAGAGATGAAAGAGACACACAATTTCTGCTCTCCAGGAACACAATCTAGTGGTAATGATGGACAATTTAACAAAGCCTCACAAATCAGGGTAAGTACAATGACTATAAAGTCAAAGTAATGACGACCTATAGAAGGAACACACAAACTTTTACTGCTCTTGTTGTTGAAGTCTTAAGGGAGACAAATAAAAAGGCAACACTATGAAGACCTCTCAGAAGAGGTGATATTTGATGTGTGCCTTGAAGTGTAGTAGAAATTAACCAGGCCAAGAACAGATAAAGGACATTACAGACTGTGCTGTCCAACAAGTTAGCCACTAGCCACCTGCAGCTATTGAACACTTGACATGCAGTGCGTGCACCTTGAGATGTGTTCTAAGTACAAAATATGCATGGAGGTGAGGAGTGAGGGGCTTCCCTGGTGGCTCACTGGTAAAGAATCCACCTGCCAGCGCAGGAGACGCAGGTTTAAACCCTGGTCTGGGAAGATCCCACATGCCACAGAGCAACTAAGTCCATGCGCCATGACTACTGAAGCCCTCACGCCCTAGAGCCTGTGCACCACAAGAGGAGTCACCAAAATGAGAAACCTATGCACAGCAATGATGAGACGCCGCCGCTCGATGCGGCTAGAGAAAAGCCCAAACAGCGACAAAGATCCAGCCAAAAATAAACATACATCTGATTTTGAAGACTTGGTAAAAAAGTGGAAGTAAAATATCTCATTAACAATTTTTCTATTGACTGTAGGTTGAAATCACATATTTTGGATATATTTGGGTTAAAGTACATTATTAAAGCTAATTCCAACAGATTCTTTTTACTTTTTTAACCTGGCTACTAGAAATGTTGAATTTACTTCTGCAGCTCATGTTATATTTCTGCTGGATAGTATTGTTCTAAAAAGTAAGAACAGGCAGAGAGACAGATGAATAATGAACAACAACAATTTGGATAAATATACATATTATAATTTCAAACACACCATTAAGGAATATTTAAGGCCTTAAGGCTTTTAAGGCCTGCCACTCATCTCTCTTTGGGATTGATGCCAACCTTTTACAGTAGTACAAGTCCACCTAGGTATACTGTGATTCAAACGGTATTTCTTCATATTGCTCATAATGTTTGTTCTCCAAAACAGAAAACACTTTTTACAATGTATCAGTCTTTCTGAGAAATGATGTTTCAATGTGTTCCACTGTTCCTAAGAAGATCCCTGAGACCATTGCCCAGGTCCCCAGAGTGCTGATCAGCCTGGTATAACACAGACTTATTTTTCCCTCTTTCCTCATTTGATTTACTCCATTTCTAACTCCATTCCAGAGGATCACTTCCCAAGAGACTCCGATCACACACAAGCCTTTCCTCAGGCTCTGCTTTGCAGAGTATATCATGAGAAACACGGGGCTGAAAGAAACACAAGCTGGAATCAAGATTGCTGGGAGAAATATCAATAACCTCAGATATGCAGATAATACCACCCTTAAGGCAGAAAGTGAAGAGGAACTAAAAAGCCTCTTGATGAAAATGAAAGGGGAGACTGAAAAAGCTGGCTCAAAGCTCAACATTCAGAAAACGAAGATCATGGTATCTGGTCCCATCACTTCATGGCAAATAGATGGGGAAACAGTGGAAACAGTGTCAGACTTTTATTTTGGGGGGCTCCAAAATCACTGCAGATGGTGACTGCAGCCATGAAATTAAAAGATGCTTACTCCTTGGAAGAAAAGTTATGACCAACCTAGATAGCATATTGAAAAACAGAGACATTACTTTGCCAACAAAGGTCCATCTAGTCAAGGCTATGGTTTTTCCAGTAGTCATGTATGGATGTGAGAGTTGGACTGTGAAGAAAGCTGAGCGCCAAAGAATTGATGCTTTTGAACTGTGGTATTGGAGAACACTCTTGAGAGTCCCTTGGACTTCAAAGGGCTCCAACCAGTCCATTCTAAAGGAGATCAGTCCTGGTGTTCTTTGGAAGGACTAATGCTGAAGCTGAAACTCCAGTACTTTGGCCACCTCATGCAAAGAGTTGACTCATTGGAAAAGACTGATGCTTGGAGGGATTGGGGGCAGGAGGAGAAGGGGACGACAGAGGATGAGATGGCTGGATGGCATCACCGACTCAATGGACATGAGTTTGAGTGAACTCCGGGAGTTGGTGATGGACAAGGAGGCCTGGCATGTTGCAATTCATGGGGTCTCAAAGAGTTGGACATGACTGGGCGAATTGAACTGAGGCTAAAATCACTGTGAAAAGGAGTGGCTCTGGAAAATCAGACCCTCCAGATGGGATTCAGAAATGGTTTCACTCTCTGTTTAAATCACAATAGAATACCTTTGATAATAACCTCTTGCATGCTATAATATCTGTAAGATGTTTGTCAGTGGTGAATTTAGTAGAAGTGCAGAAGGTAAGGGGGCTGTCCTGCCAGATCAGCAGGAAAGAATCCACCTGCAAAGCAGGAGATGTGGTTCAACCCCTGGGTCGGGAAGATTCTCTGGAGGAGGACATGGCAACTCCAGTATCCTTGCCTGGAAAATTCCATGGATAGAGGAGCCTGACGTGCTACAGCCCATGGGGCTGCACAAAGTCAGACACGACTGAAGTGACTGAGCACACACGCACGCAGAAGGTAAAACACTGGACTCGCGCAGAAGTACTGGCACTGGAATTGCATGAATCATAATCAGATCGAAGCTAAATTTATCTGCCTAGTCCTTGAGTACATATTTGGAATGAATATCCTTAGCACCTGAGAAAATTCTCAGGCTGATTCCCTGATCACTGGCACACAGCTATTATGATATATATAAAGAGCCAAGGAAAAAGCTATTTATCAGGTGACTCAAAAAGCTTATTAGAGTAAGCATGGTCAGGAAGAACAGAGGTCTGTACAACTTGTGCATGCTATCATGGAAGCTGTCACGCTACTGGAGATGTCTGACCTAACAAACCGATGGTGCTAGAGGTACAAACAGTGGATTAGATGCTGTCTGCAATCTCTGACAAACCCTGATGCAAGGGTCATACAGACAGCAAAGGGTTCTGCCACGAAGCCATGCCATTAGCAGGAGAGAGAAAGTTGCCATTTTAAAAGCAAGTCTTCTAGACCTTAGTGAAGACTGAGTGACTGACAATTAGACGCTAAAATTTCAGCTGGAGCTGCTATCATGAGTATAATCAGATCTAGTGAGTCTTAAGTGCAGGCGGGCAGAGCAGTTGCCCACTTGTATGATGGAATAGGTCATGAGAAGATCTAAAGAAAACAAGTAAGCTATATAAACTGGTGTCATCCCACATCATCTCTCTGCATCGCACTGAAGCCTCTCCTTTAATTTAAATCTATAGCCTCATGGGTCAGTCCCTAAAACTAGTTAACCCAGGAGGAACAAAAACACTCCTGGATCACCAAGTATTAAAGCTGAACTGAACTGGTGGGCTTCCCTGGTGGTTCAGATGGTAAAGAATCCACCTGCAATGCAGGAGACCTAGGTTCGACCCCTGGGTTGGGATGATCCCCTGGAGAAGGGCATGGCAACCCATTCCAGTATTCTTGCCTGAAGAATCCCCATGGACAGAGGAGCCTGGCAGGCTACAGTCCATGGGGTTGCAAAGAGTCAGACACAACTGAGCAATTAAGCACAAGCTGGTGGCCACCATTTACTTAAATCCCAGCCTGCTGCCATTTTGCTCAAAGCTATTCTTCCAAGTAAGTTCTACCAATAAACCAAAAGACATTATTCTAAGATGATGACAAGAGTCAAGAGCAAATACTTACATAATCTTACAAAAATATCCCTACTCGAATTGTGCATGTTTGTCATTAGCATGAGAAAGACTAGCCAGGGCTGGAAATGACCCAGCTAAACCTTGTCAGGAGCAAAGACCACAACCAATTTGTGAATGAATAACATGCCCAGTCTAGGTTAGCCTGGATCAGTGGATACCCAGTGACCACAGAGCTGTGAGATGTGGTAATAAATGTTTGACATCTTAAGCCAATGAGTGGGGGTACTTTGTTATGCTGCAAGAGCTAACTGGTAGAACTGGTAGCCTTTTCTCACACAGTGAGAAATGGCAATGGCACACAGTTCTCACACAATGAGACTGGCGATGGCACAAGCCCTGAATCAGAGCCTGCTGGACATGTTAAAAAAACAAGGAAGCTAGAGTGAACAGAATGGAGTGAATGAGCATAAATTCATAGGAAACAGATCAGAGAGGCAGTGGAGGAGGAGACAGTGAGAGGCGTGTTGGCATGGTAAAGACTTCGGCATTTATTCTAAGAGAGATGGGAAGCAGCTGGGAGAATCTGACCTGAGGAAAGATGTGATCTGGATTATTTTTAACCACATTGTTCTGATTTCTAGTCTGAGAATAAGAAGGCAAATGTAGAAGCTGGGACAGTAGTTTAAAAAAAAAGAAAAAACTGCTGCAAATATCTAAGCAAAAGATGATGATGGTTTGGCCTAAAATTTCCAAGTAGTGGGGAAAGTTGTGAAATATGAGAAGGCTTTAGATATAGTTTGATGACAGAGAAAAAGGAATTTGCTAATAGATTGAATACAGGGTGTCAAAGGAAGACTGGGGTCCAGGATTACATCAAGAATTTGTCAAGAACAACTAGAAGAGCCAAGATGACATTTGCTGAAATATATTCCTAGGTCAAAAAGATCCCCTGGAGGAGGGCATGGCCTGGAGAATCCCCTGGACAGAGGAGTCTGGTGGGCTACGGTCTATAGGGTCGCAGAGTCGGACAGAACTGGAGAGACAGCACGCATGCACACACAAGAAAGGCTGCAAATAGAGTAGGTTTGGGGATTAGCCTACCTTAAGATATTCATAACTTCTATCATGAATTGTTTTTAAAGACTTGGAATGAGTCCCAGTTGGATAAGCAGTCTAATTGAGATGAATATTTGAGTAACTCTGATTAAATGTTGCTTTTCAGTTCACCGCTTTTCGTCAATCTCATAAGGATACTAAAAGCTATCCTGTACTAGTTCATAAAATTCAGGGAACATGCCTAAAACATTCAGGGGTATTTAGGACTATATTTCTAATATAACAAGTGTAACCCTGTCATCTATTCTTTATGTTTACAGGGTTCTATGGAAGGCCTTGTGATTTTGTGTTATTAGCACAGAAAAGATGGATAAGTTTGATTTCTATAGGAGGGCTTCACTTCTTCTGTCCTTAGCAGACACAATTTCCAATGGCAACCCAAAAACAGAATTTATGGATTTGGAAGGAAGGCCCTAACAAATCCACTGTTGAGCATTTCAATTAGAGTTTTGAATGATCAATATTCAGCAAGTTGCTATTAAAACTCAATTAAAAGTCTTTTCTTGTGTAGCGACATTTTGAGCATGGAGAGGAGATGGGGAAGAGCTGAGCTTTTATTACAGGTGAAGAGAAACTATCACTTCTTGCTCCCAATCTCCCCAAACATATCTAACTGACATCCTGATGACTGCATTTTTATAATCCTATTGTTCTCCCTTACAGAGTTGAGTTGGTTTATATTTCTGGTTTCACTGGATATTTTTATTAAAAACAAAATCAGTCTGAAACAAGAAGTCAGGGAAAAATTAATTTAATCTGAACAGGCTTGATTGAAAGAAGCTCATTTCTTATAGTTCTGGAAAGCACATTTAAAATATACCAGAACTCTTTCAAAGCTGATGTGTATTCTAATGAAGAAAGAAAACTCAAATCCAGACTTTCATTTATATGTATAATCCACTTGAGATAGGAGGAAAAATGTCAAGCAGTCAAATTAAACAAGCCACAAGTAGGAGTTGAAATAAAAGACATTAGCAGAATCTTGATAGGAAATAGTTTTTTTTTTTTTTTTTAGTTGATTTATGTACTAGGAGAAATATGGTGAAGGGTCCTGAAGGGGAACATGAGCAAAAGATATACAATGTTACTGATGCAAAGGAAACAAGAGTGTATTCACATACACAGGACAGGTAAGAACATAGGCCAGGCAGAAAAGGACATTTATTCTTACTGATAAGAATATGCCATTAGGAGCCCAGAATATATAAATCTGTAAGTAAGAAAATCTAATTAAACTCAAGTTTGACAGTTGATATTTAATTTAAGTTCACTGTTTTAATTTCTTGCTATCAAGTTGAAGGATTTTTCCTGTTTGGGAAACTATTTCAAGAAAAAAGTTCTTGATTGAAACTGAGTAAGAAGACAGAATTAGGTATTAAATAAATTAAAGTGAAAATAGACAAATTGAAACAATAAAGCAGGCTGCAGCATAAACGGAACATCTTGGTCAGTAGTATTTGTGGTTAAGAAAAAGTTTTTTTTTTTTAATTTCCAAAGCTTCTCTGAAATTGTCCACTTTTCTTACTATTAACAATTAATGAGCAATGATCAAAGCAGACTTTTAAATAAAAATATTTCTTCAATGTGCACACCTACTTTATACGTCTGCTTATTGTCAAAATTTGCATGAGAAAGTAAACCTCACATGCTCAGAATAGATAATTAAGGACATATTTTTTTGGCAGAGTTATTTGAATCCATTTGAAAAGAATTCAGATCCATCTTGAAAGGCTGAAGATCTCAGCCAACTCTAATCATATTTCTAGTTAATTTAAAGGAGATGCTTCCTAAGTTTATCTCAAATGATCAGAGTCCCAGAAAATGAACACAATAAATACAGAATTTAGATTAACCAATTAAAAAATATAGCTGAAGGAGATGCTTGACAGACATACTACAAACAGAACTTTGAGGGACAGTTAAGGATTCTGCCACCATTTCAAGAAAATACACCAGGCAAAAACTAAAAGGAGAGCTTAAGGACGATGACAGGGTCTGGTGATGTGTTGAAAGGCTAAATCAGTCACAACGCATAACATTGGGTGATGTGAACACTGGGCAGCACTATTTTTTTTTTGCATTTTATTATTTTTTAATTGGAGTACAATTGTTTTACAATGTTGTGTTGGTTTCTGCTGCACAATAGCATTAATCGGCTACAAGTATACATCTGTTCCCTCCCTCTTAAGCTTCCCTCCAATTTCCCCCATCCCACCCCTCTATGTATTCATCACAGAACACAGAACTGAATCACCTGGGCTATACAGCAGCTTCCCACTAGCTATCTGCTTTACACATGGTAATGTATATGTAATGTATACTCTCAATTCACCCCATCCTCTCCTTCCCCAACTGTGTCCACAAGTCGGATCTCTGTATTTGCAACTCTACTCCTGCCCTGCAAATAGGTTCATCAGTACCATTTTTTCTAGATTCCATATATGTGTGTTAATAAACAATATTTATTTTTCTCTTTCTGACTTACTTCACTCTGTGTAACAGGCTCTAGGTTCATCCACCTCACTACAAATGACCCGACTTTGTTCCTTTTTATGGCTAAGTAATATTTCATTGTGAATATATATCACATTTTTATTCATCTCACGATGAACATTTAGGTTCCTTCCATGTCCTGGCTATTGTAAATTATGCAGCACCTAGTTAATTCTTAAGACTAGTTTCTCAGTTTTAGTCTTAGAATGTGGCTATGGACTTAACATACTCAGCACCCCCAAAGATTCAGTGTGATGGCAAATATTTCCGTTTTAACATACTCAGCACCTCCAAAGATTCAGTGTAATGGAAAATATTTCCATTTTAACATACTCAGCACCCACAAAGATTCAATGTGATGCAAACAAAGACGCTGCATATGAGAGGGTTGCAAGACGTTTGCACTGGGTCAGCGATCTCTTGAAGAAGCAAACTCTGGTAGCATAGAGAATCTCAGCTCTGAGAATCACCATCTGCTTGACGATGCAGCATTCCCTCATTATTTCTTCTTATAGGAAGCACATCCAAGTATTTGCTTCAAAGTAGAGTTGTTGATACCAACACTCTACCTGAATTTGGCAGACACTGATTTTCACTTCCTTTCACTGCACTCTTTTGCCTTCTCAGCTCTGAATATGCTATACTTTTTGTAAGGGTTAAGTTTCATGTTTATGTGGATTTCTCAAGTGCCTGGTGATCCTTCTTTGGTAACATTAACTGCAAATTGAAAAGCCATAAAAATGCTTCAGTGGCAATTAATTCTGCTTCTTAGGACTTACTTTTCATTAATTTATTATTAATAATATTGATTTAATGTCTTCAGTTTAACAGTCAACTGAGAAAAATGAAATTTTCTTCTCTAAAAGAACTTAAGCATAGCTACTCTTGGGTCATTGAGCTAACAATAAAGAAGAAAACGTCTTAGTAACGAGTAACTTATTGTTACTAAGTTGCTAAGTCATGTTCAACTCCTTTGCCACCGCATGCACTGTAGCCTGCCAGGCTCCTTTGTCCAAGGGACTTCCCAGGCAAGAATACTGGAGTGGGTTGCTATTTCCTTTTCCAGGGGATCGTCTTAGTTCAGAGATCGAACCCATGTCTCCTGCACTGGCAGGCAGATTCCTACCATTGAGCCACTAGGAAACAAAAAAAAAACCTATCATTTTTGCTGACTTCACTTTTTGAATTTTGAGGGTACACAAATGCATGATAGAGCTATCTCTGGATTTTTTTTTTTAAGGAAACTACAGTAGCTTCCTAAATCCCACTGGAAATAGAGACCACTGATATTAAGAAATATCAAGGGAACCGTTTGCAGCCAACTGCCTGATGTTACTATTATTCATAGAGATAGCACTTCAGTTATTAATATGGCAAGAAACAAGCAGTCCTGTGGCACCTACTAAGTGATCGTGAATAAGCTCAGAAATAAAGAGACAGAGGAGGGAAGGAATAAACTCCAGGTAGGACAGTACTTAATGACCCACCTAGATTTAGAGCCGGAATGCCACAGCACAGAATTAGCACATGAGTACAAATGAGAGGCTTCCTCCAAGGGAAATGTCCCCATGATTGGAAATGCCCCTCATGCTCTCTGTCCCCAGACAGGAAGTCCCAGCTTTGGTTCTTCTCTAGAAAGCACTGGCTGCACAGCCATTTTTCTTGCCCTGTTGATTTGTAGCTTGATAGTCATCGTGACCCTAAAGGTAAGCATAGTTCAGTTCAGTCGCACAGTCGTGTCCGACTCTTTGCGACCCCATGAATCGCAGTACGCCAGGACTCCCTGTCCATCACCAACTCCCAGAGTTCACTCAGACTCACGTCCAT
>SJXQ01001297.1:350259-369856 GCA_006408695.1 Aepyceros melampus
TTTGACCACTTCCAATTTGCCTTGATTCATGGACCTGACATTCCAGGTTCCTATGCAATACTGCTCTTTACAGCATCGGATCTTGCTTCTACCACCAGTCACATCCATAACTGGGTATTGTTTTTGCTTTGGCTCTATCCCTTCATTCTGTCTGGAGTTATTTCTCCACTGATCTCCAGTAGCATATTGGGCACCTAATGACCTGGGGAGTTTCTCTTTTGGTATCCTATCATTTTGCCTTTTAATACTGTTCATGGGGTTCTCAAGGCAAGAATACTGAAGTGGCTTGCCATTCCCTTCTTCAGTGGACCACATTCTGTCAGACCTCTCCACCATGACCCACCCACTGTAGGTCAGAAATGTCTATTAACTTTTATAAGAGGAAAGTGAAGCTTAGAGCTGTAAAGTGATCAATCCAAGATCAACAGCAGTGCGTGCCAGGATCAGATCTTGATTCCAGATCTTGAGACTCGACATAATATAATTTTCATAGGTCCACATTTCCATATTAATCTGCATCCTCCTTTCACCTTCAATTTGTATTTGAGTTTATCAAAAAAGAAAAATCATTAAATCACAATTATAAATTCTCATTTGAGTTCCCATATCAGATCAAAAGGAAATTCTAAAATCAGATTATTTTCATGACATTTATCCTGATTGCAATTATCCTATAAAACTTAATTTTTCCTTAAATGAATTCAAAGACATGAAAACAACTCTATATTCTAAATATAAACTCCATCTTCTTAAAATATGATGTTCTTATCAAGACTGTATGAATCTGCATAAGGATAGACATATAGGACAATAAAATAGAACTGAAAATCTAGAAATAAATCAATATATTTATGGTCACTTGATTTTGAACAGGGATAACAAGAGAGTTCAATGGGGAAAGAATAGACTTTTCAACAAACAGTGCTGAGAAAACTAGATATATGCATAGAAAAGAATAAAGTTGAACATTCCTACCTAATACACAAAAATTAACTCAAAATTAATCAAGGAGTAAAATATAAGAGCTGAAACTATAAAATTCTTAGAACAAAATATACATGGAAATCTTTATGATTAAGGACTAGGAGATGGTTTCTTAGATATCACACCTAAGTCAAAGGCAAACAAAAGGAAAAATAGAAGAATTTTGTTGCTTCAAAAGACATTATCAAGAAATTGAAAAGACAACCTACGGAATGGAAAAAAAAACTTGCAGATCACATATGCTATAATAGTCTAGTATCCAGAATATTTTTTTAAAACACTTATAAAACAATAAAAAGGCAAATACTGAACTCAAAAATGCACAATGCATTTGTGAAGACATTCTCCAAATTGTTAATAATAAGCCCAAGAAGATGTTCAACATTCTTTGTCATCAGTCAGTCAGTTCAGTCGCTCAGTCGTGTCCGACTCTTTGCGACCCCATGAATCGCAGCACACCAGGCCTCCCTATCACCGACTCCCAGAGTTCACTCAGACTCAAGCCCATTGAGTCCCTGATGCCATCCAGCCATCTCATCCTCTGTCGTCCCCTTCTCCTCCTGCCCCCAATCCCTCCCAGCATCAGAGTCTTTTCCAGTGAGTCAACTCTTCACATGAGGTGGCCAAAGTACTGCAGTTTCAGCTTTAGCATCATTCCTTCCAAAGAAATCCCAGGGCTTATCTCCTTCAGAATGGATTGGTTGGATCTCCTTGCACTCCAAGGGACTCTCAAGAGTCTTCTCCAACACCACAGTTCAAAAGCATCAATTGTTTGGCACTCAGCTTTCTTCACAGTTCAACTCTCACATCCATACATGACTACTGGAAAAACCATAGCCTTGACTAGATGGACCTTAGTCGGCAAAGTAATATCTTAGTCATCAGGGAAATGCAAATCAAAACCACAGTGAGATATCATTCACTGTATTACAATGTCTATAATGAACAAGACAAACATTAACAAGAGTAGCACAGGACATGAAGAAACTGGAACTCTCATTCATCACTGGTAGGAATGTAAAATGATGCAGGCTCTTTGGGCAAAAATTTGACAGTTCCTCAAAATGTTAAACACAGAGTTACCATATGAACAAACAATTTCACTTCTAGGTGTACACTTGAGAGAACTGAAAACATGATCACATAAAAATTGTACACAAATGTTTACAACAACATTATTTGGAAGAGCCAAAAAGGGGAAACAACACAAATATCTATCAACTGATGAATGGAAGTAAATGTGGGATATCCATACAATGGAATATTATTTGGCCAAAAAAAGGAACGAAGTACTGACACACACATGGCAACATGGGTGAACCTTGAAACTTCACACTAAGTGAGAGGAGCCAACCACAAAGGCCCATTATTGTATGATTCCATTTATGTGAAATGTTCAGAATAGGTAAATCCATAGAGACCCAAAGATTAGTGATTGAAAGAGGCTGGAAGGAGGAAGAAGAGGGATTGACAGCTGTCTGGGATTTCTGTTCAAGGTGATGAAAATGTTTTGGAATTAAATACTTGTGACTTTTCACAACCTTGTGAACATACTAAAATCCACTGAGCTTTACTTTAAAAGGGTGAATTTCATGGCATGTGAATTATAAAGTATAAATCATAATAATTTTTAAATGAAATTCTTTAAGTTATCCTACCAATATTATTGTAATGTAAAGCCCTAACAAGGTTTTTGCAGGAGCCAATAAATATAAACAAGAGGATATTTCAAAGGAAAGTTAATATAGTTAAAGTGGCAAAATAATAGCATTAGTTCATAAGTAGACTGGAAAAGTAAAAGTGAAGCTGAAAACAAACCCAAGATTAATGAAAAAGTCTTCTAGATCCAGAACATGTTTAGGCGAGAGCAGAGAAAAAATAAACTAATTTCTTACTTAATAATTTTTCCCTTGTTTGACTACAACCCTGAAACATAACACCTCAGAGGCATTCTAGGGTGTATGTGTGTGTGTATTAGTTGCTCAGTTGTGTCCGACTCTTTGTGATCTCATGGAACTATAGCCCACCAGGCTTCTCTGTCGATGGGATTCCCAGGCAAGAATACTGGAGTGGGTTGCCATTTTCTTCTCCAGGGGATCTTCCCAAGCTAGGGATTGAATCCATGTCTCCTGCAATGCAGGCAGATTCTTTACTGTCTGAGCCACCAGGTAAGCCTATTTCTAGGGTACATGAAGTTTTTAAAAATAGCATTTTTATGACTCTAGTTTACTTGCAGTTCAAGTAGATGAAACCAACCACCCAGTATTACACATTATTATATGATGAAGCCAAGAAATTTCCCTGGAGGCTCTTTCCTAATGCTTTACCTGCTAGCTATTTTCATGATGAAATGTCAACTATGTCAATTTTAAAGTGACATAATACAGCCATATTTGTATCCCTCAGTCTAAACTCATGAAGAATTAATGTTAAGTACAAAAGCCAATGTTTATTCCAGCTTACATTCTTACACTGTCTAGAAACCTTCTGGTTCGATGAAAATATTCCATTTTCTGGTTACCTACCCAGAAATTAAAATTTTAAAGGAAATTTTAATTTTTTATTTTAAAATGAAATTTAACTGAAGTTCAAGAATAATAATTTTTACCTCAAATCCCAGCCACAATGAATGAATAAGCCATTTACCAAGGAATTGTGAAGGAACAAGATCCTCTCACATTAAACACAAGATGGAGACAAAGATATCATCTCTTGAGAGATTTCTGGAAAAGCCATTTTGCAAGAGTGCTTTATGTAAATACCAGGACTTGTTGCTTTATAAGCAAAGGTCGGCATTCTCTTTAGCCTCCTCTTTGTAAGGTCAGTGATCATACGGGATACATGCATAATGCTTTTATATATTCATTTTACTTAATCTGTACACCAACCCTACGACAGTAGAGACTAGGAATTATTACACTATTATCCACTTCACATTTTAGGAAGCAGGGGTTCAAAATAGAGAAGTGACTTGCTCCAAGTAACCAGGCTTGTAAGCAGCACACTCAAAGCTGGATCTTCTAATATCAGATTTCACCTTTCCACCGCGTGCCCTACTTCTCCAAGTGAGCCTTATCAAAGGCAGAAACACATTCTACAATGAGAGGGATGACAGAATGAGAGGTAAGGAAGGGAAGTGGTAAGGAAACAGACGGGAACGATGAGAGAGGAAAGAAGTGTTTTATTAAGAAATGAGTCTAACCACTCTCAATTGTCCCAAATGTCCCTTAAGTGGCAACATTGCTACAAGTTACCCTTCTCTGAATTAATCCTATGCCGCCGGTGTACAGCTACTGTTATTAGTTGAGAATCATGTTCGAGACTTACATGTCTAAAAGGAATTGAAGATTTTTCTCCTCCGAGTTTCTGACACTGAACCTAGCCCCTCCCACAGTGGCCGTGGCCCCTAGGTCTCGGTCACATTTAAGGCCTTAGGGGCCCGAAGAAACCGTGAGATGTGGGGAAATGAAGGGAAGAGAGTTTGGGTTTGGGGAAACGGAGAGGCTAAGGTTAGGCTAAGGAGAGGGGGAACCTGTGGTGGAACTGTGGTTGGGGGATGTGGGTTTTGTGGCTGAACTCGAAGGTGGGGTAGGAAACCAGGATCAGAGCTGACAGTCAGGGTGAAGTTAAAAGGTTCAGAAGACGATAAGGGGAGCTGAGGAGCTGACAGGACCAGTGAAAGACCTTGGAGAGTGCGAGGCTGGGTGGTCTCAGCGGCGCGAGGATGCAGACGAGGCCCCTCTCGAATGTCTGTGATTGGATGCTCTCTTAGATCCCGCCTCCCCGGACCCCCTCCCTATAAGCCCCGCCCATGCCTCCGGGCGCGCGCCTGGGGAGCGGGGAGGGGGACCAAGCTGAAGAAGGGGGGAGGCGCAGGGGCGGGGGGCGGTGAAGAGGAGAGACTCGTGAACGCGCTCCACTCGCTGCGGGTGCGCGAGCAGCGCGCTCCCGCCACCCGCGTCGCCATCTTTTCCCCGTCAGTCTGTCTGTCTGCTGTTGGCTTTGTCCGTCTGCAGCGCCGCCCCTCGGCTCCCCACCACTGGCACGACCCGGAGCTGCCCTCTGCCCGCCGGGGCCCAGTCGCAGAGAGCCCCGGCCCGGCGGGCCCGAGCTACGGCTCGGGGCCCATTGTCCGGCGGTCTGTCTGTCCGGAGGCGGGGCCCAGGAGAGCGCCGCGGAGCGCCGAGGCGCCGGGTAAAAAGACCCCCGACTCTTTCCATCCGGGACCAGGCTGAGGATGCAGGGGCTCCTCGCCCCCTCCCTTGGTCGGCGGCTGTCGGTCCTTTTGTCAGTCTGCGTCTGGGGAAGGGGCCAGGGGCTCACTCTGGCCTGGGGGGCGGGGGCCGTCCTGGCTCTGACCCTCCCCCTGCCCCCGGCTCCTGCGACGCGGCTGGCCCGGCTGCCTCCCCACCGCGGCCGTTCCTCTTTCCCGTCCCTCTGGCGATCTCGGGCGCGGGAGGGGTGTCCGCGCCGCCGCCCTCCCCGCGTGGGCCTAGGTCGGTCTCAGCCGGGCACCGCCGGGACGGCCCCGGCGTCTGACAGGCTGGGCTGGAGCTGGGGGAGGGAGAGGATGGGCGTGAGGGTGCCGACCCGGGTATCACTCCGGAGCCGCCGTCTCCAGAAAGGCTTCTAAATTTAGATTTCTGAGAAGGCTGTATTGTCTGAGCGTTTGTCTGAGCCGCCTCGGAAGACCTCTGGCTCTTGACTTATAATTCCCGGGAATCTACCTGTGCTCCTGCTTCAGGAAGCCAGAGGGACCGTCTCGGCTGAGTATACACAAGCTCCGGACCAAACAAGCGGGAACAGGGTGAACCGGGAGGCGACTACGTGACCAGCTTTCTTGTCTTCTCCTTTCTGGCAGGTACAAACCACTGGGATTCAGGCGAGTTTACTTTGCTCCGTGGGAACTGCACCAGATCTGGAGGTGGGAGTGAACCCTCTTTTCTTAAAGCTTGGATTTCACCCATTTTTTCCTTGCCGAAGTCTGGCGTGTCCTGGAACCTGCAGCCTAACACCTGTGAGAGATCAGGGGCAGTGTTAAGAGGAGGTGTTGGCCTCCCTCCCAAGGATTCTTAACCTTGTCCTAAAGATGGACAAAGCTGCCTCCCNTGATTAGAAAAATCGGTCAGAAAATTTGGAATATTTGAAGAGGTTTATCACCAGATAATGCGATCTTGAAAATTTGACAAGTTTTTTTCGTTAATCTTTTCACCTCCCTTTCAGGAATAAATGCCAGCAGAAAGAGATACAAAAGAGTCTGATGCTGTGCTGGAAAAGATGGTGCTAATCAAAGGGTACTGACTTGAACCAGACCTTAGAAGGACAAAGTATTAAGGAATAATGCATTAATCTGTTAAGCCCCCATGTCAGCAGAAGGGGTGGGGGCAGTGAGGGGAGGAAAAGTGCCCTTCAGTAGAGTGCCCTTAATAGGATATACTAGAAACTGAACTTGGAATGAAGAATCACTTTCAAGCTATGTATACAGTGGAAAGCAAAGTGAAGTGTAATCAGAGCCGCAAGTAGCCTCCATCATAGTGTGGAATCCAAGCTGTATGCATATTTAAGGAAGAGGTATGCAGTGATTGACAATTTTTATTATACATACTGAGAACCCCAGGAAGCACTGGAAAGTACAAAGTCTCATTTCTAGTTGCTGCTGCTGCTGCTAAGTCGCTTCAGTCATGTCTGACACTGTGCAACCCCATAGACGGCAGCCCACCAGGCTCCCCCATCCCTGGGACTCTCCAGGCAAGAACACTGGAGTGGGTTGCCATTTCCTTCTCCAATGTATAAAAGTAAAAAAGTGAAAGTGAAGTCGCTCAGTGGTGTCCAACTCTTCGCGACCCCATGGACTACAGCCTACCAGGCTCCTATGTATATTATACATACTGAGAACCCCAGGAAGCACTGGAAAGTACAAAGTCTCATTTCTAGTTGCTGCTGCTGCTGCTAAGTCGCTTCAGTCATGTCTGACACTGTGCAACCCCATAGACGGCAGCCCACCAGGCTCCCCCATCCCTGGGACTCTCCAGGCAAGAACACTGGAGTGGGTTGCCATTTCCTTCTCCAATGTATAAAAGTAAAAAAGTGAAAGTGAAGTCGCTCAGTGGTGTCCAACTCTTCGCAACCCCATGGACTACAGCCTACCAGGCTCCTATGTCCATGGGATTTTCCAGGCAAGAGTACTGGAGTGGGATGCCATCACCTTCTCCTCATTTTAGTTAGTTACTCCTAATTATTAAAGCGAACTTTCTTTGCCATGGAGGCTTCTATATCTCTTCTCCCTCGATGACTCAAGCAAGGAGGGGCCTTGCCTAGTCTGAGCTTCACCTCTGTTCAATAACTGCCATTGGGACTTCCCCGGTGGTACAGTGGATAGGAATCCACCTGCCAATGCAGGGGACACAGGTCCGATCCCTGGCCTGGGAAGATTCCACATGCCTTGGAGCAACTAAGCCCATGCCCCACAGCGTCTGAGCCCAAGCTCTAGGGCCCAAGAGCCATAACTGCTGAGCCCAGATGCCACAGCTACTGAGACCTGTGTGCCTAAAACCTGGACTCCATGACAAGAGAAGCCACCACAGTGAGAAGCCCTCATATCGCAAAGAAGAGTAGGCCCCACTTGCCACAACTAGAGAAAGCCTGCATAAAGCAACGAAGATCCAGTGCCACCAAAAATAAATGAATAAATCACTGTCACGCAGTGAGTTTCAACCATGTGTCTGGCACTTAGTCCCTGTCTCTACTCTTTGCTCCAAATCTGAAAGGCAAGTATTTTCATCTCCCTTCTCCACTATTTTCACAAATGTAATATAAGTGACTTGAATCTGTCACATAGCTAGTAGAGTATAGAGATGCTGGGTTTAAATCTAGGTCCAAACTCTATGAACTTTTCATGATGGCTCACTAGCACTCAGCACTTCCCTGAAGAAGGATGTACTAGTGGCCCCAACCATGTGGCTGTGGGCTAGCAATATGTTACACTAGCCACCGCCCTGCCCTGGCTGGCTGGCAGTTTAGGGCAAATGGATTTCTACCTCTTTTGCAGGCAGTAGTTCCATTCATTATAGAAAACTTGGGCTTCTGCCTTGATCATTGCTTTTATAACCTACAGTATTTCAGACATGCCTGCTCTTTACTGCTGCCTTCCATTTTTACCCCTTCCAGACTTACAACTATCATGAAGAGGAACAGTGATTATAGTTTATTCATTCTGCACCAGGGACTCTGCCAAGTCTTTTAAAGACATTGTCTTGTTTACTTTTCACAACCACCTTATAAGGTATATGTACAAGTGTGTATTATAACCATTTCAGGAAGCAGCAAACAGAGGTCCCAACAGATCCAATAATTTGCTCACACAGTTGATAAGTGATAGAGTGAGGGTATAAACTTGAGCTCTCGACTCTAGTTCCAAGTTTCCAGCTACCAAGCTGCACTGCCTTTCTCTCACGCCTCCTCCGAGGAAACTCTAAATTCTAACAGAGTGACTAGGGCCCCCTCTGCCTAAGCACCTGAGGGTTGCAGACTGCCATGATTCAGTCACTTTCTGAGATTTGGGGTCATCTCCTAGGACTTGAGCTCTGCGGACATGTGCCTACAGGATTTTAACCCACTGATGTCCTCCGACTTGTGGTGCTGCGTGTTCTGTGTGGCAGATGAAAGCTCCTTTCAATACCTGCAGGCTAGGCTGAGCCCTGGGGATCAGTCTCACCAAACAGGAAACATGCTCTCTTCTACTCCATCTTTTGTCTGCATGTATTCATACCCAGACCATTCCTACTACAGAGAGGACCCCTGCATCCTCACCCCGCCATTCCCTTTTGCAAAGGAATGGAGTGGAAAAGTTCTAAGAAGAACAGCGAGCTGATGCTGCTTCCCCTACAGTTCAGACAATCTGCTTATCTCCTTGCTCAGTCCAGGCACCCCTCCTGCTCAACACACTGCCCAGAACCCTCCCTCCTGCGCATGTATTTCTTTCAACTGCAAGTTTCCTTAGGGCCAGACCAAAGAGCTCCCCACTCACATCCCACACCTCTAGCTCTCCAGCTCAGGCTTGCTCGACAAGGTCCTGTGATAGCAACACAAAGTAAGGAAAAAGAGAACAAAACAGAAGCCAAACGGCAGGCACAAAGGCTGGCGTGTCTTCCACCTGTAGAACCCGCATCTTCTGTCAGCCACATAAATTACCAACATGGCCTCCCAAAACCCATTGTAAACTTAACTTCAAATCATCAGGAAGCAAGAGAGAGAGAAGAGAAATGGCGGAAGAATGAGATTTTGATTTCTCTGATCAAAAAGGCCTTTCATAGAATCTGTCTTTAGAAACTCACAAGGTCTTTCGCCATGACTAAAATGCGACCCTGCCCAGGGAACTGACAGGACTTGCAGCCTTTTTTCCATCATCTTCTTGCTTCTGCATAGTCCTTTTCCACTTCCCATTTAAGCTCTTTCCATTTTTCATCTAAATTAGTCTCACAGGCAGCTTTCTCTACACAGTAGGTATGGATCCTTGAAAAGATGAATAGACGTCAGAGCTCTATCAGTTGAATCATATTTTAGGGAGTCCTCATGTTCAACTCTGTCTCTCTTCAACCCGCATCATTTCTCATCATTTAAGTTAAAAGTTCTCTGCTCCATAATGTCTGTATTTAATCATTAATGGTCTGTAAACAAACATTTGAAAGCATTAGAGTAGTTCTCTATTTAAAGTAACCGAAAAATCCCCTGGAGGAGGGCACGGCAACCCATCCAGTATTCTTGCCTGGAGAATTCCATGGACAGAGGAGGCCTGACAGTTACAGTCCATAGGGTCAAAAAGAATCACAGACAATTGAACATGCAAGCAACTACATGACATGTAGGTTCAAGAACTGACCTTCCCCTCCCCAGAGCCTATGGACAGAACTGAGAGGGACTTGGTGGTTGGTGAGAAGGAGGAGTTGTGGGAAACTCTTTGATTCCAGGGAACTGGTGGTGTGCTGGAAAAGATGCTGGTAACTGTGAATCTGGTGAGCCAAGAATTATCCAGAAAAGTCTTGATGGATGTAGCCATTCAGGCACTTCCATCATGAGATTCTGATTTAGGAGGCCTGGGGCTGAGCCCAGAAGTCTATCTACAGGAAGTATTCCAAGTTACTCTGATTAATAGCCAGAGGACCATACTTTGAGAATCACTAGAGCCGAACGGTCTAGAACAGTGCTTCTCAACTTTATCATACCAAAGAATTTCTCCAGAGAGCTTACTAAAGACACAAATTCCAAGAGGATGCAGTTTCATTGATTGGCAGATGTCAGAACTTGCATTTCTAATAAAATCCATGGACCCCAGTGTTTAGAATAGCACTGATACAGCACAATGGTTCTCAGACTTGACTACACAGTGGAGTCACCTAGAAAGTAAAAAAAAAAAAAAAAAGATTGATGCCTGGTTACCACCCCAAAGAGTCTGATTAAACTGGTCTGTAGCCTGGGTATAAGGATTTTTAAAAATCTCCCAAGTGACTTTAATATGAAGCACATGAATGTCTTTCAGTTAGCAAGTACTATTCAGCACCTGCTTATTGGTCAAACAGAGTATCTGCTGTAACAAATGATCCAAAATCTCAGTGGTCTAACACAATAAAAATGTATTTTTTATCATATAAAGTCCCATGGGGATGTCCCTGTTGGAAATGCTCTCCAGGAAGCTCTGCCCCAAACAGTGACTCAGAGACCCAGGTGTCTTCCATATTGTGACTCTGCCCTCTGGTGTTTCCAGGGTCATTCTGGAATCACCATGCTGATGCACAGGAGGAAGAGGGAATGGGGCAGAAACCTCAGATTCTTAACTGCCTCAGTTATTCCACCGACTGGGGAAGGTGAAATAGCACATGGGCATTAGTGAGCACCAAATTTCTGGCTGTCTGGTTGTGTATGAGGCACAATGATAAAAGTTGTGGGCGGGGGGTGCTTCCCCGGGTCTAGTCCATAAGACTCTACCTTGCAATGCAGGGGACACTGGTTTAATCACTTGTCGGGGAAGATCTCAGATGCCACAAGGCAATTAAGCCTGAGCACCACAACTACTGAAGTCTTTGAGGTCTAGAGCCTGTGCTCCGCAACAAGAGAAGCCACCACAGAGAGAAGACCGTGCTCCACAACTGGAGAGCAGTGCTCACTCACTATGACTACAGAAATTCCATGGGCAGCAACGAAGATCCATCACAGCCAAAAATAAAATTATACATTCTTTTTATTTAAATTTAATTTTAAAATAAATTTTTATACAGAGAATATAAGCCATGGTGCTGAATTTTGGGGTTATTTATTACAATAGTGTGGAGAAGGAAATGTTAACCCACTCCAGTCTTCTTGCCTGGGAAATTCCACAGACAGTGGAGTCTGGCAGGTTACAGTCCCTGGGGTCACACAGAGTCAGACACCACTGAGTGACTGGCATTATAATAGTGAGCCTCTTTGACCAATGCAGCAAGGACTGAATACATATCATATAAGCTTTGCTTCTGGAAACACAGAAGTTATCACTTTTACCTCCACTTGACCTAAAAAGAATCAGCCTGGGACAAATCCATTTACAGAGAGGAACTCAAGGCAGTAGGATGTGGCAGCTGATACATGCTGCTATTAAATCTACTTTTCCTTTTTGGCATTTGATTATACAGTCTTGAGCTACAGCCTTGATTTCCATTATCAGTAAAACAGAAATAATAGTTTTTATCCTTCAGTGTTATTTTGAGAATTAGAGGAGACATGCTAAGTATATTACTTAGTAGGCCCTTGATTAGTGTATATTATTCTTATGTATTATATTCTTACACATTCTTATGTTATTACTGATGAATTCTTATAATGGCCTCGTGTGTTTCCTCTAATAAGACTTCAAGTCCTTGAGACTAAGGACTATGCATGCAAAGTCGCTTCAGTCATGTCCAGCTCTTTGCAATGCTATGGACTGTAGCCCACCAGGCTCCTCTGCCCATGGGATTCTCTACACCAGAACACTGAAGTGCATTGCCATGCCCTTCTCCAGGGGATCTTGGCCCAGGGATCAAACCTGCATCTTTCACGTCTCCTGCATTGGCAGGCAGGTTCCTCACCACTAGTGCCACCTGAATTCTTGTAACTGCCTTGTAAGTTTCCTCTAATAAGACTTCAAGTCCTTAAGAGTAGGGACCGTAGCTGACAATTTTTCCATATGGTGCCATGTACCCAGCAAGTGAAAGACACAGAAACATTCCTTGATAAGTATCTGTTGAAGTTAGGTTCACCAGGGGTGAGTCTGGGAGCCTGGGGCTGGCAGCTGTCTCAAAAGTTTCCTATGAGAATTATTGTTCCTAACATTGGCACTCCTATGAGGAAAAACTCTATAAACATCCCCAAGGAACTAATATGATAGAGTGGAACTATTGCAAAATGAGAGCAGTTAAATTTCATGAAAAAGTCTGCACTTAATCATCTCAAAATAGTTTAGGATTCAGACTTCCATATTGGTTCTATTCAATCCTTCTCTCTCAACATTGAAAAATTCTTCACCAAAAATGTACCCCCCCAATTGCAGATTTAATCAACAGCCCATTTTAAAGATGAGGATCTACTGCTCTAAGACACTATGCATGCGTCCATGTTTAGGAACCTAAAAGTGGCAGATTCAATTCAAATCCAGTTTTTCTTCATCTAAATCATATGGATCAGACTGGAGATAATTAAGAATAAGCCATAACCAGTGCACATGTGCCAGGATACAAAAGCAACACATGCCTGAAATGTCAATACAAAAACTAAGACGTTTTCATATATAAGGAAACAAATATATCGTGATGTAGAATGCACATTTTCCGTAATATGTGACTATGAGCTACAAAGGATTTTTAAATGTCGGTTAGGGCTCCTGGGTGGGGGAGGGGTGAGAGGTGCAGAGGTAGGGGCGGCCCCTCATGTTTGTTTCTCAGGAAATATGTAAGAAACACTGCCCTTCTCTGTGTTGTTAAAGGGCCATTCAAATACCAAATAGAGTCCATTACTGGAAATCTGTTCAGATGCAATAATGATTTAGGCAGGTCAGACTTCCCAGAAATGAAGGAAAGTGCTGAAAATAAAATAGGAGACAATAAATCTCTTAATGGTGCAAAGGGGAAAAATAAAGCAAATTATGTTTTATCTGGCAAAGATATGACGGTCAGGTTTGGGTTTTGGTTTTTTTTTTTTTCCCTTTTTTTTTTGGTAATTCTTATTTTTGCTTTCTGTAGAAAACAGTCAGTGCAAAATTGAAGAAAATTTAGATTTACAGTCTGTAACACAGTGTCCCACTTGAGCTTAACCCAGGATGTAGATACTAGCCATTTGCAGAAAACAGTGGACCAGTGACCATTCTGGGAATTTATTTACGAGTTCACAGATGAAACTATTGTGGACTACTGATGATATAAAAACATTTGTATCACCCCTCCTCTGTGAGAACCGTGGGGGGAAATATCCACAGAGAGGCAATAAATAAGAACAACTGAGCTTTAAAAAAAAAATCTAATTTTACGTTTAGTCCAATATCCAGTGCAGAGTTCTAGTAAGGCTAAGTTTGCCCTAGTAGCCAGTGTGGATCTCTACCTCCCTCTGAGCATAATCCAAATCTTACAACCTGACCACTCTTGAGCTGGCTCCATGATACTGGAGATGGACAAAAAACAATGCATACGCTAAAGAGGACATATACAAGGAAGGAAAATAAGGACTAAAGGTTACCATATATGATGATATCTTTTAATAAAGAATGACCCTATACCCACTCTTAGGTGACCCTACACTCATTTTGAAACGAGATGAATCCAATGACAATACTTCCTCCTAGATGGTGGGAGGATATAGAAAACAGGCAAGATAAAGGGACGGGGAGACAGAGCCTCACATAGAGAGGAATTTCTTTTGGATTCTAAGAAAAGAGATGGTAACAATGAGGACAATGAACAGAGTCTGTGTGGGGTACTTGTGTCCCCATTCCCACTTTTGCCTCTGTCCTCTTTTTGAACTCAGAGAAGTTGGGCAAGAAATTAAAGAGTGGTGTTCACTGAACAGTATGTGAGATTCAGCACCATCAGGACTCCTTCGGAGTCTGGGACCAGCAGATAATACAGAATGAGAGAGAGGCAAAGAGAACATTCCTTCCCTGACCTCCACTCTCAAACTATCAAAGATCACAGAGCTCAGTTTTGAGATCAGGTTCTAGAATGGTGATCTCTAGCAGTGGGCTGTGCCTGGAGGAGCAGCATATTCCTTTCCAGAGAAGATGCCAACACAATGGTGAGGCCCTTTGGCAAGGAGGCTGCAATGGAGAACTAGTGGACTGGTTCCCAAACACAGATGAAAGGTCTTTGGAAATTAGGAAAAACCATGGAGGGAGCTTTTGAGAACGGGTAATAACAATGAACATGTGTGTCTTATTTTGTAGTTTACAAATTATTCTCCCATATCTCATTTGTTTTTCACAATGAGCCTAACAGGTATGAGGAGATCATTAGAATCCTCATTTTGCAGATGAGAAGAGTGAGCCTCAGAGTTATAGCCACCTGCCCAAGGTCATTCATCTGGTAAGTATCAAGGTCGGGAACTCAAAAACAGGACAGCTGGCTCTAAATTCTGTGCTTTTTTCCACTGGAATATATTGCCAGTTGGGAGTCATGACAGTTCAGTTAACCAGACCTTCAGAAAAAAAAAAAAAAAAAGCTTTGGACAAAGATGACATCAGGGAGCTGAGAGTAATTCAGTACTAGGTCTACCGGGAAAAGGAGCTGCAAAAATCACAGGGTTGACCAGGACTTGAGTCCAGATGAGGAGAAAGATGCCATCTTAAGATTCCCACGAACTGCTTCCTGAGAGTCCAGGAAGCACTGCCAAGGCTAGTTGACCAGGGGGTGGGTGGATGGTAAGAGGCTGAACCACCCTCCGGGCAGAGCAAAAGGAAGGAGTGTGTTGCCGAGACAAACAGAGAATCTCCCTAATTCAGAATGCAGGCTATCTTTGTGCTCTTAGGCTGTTTTTTCTTTGAGTGATGAAATCCCTGGGTAGGATGAGTATATACAGGGAGAGTACATTCTCTTCCTGAATACAGGCATTAACGAATCATTTTGGCCAAATGCCTCACCTTGACCATCGTGCCCAATTACATATTTGGCTTAGAATCTCAAGTGCTAAAAAACAGGCAAAGGGTGATTTTCAAATATTCCTAGGGTGAATATAAAGTTAATAATTGAAAGAATGATCATTTAGAGCACAGGATGGCAAACTTTTTCTTGCAAGGGCCAGATAGTAAATACTTTCGGCTTGGAGGGCCACGCGGTCCTTATCGTAAGTATACAAACCTGACCTTGGTGGCACAAACGCACCCACGGCATAGACAATACACAGACAAATGAGTGTGGCTGTGTTCCCATAAAACTTCACTCACAGAAACAGGTAGGGGGGTGGATTTGACCCAAGAGCCCTGGTTTCCAATCATGAAGTTAGAGAAAAAGTGCAGCTGCCTAAGGGCTTTGTATTCACATTTCTATCTCTGAATCAAGTTGGACCACGGGAGGGCATAGAATACATCATATTAGCTATTTGCTATCAACTTTTATAACATTATAACATAGGACTTCCCTGGTGGCTCAGACGGTAAAGCATCTGCCTATAGTGTGGGAGACCTGGGTTCAATCCCTGGGTCGAGAAGATCTCCTGGAGAAGGAAATGGCACCCCACTCCAGTATTCTTGCCTGGAAAATCCCATGGACAGAGGAGCCTGGTACGCTACAGTCCATGGGGTCGGAAAGAGTCGGACACGACTGACTGACTTCACTTTCACTTTATAACATTACAATGGTATTCACTGTCACCATTAAGAAATGAAATTCTATACTTATTAACCAATTTTTTTTCTATATTCCCTATGAAATAAATGCTGCAAGTAAGACTTTCTAACAATGCAAACCAAAACAACAATGAGGTTTCACTCACATCAGTCACAATGGCCACTATCAGAATAAAAAAACCAAAAACTATAAGCAATAAATGCTGGAGAGGTGTGGAGAAAAGGTAAACTTTCTACACTGTTGGTGGAAATGTAAATTGATACAACCACTGTGGAGAACAGTATGGAAGCCTCTTAGAAAACTAAAAATAGAGCTAATATGACCCTGCAGTCCCACTTCTGGTCATCTGTCTGGAGACAACTGTAATTCGAGAAAATACACGCACCCAAATGTTCACTGCAGCCCTGTTTACAATAGCCAGGACATAGGAACAGCCTAAACATCCACCAACAGAGGGAAAAATGAAGACATGGCACATATATATCATGAAATATTACTCAGCCATAAAAAAGAATGAAATAATTTCATTTGCCTCAACATGGATAGACCTAGAGAGTGTCAGACTGAGTGAAGTCAGTCAGACAGAGAAACACAAATATCATATGATATTGCTTAAATGTGAAGTCTGAAAAAAAAAGGTATAAATGAGCTTATTTACAAAGTAGAACTAAAGTCACAGATGTAGAAAACAAACTTGTGGTTATCCGGGAGAAAGAGGGGACAGGAGCAATAAACTGGAAGATTGGGATTGACACATGCACACTTCTATATATAAAATAGATAATTAATAAGGACCTACTATATGCAATGGCACCCCACTCCAGTACTCTCGTCTGGAAAATCCCATGGAGGGAGGAGCCTGGAGGGTTGCAGTCCATGGGGTCGCGAAAAGTCAGACACCACTGAGCGACTTCACTTTCACTTTTCACTTTCATGCATTAGAGAAGGAAATGGCAACCCACTCCAGTGTTCTTGCCTGGAGAATCCCAGGGATGGGGAAGCCTGGTGGGCTGCTGTCTATGGGGTCACACAGAGTCAGACACAACTGAAGCGACTTAGCAGCAGCATATTCACAGGGAACTCTACTCAATACTCTGTAATGACCTTTATGGAAAAAGAATTTTAATAAGAGTGGATATATGCACATGTATAACTGATTCATTTTGCTATATAGCAAAAACAATGTAACTTTACACTGTGTAAATTAACAACAATGTAAAATCAACACTAAATTTATAACAATGTAAATCAACTATACGCCAATGAAATTTTTAAAATAAATTAAATAAAGAATTTCTGACAGTGTTTGGTATTAGAATACATTTTTTTCACCAAAAATTTGTGTGTTTTCTTCTAACAAAAGAGTCAAATATTTATTACACATTCCTTCTTTGGCTCACCGGAAAGCTCTGAATAAGTGTTTACAGTTAGTCCAATAATTTTATGACTTTTATAGTTGGCATACTTTCCTATGTTTCAAGCACACACATACATTTTATGATGTTACAGCCTTTTTTGTTTGTTTGTTTTTTAAATCTACCTCAAATTTTTGCAAAAAAAAAGAAGTGAAGTCCAAATAAGCACACATTACTACAGAGAAATAGTCAACGCTGAATAAAGAAATCGAGCCAACTGAAAACAGTAAACCAAAGTTTTCACCCAAATAACAGATTTGTCCAAAGGACCAAGAAGAAATTAAATTACTTTGATGGGGTGTGAGGAGAATTTCGTATTAGATATCATCATTTTCTAGTTTTTTCTAATTTCAGAAACCAACATAACATTGTAAAGCAATCATCCACCAATTAAAACTACAAAGCAATGAAATAATGGAACAAATAGAAAAACAAACCAGTCAACCTAACTGGGAGGGGAAAAGGCAAAGAATACTGAATTCACAGAAAAGAAAAAACAATGGACATTAAATATATTATGCTCAATCACACTATTAATCAAAAAATGTAAAATAAAACAGCAAGAGATTTCACTTGGATTAATAGCAAATTTAAAGACAATCCAATTTTCAGCAAGATAGCAAGAAATAAAGATGTATACATTGACAGTACAAGGTGCACAATTAGAGGTAAATTGCTTTGCGATGTTGTATTGGTTTCTGAACTGGAAATCCCTAGCAAAGTGGAAGATAGGTTATCAATAGGTTATCTTCAATGGCCAAAAATTTCCCCTGTAGACGTTGTTGCTGTTGTTCAGTCGCTCAGTCATGTCCAACTCTTTGTGACCCCTTGAAGGGCAGCATGCCAGGCTTCCTTGTCCTTCATTGTCTCCAGGAGTTTGCTCAAACTCGTATCCATTATTCAGTGACACTATCTAACCATCTCATCCTTTGCCACTCACTTCTCTTCTTGCCCTCAATCCTTCCCAGCCTCAGAGGCTTTCACAATGAGTTAGCTCTTGGCATCAGGTGGCCAAAGTGTTGGCACTTCAGCCTTAGCATCAGTCCTTCCAATGAATATTCAGGGTTGATTCCTTTAGGATGGGCTGGTTGGATCTCCTTGCAGTCCAAGGGACTTTCAAGAGTCTTCTCCAACACCACAGTTCAAAAGCATCAATTCTTCTTTATGGTGCAACTCTCACAACCATACATGACTACTGGAAAAACTATAGCTTTGACTAGACAGACCTTTGTCGGCAAAGTAACATCTCTGCTTTTTAATTGCTGTCTAGATACATCATAGCTTTTCTTCCAAGGAGCAAGTGTCTTTTAATTTCTTGGCTGCGGTCACCATCTGCGTGATTTTGGAGCCCAAGAAAATAAAGTCTCTCACTATTTCCATTGTTTCCCCATCTATTTGCCATGAAGTGATGGGACCAGATGCCATGATCTTTGTTTTTTGAATGTTGAGGTTTAAGCCAGTCTTTTCATTCTTCTCTTTTACTTTCATCAAGAGGCTCTTTAGTTCCTCTTCAGTTTCTGCCATAAGGGCGGTGTCATCCACATATCTGAGGTTATTGATATTGATTCCAGCTTGTGCTTCCTCCAGCCCAGCATTTCTCATGATGTACTCTGCATATAAGTTAAATAAGCAGGGTGACAATATACAGCCTTGAAGTACTCCCTTCCCAATTTGGAACCAGTCTGTTGTTCCATGTCCAGTTTTAACTGTTTCTTCTTGACCTGCATACAGGTTTCTCAGGAGGCAGGTAAGGTGGTTTGATACTGCCATTTGTAAGATATCCTCAATGAAATGAATGGCTTCCTTACTGGAAAGCTCAATTTAAAATTCAAACTCAATAAGCCCTCTCAATGAAGAATTTCCAGTTTACTTTCTGTTAAATCTGATGTATCACTTAAATAAAATTCACCAATTTTATGTGTGAAATCTGATGAGTTTTGACCAATGAACACGATCATATAACTGTTACTAGAATAAAAGTACAATACATTTCCATCATCTGAAAATTTATCTCATATTGCCTTGCAATCAAATTTTTTATTCTGTCTCTGGATCCTAGTAACTACTGATCTGCTTTTGTCACTAGAAAAATTTGCATAAATATAATTATAAGAAATATATGTTTTTGTGTTCCTCTTTTTTCACTTAGCATAATGCTTTTGTGATTCACTGATGTTGTTCTTTATAACAGTAGTTTAATCTTTTTCATTTCTGAGAAGTATTCCACTGTATGGATACACAACTTCAGCATAATTTAAAATGCCTTAGTCTTAAATATGAATGGATCAGCTAACACTTAAGAAAAGCCTTCCACATTAAAAAAAAAAAAGGTATGGGGGGGACTACAGTGAATGAAAG
>SJXQ01001298.1:0-28070 GCA_006408695.1 Aepyceros melampus
TACACCCATGGCGGATTCATGTCAATGTATGGCAAAACCAATACAGTATTGTAAAGTAAAATAAAGTAAAAATTAAAATGTAAAAAAAAATTTATTTAAAAAGATAACCTCCTCAAAAAGGTGTGCTGTATTTTATACTTCTGAAATGAGATTACTAGCCTATATCCATACATACAAGTAAATTCTTTTAAAATTATACGAAGTGAAGTAAGCCAGAAAGAAAAATACCAATACCATATACTAACGCATGTATATGGAATTTAGAAAGATGGTAATGATAACTTTGTATGCGAGACAGCAAAAGAGACACAGATGTATAGAACAGGCTTTTGGACTCTGTGGGAGAGGGAAAGGGTGGGATGATTTGGGAGAATGGCATTTGAAATATCATATAAGAAATGAATCACCAGTCCAAGTTTGATGCATGATACTGGATGCTTGGGGCTGGTGCACTGGGACATTCCAGAGGGATGATGCGGAGTGGGGAGGAGAGAGGGAGGTTTGGGATGGGGAACACTGTGGCAGATTCATGTTGATGTATGGCAAAACCAATACAATATTGTAAAGTAATTAACCTCCAATGAAAATAAATAAATTTATATTTTAAAAAAAGAATGTAAAGCATTTGAAGTTCAAATCTCTACAGAACGTGTATGCTACAAGTATGTCTAAAATGAACCTTATAAATCATCTCAGAGGGAAGGTGATCTGGGGTGAGTAGAAGTCTGGCAAACTGTCACTTGTTACTTCTCAGAGGACTTCAAATCTTGTTTAATAAGGCATCCACTACTGTATTTTCAAGTTTTAGAAAGATTTGCATAGTGTTTCTGTACAAGTTAAGGAACTGTGCATCTGTGAAAATGAATAACTAGTATCAACCTTTATCCCTTCACGTATCCAGAAACAATTTTGTTGTTTTGCTCTGGCAGTCAGCACTTTGGAAAACATGAAATGAAGACTGCAAAAGTGTCTGTTCCAGATTACTTCAACCTTCATTTGAACCCTGTTTAAAATAAAATATCTTTCTGGTTCNTATCAACCTTTATCCCCTCACGTATCCAGAAACAATTTTGTTGTTTTGCTCTGGCAGTCAGCACTTTGGAAAACATGAAATGTAGACTGCAAAAGTGTCTGTTCCAGATTACTTCAACCTTCATTTGAACCCTGTTTAAAATAAAATATCTTTCTGGTTTAAAAAAAAAAAGGTATAGTTCAGTTCAGGCGCTCAGTCATGTCCGACTCTTTGCGACCCCATGAATCGCAGCATGTCAGGCCTCCATCATCAACTCCCGGAGTACACCCAAACCCATGTCCATTGAGTCGGTGATACCATCTTCATCCTTTGTCATCCCCTTCTCCTCCTTCCTTCAATCTTTCCCAGCATCAGGGTCTTTTCAAATAAATCAGCACTTCGCATCAGGCGGCCAAAGTATTGGAGTTTCAGCTTCAACATCAGTGCTTCCAATGAACACCCAAGACTGATCTCCTTTAGGATGGACTGGTTGGCTCTCCTTGCAGTCCAAGGGACTCTCAAGAGTCTTCAACACCACAGTTCAAAAGCATCAATTCTTCAGTGCTCAGCTGTCTTTATAGTCCAACTCTCACATCCATACATAACCACTGGAAAAAATTGTAGCCTTGACTAGACGGACCTTTGTTGACAAAGTAATGAATCTGCTTTTTAATATGCTCTCTAGGATGGTCATAACTTTCCTCCCGTGGAGTAAGCATCTTTTAATTTAATAGCTGAAATCAACATCTGCAGTGATGTTGGAGCCCCCCAAAATAAAGTCAACCACTGTTTCCACTGTTTCTCCATCTATTTTCCATGAAGTGATCGGACCAAATGCCATGACCTTTTGTTTTCTGAATGTTGAGTTTTAAGCCAACTTTGTCACTCTCTTCTTTCACTTTCCTCAAGAGGCTCTTTAGTTCCTCTTCACTTTCTGCCATAGGATGCTGTCAACTGCATATCAGAGGTTATTGAAATCTCTCCAGCAATCTTGATTCCAGCTTGTGATTCATCCAGCCCAGCATTTCTCATGATGTACCCTGCATAGAAGTTAAATAAGCAAGGTGACAATATACAGCCTTGACATACTCCTTTTCTTATTTGGAGTCTGTTGTTCCGTGTCCACTTTGGAACCAGTCTTTTGTTCCACGTCCAGTTCTAACTGTTGCTTCCTGACCTACATACAGGTCTCTCAAGAGGCAGGATAGGTGGTCTGATATTCCCATTTCTTTCAGAATTTTTCACAGTTTATTGTGATCTACACAGTCAAAGGCTTTGGCATAGTCAATAAAGCAGAAATAGATGTTTTTCTGGAATGCTCTTGCTTTTTTGATGATGGGGTGGATGTTGGCAATTTGATCTCTGGTTCCTCTGCCTTTTCTAAAACCAGCTTGAACATCTGGAAGTTCACGATTAACATATCACTGAAGCCTGGTTTGGAGAATTTTGAGCATTACTTTACTAGTGTATGAGACAAGTGCAATTGTGCGGTAGTTTGAGAATTTTTTGACATTGTCTTTCTTTTGGATTGGAATGAAAAGTGACATTTTACAGTTCTCTGGCCACTGCTGAATTTTCCAAATATGCTGACATATTGAGTGCAGCACTTTCACAGCATCATCTTTCAGGATTTGAAATAGCTCCACTGGAATTATATCACCTCCACTAGCTTTGTTCGTAGGGATGCTTTCTAAGGCCCACTTGACTTCACATTCCAGGATGTCAGTCTCTAGATGAGTGATCACACCATCGTGATATCTGGGTCGTGAAGATCTTTTTTGTACAGTTCTTCTGTGTATTCTTGCCACCTCTTTATATCTTCTGCTTGTTTTAGGTCCATACAATTTATGTCCTTTATTGAGCCCACCTTTGCATGAAATGTTCCCTTGGTGTTTCTAATTTTCTTGAAGAGATCTCTAGTCTTTTCCATTCTGTTGTTTTCCTCCATTTCTTTGCATTGATTGCTGAGGAAGGCTTTCTTATCTCCCCTTGCTATTCTTTGGAACTCTGCATTCAAATGGGTATATCTTTCCTTTCTTCTTTGCTTTTTGCTTCTCTTCTTTTTACAGCTATTTGTAAGGCCACCTCAGACAGCCATTTTGCTTTTTTGCATTTCTTTTCTTGGGGGTGATCTTGATCACTGTCTCCTGTACAATGTCATGAACCTCTGTCTATAGCTCAACAGGCACTCTGTCTGTCAGATCTAGACCCTTAAATCTATTTCTCACTTCCACTGTTTAATGATAAGGGATTTGATTTAGGTCATACCTGAGTGGTCTAGTGGTTTTCCACACCTCCTTCAATTTAATTCTGAATTTGACAATAAGGAATTCATGATCTGAGCCACAGTCAGCTCCCGGTCTTGTTTTTGCTGACTGTATAGAGTGTCTCCATCTTTGGCTGCAAAGAATATAATCAATCTGATTTTGGTGTTGACCATCTGGTGATGTCCATGTGTAGAATCTTCACTTGTGTTGTTGGAAGAGGGTGTTTGCTATGACCAGTGCATTCTCTTGGCAAAACTCTATTAGCCTTTGCCCTGCTACATTCTGTACTCCAAGGCCAAATTAGCCTATTATTTCAGGTGTTTCTTGACTTCTTCCTTTTGCATTCCAGTCCCCTATAATGAAAAGGATACCTTTTTGGGGTGTTAGTTCTAGAAGGTCTTGTCAGTCTTCATAGAAACGTTCAACTTCAGCTTCTTCAGCGTTACTCCTTGGGACATAGACTTGGATTACCGTGATATTGAATGGTTTGCCCTGGAAATGAACAGAGATCATTCTGTCACTTTTGAGATTGCATCCAAGTACTGCATTTTGGACTCTTTTGTTGACCATGATGGCTATTCCATTTCTTCTGAGGGATTCCTGCCCACAGTAGTAGATATAATGGCCATCTTAGTCCACTGGTTCCTGGAATGTTGACATTCACTCTTGCCATCTCCTATTTGACCACTTCCAATTTGCCTTGATTATGGACCTAACATTCCAGGTTCCTATGCAATATTGCTCTTTTCAGCATTGGACCTTGCTTCTATCACCAGTCACATACACAGCTGGGTGTTGTTTTGGCTTTGGTTCCATCCCTTCATTCTTTCTGGAGTTATTTCTCCACTGACTTCCAGCAGCATTTTGGGCACCTAATGACCTGGGGAGTTTCTCTCTTGGTTTCCTATCATTTTGCCTTTTCATACTGTTCGTGGGGTTCTCAAGGCAAGAATACTGAAGTGGCTTGCCATTCCCTTCTCCAGTGGACCACCTTCTGTCAGGCCTCTCCACCATGACCTGTCCGTCTTGGGTGGCCCCACATGCATGGCTTAGTTTCATTGAGTTAGACAAGGCTGTGGTCCATGTGATCAGATTGGCTAGTTGTCTGTGATTGTGGTTGCAGTGTGTCTGCCCTCTGATGCCCTCTCTCAGCACCTACTGTCTTATTTGGGTTTCTCTTACCTTGGACGTGGGGTATCTCTTCAGGACTGCTCCAGCAAAGCGCAGCCACTGCTCCTTACCTTTTACATGGGGTAGCTCCACTTAGACGCCGCCCCTGACCTTGGACATGGGGTAGTTACTCTCAGTTCAGTTCAGTTCCGTTCAGTCGCTCAGTCGTGTCCAACCCTTTACGACCCCATGAATCGCAGCACGCCAGGCCTCCCTGTCCATCACAAACTCCTGGAGTTCACTCAGATTCGCATCCATCGAGTCCGTGATGCCATCCAGTCATCTCATCTTCGGTCGTCCCCTTCTTCTGCCCCCAATCCCTCCCAGAATCAAAGTATTTTCCAATGAGTCAACTCTTCGCATGAGGTGGTCAAAGTACTGGAGTTTCAGCTTTAGCATCATTCCTTCCAAAGAAATCTCAGGGTTGATCTCCTTCAGAATGGACTCTCAGAGGCTTTTTATATTTTTGCTAACATGTATCTATTAGTGTATTTACTATTACACACTAATAAATAATTTAAGTAACTATTTATTAAGTATGACCAGTTCTGAGTCATTAGACATTTAACTCACCTTCTGTGTGCTCACTCAGTCATGTTTGATTCTTTGCAGCCTGGTGGGACTGACTCTTTGCAGTCCTTGGTGGGACTATAGCCCACCAGGCTCCTCTGCCCATGGAATTTTCCAGGCAAGAAGACTTGAATGGGTACAATTTCTTACTCTGGTGCTGATGGGGGTGCGGGGAATGGGGTGCAGCAGAGAGCAGTGTTTCTGACCCAGGGATCAAACCCACAACTCTCATGTCTCCTTCACTGGCAGGCAGATTTCTTTTCTTTCTTTCTTTCTTTCTTTTTTTTTTTTACCACTACTGTCATTTGCAAAGTCATACCCTCTGAGGTAGATGTTAATATTTTCTGCATTTTACTGATGAGGAAACTGAGCCTCACAGCAATTAAGTTGACTAGAGATTGAATTATGTTCACTATATCTAAGTTTGAACATCAATAGTAACATTTACTTCCTGGTTGACTTTGGCAAAATAAAACTCTCTGAGTTTTAGCTTCCTTCTCTATAAATTTGAAATAAAATAGCGACTTGCAAATACTACTATGAGAATAGAATAATATATCATTTGCAATATGTCTGGTGTACAATTAGCATTAAATAAAAGATAAATACAATAGCCACAATAGTTAGAAGGGTGTAATGGGAGAAATATTTTATGTTAGTGGCTCTGCATTTATCTGCCTCATACCATTACCATCTTAAATTGCCATCTTCTTTCTTCAGCTAGCGTAGTATAAATTTGCCCTTCATGTTTCAAATGTGGCTATTTATTTCATATATCTGAGGATCAGGTGATGTGGTCAGGGCCTTGCTCACTACCAAATATGGCTTCCTGAAAATTATTTTCTAGAGAGTTGATATGGGGTGGGAAGTGGGGGTGGGGGGATGGTTCAGGATTGGGCACTCATATACACTCGAGACAGATTAATGTCAATGTATGGCAAAACCAATACAGTATTGTAAAGTAAAATAAAGTAAAAATAAAAATTAAAAATAAATAAAACAAACATACAAAAGCTCCACTCCTCCTTAATAGCATATACTGTCCAATTACACTACCTTCTCCTCTTTTCAATATATTTGCATATTTATTTTCTGGTTATTTGTTTTCTTTTCTATCATATCTGACTTCATGTTTTCTTTATTCTCCTCTTCCATTATCCTAGGGTACTTTGTAATGTCTTTCCTGTCAACATTTTTGCCTATTCATCTTTAGAGACATTCTCATCCACTCTATTTCACTCTAAAATTGTCACTTTCTGATTCATCTCCTGAAATCAACAACTCTCATATCCCTTTCACTGATCATATCCTTAATAAGCAAAATAACTGAAAATTCATTAAGGCCTTGAATTCATTTTGGTCCCCATTTTCACTGAATCATGTGGCCTATTCCTGGCTCTGTTTCCTTCCTCATTTATCATACATTTCATGGCCCATCATCATTGTCATTTTCTTGCACACATCCTTAACACTCTGACACTTGTGCACATTGTGTTCACTCTCCAAAGCACCATCTCACAAAATCAAATTTGGTGTTAGAGGGGGAAATTACAATGGGACAGATTGTTTTCACCATGAATTAATGATCACCAACTACAAGTAGACCCTTAACTCTGTGAGGCCATCTTTTTAGGCTTTTCCAGACATCTGGATCTTTCATAGTCCTTATCAACTATCTCATATCTTTGCTGCTCTCCTCAAACCTTCACACATTGTTCTATTCCCTCAGTCTCCATAAACTGCCCTCACTTTATAACTCACAGAGAAAACAGAGACATCAAATTGGCTTTTTCCTCAAATCCTTACCCCAGTCATCAAGTTTGCCTGCATCTGCACCAGCCTTCTTTTCCTTCTTTATTTTTAAGAGGAAAGAGGCTCCCTGCCATTTCTCAATAAGAACCTGTTTAGTGTATAATCAATATTTCTTCTCTTCTCATATTCTCAGGGATCTTGTACCATAATTACAGAATTTCTTCATCAAAGCTTTAACTCTTCTCCTTATGTGGAATACTTTTCATTCCTATTTGGAAAGTCTTATTTTTGGTCTTATTTTTCCTATCAGTTCAGTTCAGTCTCTCAGTCATGTCTGACTCTTTGTGACCCCATGAATCACAGCACGCCAGGCCTCTCTGTCCATCACCAACTCCCAGAGTTCACTCAGACTCATGTCCATTGAGTCGGTAATGCCATCCAGCCATCTCATCCTCTGTTGTCCCCTTTTCCTCCTGAGCCTAATCCCTCCCAGCATCAGAGTCTTTTCCAATGAGTCAACTCTTTGCATAAGGTGGCCAAAGTACTGGAGTTTCAGCTTTAGCATCATTCCTTCTGAAGAACACCCAGTGCTGATCTCCTTTAAAATGGACTGATTGGATCTCCTTGCAGTCCCAGGGACTCTTAAGAGTCTTCTCCAATACCACAGTTCAAAAGCATCAATTTATAGCCACTTGTAAAAACAAAACATAAACCCTCTTTAAGCCCTGTGTCATCTTTCCAGTCTTATTTCTACCAGATTTTCCAGGAAAATGTTTGGAATCATTATTACTCAGCATGGTCCCTTTACTTCCTTAGCCATATTTCAAGTATCGCTTCAAATTCTAAATCAGCTTGCAATTCTTAACACCACAAAAACAACTCTGCATTTTAAAATTATATTTTGTGTATATATATATTTTTTAATACTGTGTAATATAATTTCCCATGAGCATTTGAAAGACCTGCTCACTTTCCCCTTATTAAAAACGTCTTACTGCAAAGAATAAAGATACAGAAGTAGAGAACGGGACTTGCTGACATGGGGGGGGGGGGTTGGGTGGGATGACAAACTGTGAGAGTAGCACTGACATATATATGTGTGTGTTTGTGTGCTCAGTCACTCAGTCATTCCAACTCTTTGTGACCCCATGGACTGGAGTCCACTAGGCTCCTCTGCCCATGGAATTTTTCAATCAAGAATACTGGACTAGGGTGCCATTTTCTACTCCAAAGGATTATCCCAACCCAGGGATAGAACCTGTGTCTCTTGCATCTCTGAAATGGCAGGCGGATTCTTTACCATAGCGCCACCTACCATGTGTAAGTTAGATAGAGTTAGAAAGCAACTGTATAGCGCAGGGAGCTCAGCTCTGTGATGTGTGATGAGTAGAGATGTGGGATGGGGTGAGGGGCGAGAGCGAAGGGTAAGAGGCTTAAGAGGAAAGGGTTACACACACACACACACACACACACACACACACACAAATATAGCTGATTCATGTTGTGTTCTTTTACAGCAGAAATTAACACAACATTGTAAAGCAATTATACTGCAGTTTAAAAAAATGTAATAAATTGCTCTAAGATACGAAACTGTGAAGAAATATAAGGGGCTACTCTGGGACTTGCAAAATAACAACAGCAACAACAATTTCTTCCTGAAAAAAAGCAACTACTTCTATGCTGGGGGCCAGCGTGAGGAACTCCGCCCGTGGCAAAGGTCATGAGGAAGGAGGCTTGGCATACGCAAAGGCGTGATCAAGTCTCAGGAAACCCCCTGTTCCCGAGCATCTACCCCCAAAACCAAGAGTCTGTTTTATGCTCTCACCTACACCTCTGACTTTACGGTGGGCTCTCCCCCATAACCATTTCTCTTAGAAAAAGAGTTAACTTGCAGCTCCAGTTGATAAAATTCCTGGGCGTGACAAGAGTGTTTCAGCTTACGGACTCCTCTGAAGGTTATCTAGCCTGCCTGTATAGGTTCGTCCGGCCAAATGTGATTATTTACAGCCTCCCAACAGTGAGAGGCACGAGATGTTTTAGACTTACTAAAGGCAGATTCTTTGGGGAAGTTAGAATTTATTAGTATAGTGGATTGATTAGGAATTGTATTGGTGAAGGGTTTTTCATTTGTTGTGCCAATAATTGCTTCTAATTCCCTGCCCTTATAATGAATATAACTAGCATATAAGAGAAATAAGTATTAACCTTTAAGATTAATCATGTTAACCTTGGGTTAGATAAATTCCTTTCTTGATTGTAACTCATTACATCCTTACCCTATAGGAATGTACCTTTATCTGGAGGGTGGTGCCTGGTTTAAGAAAAAACACCCTTGGAAAAAATGAGTTTTTTGGTTATCAGAAAGAGAGGGTCATGAAGTGTTAGCAGGCCTCATGGCCAAAAGATGATGTGAAACCCCTAAGACCTTTTTTTTATGTAAAGCACCCGATTTTGATAAAGGTCAGGACTGCTGACCCGTGCGTGACTTTGTATTCATCCCTATGTGTAACAAAAGGTATATAAGCAAACCTGAAAATAAAGAAAACGGATCAGTTTCCGGAAAGACTGATTCCCCCATGTCGTTTTTTCTCATCCTCCGTATTTCTGGCTGAATTCCCATCTGGAGCACGGGTGCCCGCCACGTCTGCTTACTTGCCCCGGCTTTCAAGTCCATGGGAAAAGGTGCCCAAGGAGGGGCACCTTTCGATGTTCAAGTGGCGCCGGTGGCCCAACGTAGATGGTGCAAATTCCTTGTCTTGGAATTTTATTGGTATCCCGTGTAAACCAAGTTATTCAGCCTCTTTCTCTCCTCTAATACCTCTATTTTCTGGCTGAATTCCCATCTGGCACTTGGGTCCTCACCAAGCCTACTAACTCTGCCTGGGCTTCTAAGATCGGACCGGGGAGGCCTCAGTGCCTCCTCTCCTTCGGGAGAACGGAAAGACGCCTGTGGCCTACGTAGGTGGGGATTGGCATCCCATGTAAGCCAAGTTATTCAGCCCCTTTTTTCTGCTAATTTCCTAATCTCTCTCTATCTGTAATTGAATAAGTTCTTTCCTAGTACACCGACTCCGTCTCCACCTTCGAATCACCCTGGATCCACCGGGGCTGGACCCCGGCAACCCAGGATTCCCTCTGGATTTTCTGGAGTGGGGGCCATTTGGCCTCCTCTTAGTTCCATCCTGGGGTGGATACTCATTCCTGACAGTTGTGGAAAGGCCCTGGAATCCCCACCTGTGGGATGAGGAAGTAGACCCCAGCCCTGGGGTCTGAGGGTTCTGGAGGCCTCTATTCTTGAGAACAGACTGAGTTCACTTTGCAATTAAGTCATTTCCCAAAGAACCCTTATCAGTTATGACCCCTTTGGGACTAAAGAGTTTATCAATTCCTAGCAGTTCAGGAGGGAGAGGTCCTGTAAGTCCAAGCATTCCTTCGCAATAAAAACCTTGTCGTCTCTTCCACCTTCCCCCTCTTCTCCACCCATATCACAGGCATCCTGGGTCAAGCCCATCCTATCTCCTGTCGACATTTAGGACCTTCATATCATATTATGTGTCCTGCCCTTCACCCTTCTCAATGTTTCAGAAAATGTCAGGCCCTCTACATTCAGGCCTCTCCTGCCAATGAGAACATCCTCCTTTGCCTTTTCTCTCTGGGAAAAATCCCTTCTATCCTTCAAGAACTAGTTCAAAGTTCCCCTCATTCATGAATACCCTCACTCCCAAAGTAGAATTGTTACACTCTACATTCTAAGAGCCCCGCTGCCATTATAACATTCTTTATTCCATTTTGTGATTTTTTTTTTTTTCAGTATGTGTCTCACTTGCAGACTATGAACTTCTCAAGGGAAGGGACCCTTACCCATCTGTCTTGTTTGATCCTGCCAATGAGAACATCCTCCTTTGCCTTTTCTCTCTGGGAAAAATCCCTTCTATCCTTCAAGAACTAGTTCAAAGTTCCCCTCATTCATGAATACCCTCACTCCCAAAGTAGAATTGTTACACTCTACATTCTAAGAGCCCCGCTGCCATTATAACATTCTTTATTCCATTTTGTGATTTTTTTTTTTTTCAGTATGTGTCTCACTTGCAGACTATGAACTTCTCAAGGGAAGGGACCCTTACCCATCTGTCTTGTTTGACCCACAGTAGGTGTCAACAAATGGCCTGACATGGACGGATGAACAAATGGATGGAAGTTTCCCTTGGAATGCGCAGCCCTCTCTCTGCAGGGGTGAAGCTGCAGAGCAGATCAAACTGTAATGTGAGACGCAGCCCCCTCCCTGCCCCGCCCACCCATATCATGTTCCGTTCTGTCACTGAACTCAAACATATATTGTGCAGTTACCCATTGCAGGACTGCCCTAGGCTGGGCACAGTCATTAAAGAGCACTGAGAAAGCGAGATGGGGAGTCATCTGAGGTGTTTTGCATGTTCAGGTTCATTTTTTCTTTGGTTGCACTGGGTCTTCCTTCCTGCACATGGGCTTTCTCTAGTTGAGGTGAGTGGGGGCTACTCTTCATTGCGGTGCACGGGCTTCTCACCACAGTGCCTTCTCTAGTGGAGCACAGGCTCTAAGGCATGCAGACTCAGTAGCTGCAGTGCGAGGCTTTAGTTGCTCCACAGCATGTGAGATCTTCCCAGACCAGGGATGGAACCTTTGTCCCTTGCACTAGCAGGCAGATTCTTAACCGCTGGACCAGCAGGGAAGCCCCCCAGGTCCCTCTTGTTCTGCACAAACACTCCCTTTGAGTGGTCTTCCCTGAACACTAACCTACATATGTCCTCCTCCCATTTCTCTTTTTTCACACTACCCTTTTGACTTCTTCATAGCATTTACTGAAGTCTTAAATTACCATCATGGTTAATGTTTTCTCCATTCAAATGGGCTTCTCAGGTGGCTCAGTGGGAGAGTCTGCCTGCCAGTCTAGGAGGTGCAGGTTCACTCCCTGGGTGGGAAAGATCCCCTGGAGAAGGAAATGGCAACCCACTCCAGTATTCTTGCCTGGGAAATTTCATGGACGGAGGAGCCTGGCGGGCTACAGTCCCTGGAATCACAAGGAGCCAGACAGGACTGAGCACACACACACATACCCATTCAAATGTCAGTTCCATCACATCAGGGACTATGCCCCCTTTTTCCCTACATCTGTCCCGGTACCTGGCACACAGCAGATACTTAACAACTAACTATATTTTGCTATAATATTCTATTACCATTTTCCACTTCACTAATCCTCTCCTCATTTGTGTCTAATCTGTGTTAAACCTATCCACTGAGTTCTTAATATTATTATATTTTTAAGTTCTAGAATTTCCATTTGGTTCTCTTCTATAATCTATAGTTCTTGGTCTTGTCTTCTATGTATCTGAATATACTAAGCATTATTAGTTAAGTTTGGTTGATAATTCCATTATCTGGATTTTCTGTGTAATTGTTTCTATTATTTATTGCTCCTCTTATTTTTGTTTTTTTGATCATGTTGTCTTCAATTTCTATGAGGGGTTGGGCTGTTGTTTCTTGTTCATTTGCACCCCTCATGTATAGCCTTTCATGCTCCCAACCCAAAGCCTAGTGGAGGTGGGGGGAGTTTGCCAGGGCCCTCCTTTCTTAGCAGGTCTTGAACTGCAGTTTTCTCCCCCAGCTCCAGAAATCTGTGGAAAGTTCTGCACAGTTTCTCAACTGTCTCTTCCGGAAGGAGCAAGTGCTTTTACAGGAAAAGCAGCCTCAAGAGAAGGGCTCACATCTTTATTCCCTTTAATTCTTTTCTTCATTGGTAACTGCCCAAATATTTAGTCTGCTATTGCCCCATAATAAGCATTTATTGATTGCATGAATACAGGCATGCAAGGCTTGGAGGTAAGGTATGATCGCCTTATATTCATTTATTATTCAGCTGTCCCTGACACCTAACTGCCATATTCTGTCTTGTGCTGAGTTAGAGAGGTGACAAGACCTAGAGGGATCTGGTCTTGGGTCAAGCTACTAGACAATATTCTTAGCAGACACAATCGTTAGAGCAGTGGCCAACAGAAGGAGCTCTTGGAATACTGAGGAACTCCCTCCCTTTGAAGGAGTTTCTAGGAGCAACAAAATGGGAATTTTCCCAGAGGAAGGGGCTTCTGAGCTAAGTCTTCTTTTTTAAAAATATTTATTTTTATTTACTTATTTATTTATTGGCTCACCAAATCTTAGTCGTGGCATGTATGATATTGGATCTTTGTTAAGGCATGCAGGGTCCTAAAGGAAATCAGTCCTGAATATTTATTGGAAGGACTGATGTGAAACTGAAACTCCAATACTTTGGCCACCTGATGCGAAGAACTGACTCAATGGAAAAGACCCTGATGCTGGGAAAGATTGAAGGCGGGAGGAGAAGGGGATGACAGTGGATGAGATGGTTGGATGGCATCACTGACTCGATGGACATGAATTTGAGTGAACTCCGGGAGCTGGTGATGGACAGGGAAGCCTGGCGTGCTGCAGCCCATGCGGTTGCAGAGAGACGGACACGACTGAGTGACTGAACTGAACTGCAAGATTTTTAGGTGCAGCATGCAAACTCTCAATTGTGGTGTGTGGGATCTAGTTCCCAGACTAGGGATTGAACCCAAGCCCCCTGCATTGGGAGTGTGGATTCTAAGCCATTGGATCATGAGGGAGGTCCCTTGATCTAAGTCTTATTTTCAGATAAAACAACTGAAGAAGGGCTTTCCTTAAAGAGAAAACAACTTGGGTTGTAAAAGAGCCTGGGACAACTAGAGATGCAAGATGGGTGTGGCTGTGGGCTAGGGTGTGATATGTATGAAACCCAAAACAGAAGACTGGGGAGAAAGAAAAGGCTTTGAGTCACACTAAGGAGGAGAAGACTCTTGAGAGTCCCTTGGACTGCAAGGAGATCCAACCAGTCCATTCTGAAGGAGATCAGCCCTGGGATTTCTTTCGAAGTTTCGATGTTAAAGCTGAAACTCCAGTACTTTGGCCACCTCATGCGAAGAGTTGACTCATTGGAAAAGACCCTGATGCTGGGAGGGATTGGGGGCAGGAGGAGAAGGGGACGAGCGAGGATGAGATGCCTGGATGGCATCACTGACTTGATAGACGTGAGTCTGAGTGAACTCTGGGAGATGGCCTGTCATGCTGCGATTCATGGGGTCGCAAAGAGTCGGACACGACTGAGTGACTGAACTGAACTGAACTGAAGGAGTTTAGCGCCTGGGAACCCAGCCCTTGGCTATGCTTCCAGCCATCACTTCCACGGGATTGACTCCCCGATAATATCTCTACTTTGGCCACTTGCTCCCGTGACTACTTACTGAATGCCTACCATGTGCCAGGCACTATTCTAGGCACTTGGCATGTATCAATGAACCAGATTCATGTCTCACATTCTTAGCTACCAAAGAGACTTTTGCTAGGCTGTCTCTCCACCACCTCAACTGTGGCGTGTTTAAAGTGGAACTAAGCATCTAAGCCGGAGAAGGCAATGGTGCCCCACTCCAACACTCTTGCCTGGAAAATTCCATGGATGGAGGAGCCTGGTAGGCTGCAGTCCATGGGGTCATTAAGAGTCGGACACAACTGAGCAACTTCACTTTCACTTTTCACTTTCATGCATTGGAGAAGGAAATGGCAACCCACTCCAGTGTTCTTGCCTGGAGAATCCCAGCGACGGGGGAGCCTCATGGGCAGCCATCTATGGGGTCACACAGAGTCGGACACGATTGAAGCGACTTAGCAGCAGCAGCAGCAAGGAGTTTAGGCCTGATTCCTGGGGGAGGTAGGGGCTATGGATTGAGATTTCCCAAGTCAGGTTTGGAGAAGGTGTATGGTAGGGCAGGAAAATCTAGAGAGACTAGGTTCTCTCTTTAGCTCTGCATTAATCTGCCCTTTTTGGGTCCTCAGTTTTCCCATCTGTAAAATGGGGGTCTCTCTAAGCTCTTTAAGTTTTGCAACCAGGGTTTTGTCTATCCAGATGGTGTTAAGACAGAATGAAGCTGCTCAGAGGGCAGGAGAGGAAGTTTGAAGCCCTACTTCTCTCAGGTACTAACAGACTCCAGACATACCTCCAGTCACAAGTCCCAAACTCTATAAAGCCTTCCAGCACCCACCAGATCTCCCAACCGCTAGCATCTCAAGCTCAAACAACAGCAGAGACTTAGGGTGTGGAAATGAAATTTCTGGGGTTTGTAAGAATGTTTTTGCAGATATGAGCTTGGCATTTAAGTATCGTCACATGAATCCGCAGCATGGAGAAAGGACCCAGGGTTTAGCCTGTCTTAGCCACCTCTTTGTAAGGGGGAGGAGACTGCCCGCCCAGTGGGATGAGCCGGTTTCAGCAGGGCAATCTTGGGCTTCAACCTGGGCCTCTTGTCTCCTGGGGCTGGGGCCCTTCTGGCATCTGTTGCCTCATGGACTCTCACCCACCCACTTTCACCAAAGGCAGCCAACGTGGTGAGGTTAAGGGTCAGGAGCTGCCTCAGGCGAAGGAGCTGATGGGAGTGGGCCCTGACAGGTGAGGCGGGCTTACCTATTGGCGTGGGGAATTAGCTCAAATAGTATCGCGCTCGCTGAGCATGCAAGAGGTAACGGATCGATGCCCACATTCTCCAGTTTGGGGCCTTACTTGTGGCTCAGCTGGTAAAGAATCTGCCTACAATGCAGGAGACCTGGGTTTGATCCCTGGGTTAGGAAGATCCCCTGAAGAAGGGAAAGGCTACCCACTCCAGTATTCTGGCCTGGAGAATTCCATGGACTGTATAGTGTCACAGAGTCCTACACGACTGGGCGACTTTCACTTTTTGAGCAGGTAGTGGAGGGCTCCACCCACTTCCTTCCCTACCCACCTCCCCTCCCCGGAGCCTCAAGATTCCTGCCCCTTCCTTTTCACTTCCTGGCTTTCACCAGCCTGACTTTCAGGGTTTGTGGTTTTTTTGTTTTTTTTTTTTTTCTTCGTTTCTTTTTAGCCAGGGCTGGAGGCCCTAAGGGCTCACTCAAATTTTTCTGAGGCTTGCCACACGAGGCCCAAAACCGGAGCAGAGAAGCCAGAGGGGGATTTCTTCTACTACTGGGCATGCAAACAAGACACAGAATAGACTAAGGAAGGGAGTGTGAGTGAAGCTAAAGCTGGGCTACAGAAAGAACCCTTGGGTTCTCCAGGGGGGAGTCAGGCAGGGAATGAAGACTTAATCGGTGACTTCTAGGACAGCCCCAGAGGTTACATACATGGCTGCTGCTTCAGACAGACCTGGAGGCAATTCCACCTGAAACTGGCTCCTCCTTTTATTACCTTGGGCAAGTCACTTAATATCCAAAACTCAGTTCCTTCATCTAGAAAATGGGAGTAATATGGAACCTGCTGCAGAGTCCCACTGAGAGAATAAAGAGGATGTATAAAGAATAGAGCAGTGTTCAGGCATCTTTGTGATTCACCCTATCCCCCCACCCCTGGCTGGGACTTCACAGACACCCCCACCCCAAAGCCCTTCCCCTGCAGTTTAGTTAACTTCTGGTCCTCCACTAGCCTTCTTCCTATCGCTCTGAGACTAATACAGACACCTATCTGCTGTTTTCTTTATCCAAGTCACAAGATGCTAGGTCTTAGTAAATTTCAGAAATAATCTACTTCAGTCTTCTCACCTGAGGCCCGGAGGAAATGGGCTTACCTAGAAGCTAGGTTTCTGGGTTCCTGTTACATTTCACCTTCATTTTCACAGAAATCTACACACCCAAGCCTTTCTTCTGAATCTTGGAACGGTCCACAACCTTACTTGGAAACCTAAATTTATCCCAGCCTTTCCTCCTTCAGCGCCTATCCCCTGCCTCAATCTCCTTTTAATGATACTATAATTTTGTAATTCTCTGGCAGTTCTTTCAGAGAGGTACAGTTTCTGGCCCCGGGTCCCAGAATTGATAGGTGATTAAACCAAGATTCAATCCCCACTCTGCAGGACTCCAAGCCCAGGGCCCTCTTTACTGCCCCCCAGCTGCCTCTGGGTCTGCCCACCTCCCATGCCCTGGGATGTGCCCCAGTTCCCCTCCAGAACCTGTCACCTGCCAGAGCTGTGGAGCTGGGGCCTGGTATCCTCAGTCCCAAGGTCTATAGAAGAACAGCAGTACCCACCCCACCCCAGAGGCCCTCCTTCCTTTTCCTCCACCCCGCCTCCCTGCTTTACCCTCCTTCAAAAGCAGCCAAGCCCAAAGAGACCTGCAGACAGCTCTGAGTTCATCTCCAAAAGCTGCCACCAAGAGAGCCACAGAGAGCCTCCCAAGATGAAAGGCTTCCTCTTCCTCCTCTTCACCATCAGCCTCCTGATTATGATTCAGGTAAGAGCAGCCCCCTGGAGCCCCTGGAACCACCACCCCAGGCTCTCAGACCTGCCTGGCAGCGGGGGGAGGGCCTGCAGGCTCCTGGCACCCAGCCTTCCTCTCATGGGAACCAAGGCCTCCGGACACCTGGCTCCCAGCCTTTCAGTTCTTCTGGTTGAGGTCAGACTGTTGGAGGGTTTCCCCTGAGCATTGCTGCCTCCGGCATTTGCGGCTGGGGCACCCTGACAGGGTGCCGGCATACTGAGGCCCCCAAGGGGTGTTGTGGAATAACAGGGAATGAAGAGGCTTGGGAAGACAGCCCTGAGTGACAATGGCATCAACCCACAGGGAACCTGGGGAAATGGTCCTGTTGGGAGGGGGGCTGGGAGAGGTTCAAACGGAGCCTGTTGGAGGTAGCAGGGAACCGCCACCCCGGGTGAGGAGCCTGAGTGTTTGGCAATGCTAAGAAGATAGAAATCTCCCATTCCAGAAACAGCTAGAGTCTCAAGATCAACTGCTATTCCAAGAGGCGACTTTGGCAGCATCTCATATGCTAGTCAGTAGAGGAAAAGGGAGCCATCGAGTTCTCCATCGGGAACAGCCTAATCAAGCATTAAGGACACCTTGGTCGCCCTCAGAAACAGCTTAATCTCCATCAAGGGCAGCTTTAGTTGCAGGGTGATCAGGCTTTGAGAACAGCTTGATCACCATCTGGCCATCTCTTTAGGGGGAAAAGCCACACCCTCCCTACCCCCACCCACCTGCACTCTACCAGGTGCTTTCTCTCCAGCCGGTCTCCTGTGACCTCCCCCACGACTCTGATGGCTCTTCTTCCCATTCAGAGGAAGGCTAAAGCCCTGGCTGGGCTATCAAGGTTAAGGCCTGGGGCCACAGATTTCCCTATCTCCTGCATGCTGGAGGTGCGGGTGGCCTGGTGGACGTGGAAGGAATGTTCCGGGGCACACAGACCAGGGACCCTGCCTGCGTCGTGGCCCGAAGCTGCCAGCCCTCCCCACAGGACCTTGTGGCAGAAGTCACGACCCTCAGGACAGGGAACCGGGGGCTACAGTCTGGGGGTGGGAGACTGGGTCTCTAAACAACACACCTGAGACTCACCCCTCCCCGGGCTTGCCCTTCTTCTCTTGCAGATACAAACCGGAGTCCTGGGAAACCGCACCATCACCACCTCCAAGAAACCCCGAAGTGGCTCCCCAGCCTTCGGCAGCCTGGCCGGTGGCAGCATCCTTTTCTTCTTGACCAACACCCTCATCCAGCTCTTCCACCTCACCTGAGCTGACACCCTGCAGCCCTCATCCCATGCTCCCCGAGACAGCGGCCATCATCACTAGCAGGAGAAGCACCCCCAATCCTTGGGAGGCGCTGATGCTAGAGATGAGCAGGTTGTAGGAATTGATGGGCAGAGCTTGGGGTGGGGCTGATGGCCAACACAGGGAGGTTCTGACATGGAAGGGGAAGCACCACCCACCGGGGCTCAATAAAACTGTTGTGTACTTGGAGCGGGGTCCCACGTGTGGTCACTGGACACCATCAGACTCGAAGAGTCAGCACCCAGGGGCTGCCTGTGTCCCCATCAGCAGGAGGGGTGGCACCAGGGAGCTCACAACCCACCTTCCCTGCCCCAGAGTCTGGAAGCTGGGGCCCTACCTGTTTGGATCCCCTTGAAAGGACCCCGCCCAGAACCTGCCGTAGTCACCCTCTCTTTAGGTGCATTTGGTCCCTGGTCCCTGGGAGTTCAGGAAGGGAGGGCCCAGAGGACCCACACGCCCCCACCCAGACCTTGGGCATGCACAGTTGCAGAGGCGAGTCCCCAACTCCATTCCCTGAGTTTCTTCAGAGCAACAGATTCAGAGAGAACTGCCCACCCAACCTCTAGCGGTTCCCTCACAGCCAGCCTCCTGTCGTCACGCCTCCAACCACGGGGGTGCTGAGAAAGGGGAAGAGGCCGCTGTCCGTCTCTTTCCCACCTACCCATGGGTTAGAAGGCAGGAAGGACACACAGCTGCTCTAACCGCTGGTATCCCTCTTGGAATTGGGATCAACAGAGAGGAAAAGGGACCCTGGGGAAGTCCCCATCTCTGCCTCTTCCGGGACCTCAGCCAAGAGGCCGAGGGTCTGCTAGATTGAAGGGCTATGCCCTGCCCTCTCTGAGCCGGGTTAGGGACCAAGACCTCCTGTCCCGGCTTATCTGACTGCGATCAACGCGTTAGGGCCTGAGACCAGGGCTGGGAGAAATTGAGAGGCGCCCTGGTGAGCGAGGCCCTTTGAGGTGTGGCTCCCACTTGCCTCTCGCCCAGCCCACCCTGCCCCCATCACACTGCACTTCCAGGTCTCCACCCCTGAATTTGTTTGCATCCCTCTGCCAGCCTCTAGCCCGGCTGACTCCTTCTCATCCTCCACATCGCAGGTGAGGATTCCCTCCTCCGGGCAGTGTTCCATGCCTTGTGCCTCTGCATATAGTTTCACGTCCTCCCCTGTGCATGCCTCCACTTCCTTTCTTGGCCTGTCACTGAATGTATCACCCTATCGGTTGGAATCCTCCACTGGACTGTGAGTTGCCTGAGCGCAGGGACCAAGGCTTGGTTCATGTTTGTGCTCCCATAGCCCATGCTCCGGGAACTCGTCATTCGAGGGGGGCGGTGACAAGATCACGGTCTGCAGTCTGTCTGGTCCCAGGGCTCCCTCTGGTGGCAGAGGGAGGCCTTGCATCTGAACGCCAGAACGGGAAGGAGGGAAGCAGCAAGCCCACCTGAGCCTAGGCAAGTCAGAAGGCAGGTGAATAAAACCTCACTCCCGCCCCCCACCCCAAATATCAAGGTGCAGTGTCAAGGATACCTGGGAGCATAGTATAAAACAGTTTATGGTACAACAAAAAACCCTATAAAAACATGTCATCCCAGGGAGAGCCTCCAGGGCTGGGGTTGGCGGGGAGGTTTCAAAGCACATGGACAGTCCAGATCTGGGAGGCCCTGTCCTTGGCCAGCTCCCACAGCACTGCGTGGTCCTGGTCGTAGCCCCGGCCGCCTGCGGGGGATGGGGTAAGAGACGGGGAGATGGTCAGAAAGAGCTGGGGACTCCACTACCCTCGGAGGCCTTCTCCCACACACATGCCAACTTACCCTTCACGTCTAGGATCCGACCTTCAAACATCTGGCTGCAGATGTGGCCCGACTCACTGATGCTCCATGTCTGGCGGGGCAGGCGGCTCTCAGCCCACAGCACCACCTTGGAGCCTGTGCTTGGGGGGCCAATCACCTGCAGGCTCATGGTGGGGGCCACCTGAAGCCCCCAGGAGGTCATCAGGCACCGGCCCCCCCGAGGGACTCTGCCGAACCTAAGACACCTTTGATACACCCAGCTTTGAATTTCTGGCTCTCGTGGACTGTGACTCTGGGCAAACTTCTTGACCTTTCTGAGCTCTCTTTTCCTGGGGGGATGGTTGTTGAAAGGGTTCTGGTTCAATATGAGAAACCATCAAAGAGCTGGGAAAATATGAACTCCTCCAGGAAGGCTTCCATGACTGACTCTTGAAGCACAGGCTTTAGCAGCAAACTTCCACATACTTACTGGCTATGTGACTCAGCCAGTTACTAAACTCTGTGCTCTGGTTTCCTCACCTATAAAATGGGAAGTATAATAGGACCTGCCCTCTAGTGCCCTCTAGGGATTGCATGCGATATTCACATGAAGACATCATGATGTTCACGGGAAGACATCTGCAGGCTGTCCCCTCCACCGCCACTTTCTCAGGAAGGGCTCCCCTTGTCAGAGATACTGGTATGTCCTATTTTCCTTTCTTCATTTATTTTTCCTCTATTGCACTTTTCAACACATAGGGCTCATTGAAGCCGTTTCTTTCTCTCCCCACTAGGAAGCAAGCTTCAGGAAGGCCAAACACATGGCAGGTGTTCAGGAAAGATCTGTGTAGTGAATCTATCATTTCCTTTTGGCCGAGCCTCATGACTTGTGGGATCTGATTTCCCAACCAGGTTCAAGCCCGGGGGCCTGGCAGTAAAAGCCCCGGGGCCTAAGCACTGGGCCCCCAGAGGAGCCCCGAATCTATCGGTAATACTAGGACCCAGAGCTGTTGCCGGCTATCAGAGCTGGGAGGTCCCTTCGAAGCCTCGGTCCACCCCTTTGTTTTGCAGATGAGACAGAGACCCAGGGAAGAGCCTGAGCTGCCCAAGGGTACACAGCCTGCCTTCTCCAGCTCCCCAGGGTCCCAGTGTCTGTATCTCTCTGCCTCTCTGGCCCAAGACCGGCTCCTGTTTCCGACTGAGCACAGGCTGGGACTCCTGAAGGTGGGCTTGTGAGGGTCTGGGGCCCTGGTGTTGCTGTCCCAGCCCCTAAACAGGTACCTGGTTCTTCAGTAGCCCATCCTCGTAGAACCAGATGTTGCTGCCTCCGGCTCGGGGCTCAGAAACCACCACGCGGCCTGCCTTCATGTCTTCCACGTGGTCCGGCACGGTCAGGAATCCCCCCAGGGCCGCATTCCAGAGGCGGAAATAAGCCCGGCGCTGGTGCGTGGGGAGAGTCGAGAGTCAGGACTGTCTGGGCAGGGATGCTCCCACTTGGGCCCCCAGTGCCCTCAACTCTGGACCCTCTAGTAACCTAAGCTCCCAGGCTCTCCCTCCTGCCCCAAACCAACCTGGACCCTGCTTCTAAGTCACCCCTTCTTTCTCACACATATGCCGAGGGCACACTCACAGCACATACCCACACAGCTGTACGTCTATAGAGATGCACACAGACACGCTGGCAGATACAGCCCAGATCCACATGGCTGCACAGGACGGCAGACACAGACACACGGAACGTGAAAGCCGGCACACTCACGCTGCTGCCCCTGCTGACTTCACAGCAGGCACTCCAGTTTGCTAAAAGTTTGGAAAGGAACCACGGCGGGGCGGACACTGGCTTGGCCACAAATCAGCCAGGGGTCTTGGGTGGTGGCGACAGTAATAACCGCGGTCACAGCCAAGGTATGCTGACATCCCACACTGCTCTGAGGGCCGCACAGCGTTATTCAGCTCTCACAACAGCTCGATCAGACATATCGGCCACAGTTTATAGATGAGGAAAACTGAGGGCCACGGAGGCAAACTGCCCGCAAAGACGGTAGAGCAAAGCCTTGTCTACTTCTTTGGACCTTTATTCCGTACAGTGTGAGGGCTGGAGATAATCTCCAAGATTTCTTCTAGCAATGATGTTCTACAAGGGACCGTACAGGTATCCTCAAACGAAGACACACACTTTCAACAGTGTCACAAGTATAAACACACGCAGTCACAAACACACTCTCACAGATGTACAGGGCTGCCACAGATCGCCGCCAGAGGACGCACACATACAAACATCATTGCACACACACATACACAGACACACACCCTGTGGCCAGGCCTCCACACACATGCCCTCATTGCACATAAATGAGACACAGGTCCAGATGCGCATTCACAGACACAGAGAAACACAGGTACAGACACGGCGTTGCAAAGGGAAGCGTGCTCGCTAATGGGTGGTACATGAGATAATTTTCAGGCTTATGTGGATAAGCCTTCTTGTTTCAAAAGTAATGGCAATGTGTTTATCGATGTCTATTAAGGAAAAATCACACACACACACATATCAAACCCACGATCTTATGAACATTATACCTTAGGATAAGGATAAAGTTAAAAAAGAAAAAAGTGAGTGGATTTAGAGGAAAATATTAAAGAGATAACGGTTCAAGAGGAATCATAGTAGGACAAAAATTATGACCAAAGTACATAAACACTGAATTTGGGAAACGTGGGATGCACACAGACAGACACACAGCCAGACGGGCTGACCCAGATGCGCTCAACTCGCCACGCTACCCACCTGCTTGATGGGGTAGAGGGAGCCCACCCGCTGGGTCCCGCTGTATGTCAGCCAGTTGGTGATCTCACAGCTGCCCACCAGCCACTGGCGGCCCCGGAAGTCGCTGTGCTCACAAAGCACCCAGCTGGACCCAGAGAGCGCCAGAGACACAGCGAAGGAGACAGACAAACAGACAGGAAGGAGAGGAGGCACGGCCGTCAGGACGGTCTCCAGCTCCCCTTCTTTCAAGCCAGAACTCCTCTGCCTGGGGTTCAGGCCCCAGGAGCGGGTGGAGAGGGAGGCAGGAAAGGAGCCCTGGGGTTTGCAGGGCAAGTAGGGTCCTGGAGAGGCCTCCCCAGGCTGGGGTCCAAGCCCTGAGGGCCAGTGAGTCTTCCCGGCCTGTACTCCCTCCCTGCTCCCTCCTGGCTTGGACGGAGTGGAAGGATAGTGGGGAAAGACCCTGAGACCTCCGATCCCCTCTCCCTCACTAGTAGCCCCCCACCTCCCCTTGACACACTCACACGCCCCCCTTGATCCGCACGGACAGCACGTGATTGTTGAAGCCCTTGGCCTGCAGGCTCCGCACCTCCCCGCTGAGCTCAATCTCCTTGCCCTCGAAGCACTCCAGTCCATACAGGAAAATGGACGGCTCGGAAAAGTGCTGCGGGCAGGGGGGCACAGAGAAAGGGTGAGGCCACAAGAGCCCTGCCCTCAGCACCCCCTCCCCCCAGTTCCAGATGCGTGACTCCTAGGTCAGTATTTCAGGTTCTCTTCCTCCTGAGCCGCACCCCACAGGGCCCCTGACTCCTGGACACTGCCAGCTGGGAGTGCCCACATCGTCAGATGCAGCCTGGGCTGGACGGGCACCCCCTGCCTTAATACCGCCTCCCTGTTAAATGGCACTTCTAAGAAGAGCAAGAATAATAATCCTGGTCATTATAACATCAGTTCACGAGTATTCAGGGCTGACCGACTCACCAGATTCTGTGCTAAGAGTTTTTCTTGATCATATCAGAACTTAACAGTCCTAGACGTAGGTGCCATGCTTATCCCACTTAGAGGGAAACTGAGGCTGGAAGGAGGAAACCGCTTGCTCAAGGCCCTTACAGCCAGGCTCCAGAACCGGGTATGTTTTCAGAGCCCAGCGTGGAGTTGCAAAGAGCATGGACTCCAGAGCCAGGCTGCCTTGGGGAGAACCTGGCTCTGCCGATCACCAGCTGTGTGACCTGCAGCAAGCTGCTTGACCTCTCTGCCTCAGTTTTCACATGGGAAAAAGGCAGAAGATAATAGTTGTACGGCTCCTAGGATTACAGTAAGGATGGGACATCCTAGATTACGGGAAGCATTTTAGCCCGCCTGGAGCATGGTAAAGTCAGGGCCAGCCATTCTGCTTGAGCTGCTCTCACTGGTCCCCTGTCCGCCACCAAGTCCTACAGACCCCAGGACCTTAATAGGGCCAGTGTCGTTTCTTTCCGCTTGTCCCTGGTCTAGGACATCAAGATTTGTCCTGGTTCTCTGTCGCAGCAGCCCCACTGCCTTCCCCCGGCCATGCAGCAGAGCCATCTTCCTGCTTCACTCCTCCCTGCTCAGAATCACCACCTCAGTGGTTGCCCCTGCCCCCAGCCCACCCCCTGAGCGCCAGCCCCTCCTGGCCCTGGCCCACCCTGGTTTCAGGACACATCACTCTGTGCTATAATCTTTCTGGGTTCGTTGAAGGCAGGGCTGTGTCTGATTTATTTCAGGGTCCCCAGGATCTATCTCAGCAGGGACTCAGTAAATCCCTGGTAGGCTGACCTGGCTTTGAAGCGCTGGGGTCAAGAGGACCTGGGGTCGTTCTGAGGAAGGCTGGATTGAAGCCTGGCAGCTCACTCAGCGGTGGGAAGAGGCAGGCTCACCTCTGCCTCAGTGGTGCCTGGAACTGGACAGGGGCACTCACCAGGGGCACCTTCCGGAGAGAGCCCAGAACTGTGGAGGCCAGGCAGCCCATGGCTGTGAGAGTAGGGAACTCGCCCTCAGACAGAATGTACTGCTCACCCTCAAAGTTCTTCTCATCAAACAGGATCCAGCTGGGGAAGGAAGGGGAAGAATAGGGGGACATGAGTAGGTATTTGAGCCCACCCTGTCCTGCACGGCCCCCCTGAGATACAGTAGACTGAATGCAACCTTGATGGGGATCCCTCAGGCCAGGGGAGGCCAAGGATGACCAGGCACTGCAGCAGCACAAACTGAAGTCAGACTTAAGAAAGAACTGAATGAAATCACACTGCCCTTCAAGAGAAATCTGGCAGTCACGCCAAACTCCATGCACAATTACTCAGCAAGCCTATTTCTCAGACTCTGTTCCAAGGACACCCTTCACGAAATAACACATACACAGGCTAGGGATTACACATTGTTTGCAGTGGCAGAGTGGCAGCAGCCAAACGTCCATCAGTTGGGGTTTGGAAGCACGAATCTGGAGTATAACGCAGCTGTCAACAAGAATGAGGAAGAGCTTTCAAAGGGATATAAAGTGACCTCCAAAGAGTCTAAAAAACAAGGTGCATAACAGTGTTGATAGTATGCTTCCTGTTTAAAAATTTGAGATAAAATTCACTTCTTTAAAGTATACAATTCAGTAGTCTGGTATATTTATCAGGTTGCAGTATGCTTCCTACTGTGAAAGAAAATGGAGGAGGAAAACAAAATATATTTGGTTTCTACAGGTATATGCAAATTTATATACTGTGTATATTTGCTTATATCTTAAAAAAACAACAAATGAATGAACAAACATTTTAAAAAATGAGGGTGGGAGAGGAAAAAGTAGCATGAGCAAAGCTGTAACTTGTTTTTTAAGTCTTAACTTTGGAACTGTTATGGACTGAATGTGTATCTCCCCGGAATTCATAGGTTGAAGCCCTCACCTCCAATGTGATGGCCTTTGGGAGGTAATTAGGTTTAGATGAGATCATAAAGGTGGAGCCCTTATCATGGGATTAGTGTCTTTATAAGAAGAGAAAGAGGGGAATTCCCTGGCAGTCCAATGGTTAGAACTCCAAGCTTTCACTGCCAAGGGCCTGGGTTCAGTCTTTGATTGGGAAACTAAGATCCCACCAGAGGAAGAGATCCCTGGGGACACAGCAAGAAGGCAGCCATCTGCCAGTCAAGAAGAGAGCCCTCACCAGGGAACCAAATCAACCAATAACATGATCTTGGACTTCCCAGCCTCCAGGTCTGAGAGAAAACAAATTCCTGTTGTTAAACCACCCAGGGTACTTTGTTACTAGCTCAAACTAAGACAGGAACACAATAAATATTTTCAGTAACTAAAAATTAGGATTAAATAAAAATGAGAAGTTTCCTAATATTAAAATAAACAATGTAAATGAACCTAATTATATATCAGGTTGGTGGCAAACCGCACAGAGAAAAGTAAACAACACAATATTTTGAACTGAACATACCTAATGGGATGTAGGTGAATGTATTGAAGACAAAAAGAACAACAGAGAAACCTCAAACAGCATTCACTGGGTTTTACTGTGAGTAGTAATATTATCAGTAATAATATCAGTATTACAATTTTGAAACACATAGCATGCAAATTTTGGTCTTCAAAGAGCATTATCCATTAAAAGCAACCAGGATTCTTTGGGAAGTGACTCCAGGTTAGAGGCAAATATATATATACAAAATCATCCAGGAACATCTTATTGTACCAGAAAAACAGGAAGTTATTAAAAAAAAAAAAACAACTATTGGGATCATATCAAAAGTACCCAGGAAAGGGACTTCCCTGATGGTTCAGTGATTAAGAATCTACCTTCCAATGCAGGAGACTCGGGTTAAAGCCCTGCTGCGGGAACTAAAATCCCTCATGCTTTGGGGCAGCCCACCTGCCACAATTAGAGAGAAGCCTTGGCAGTGCAACAAAGACCCAATGCAGTAAAAAATAAACATACAAATTTTTTAAAAGTACCCAGGAAGCAATCTGGAGGGACTTTCATTTGCCAAAGATGAAGTAATTTGAGTACACAAAAGAATAGTGACTCCAGAGGACTGGAGCCTTTCATATACATAAAAACCCATGTGTCCATAATAATACTTTTAAAAAAATCTTCATTGGTTAGCTTTGGCAGTTGCTAGGGCACTGATTCAAAAATTATTCTGCAAATTGATAAAGAGAAAGGGGCAAACACTGACTCTTGGGAAAGGATCAAAGTGCCTTTTTTGCAGAACGTATTTCAGGTAAATAAATAGTTAAAAAGGGAAAGTTCTTCTTTATAGAAGTATTCCAGCTAATATATGTAGAATGAATAACAAAACTTAGAAAATCATTTTGTAACCTCTAAAGAAATAGAAGGCAATGCCAAAGAATGCTCAAACTACCGCACAACTGCACTCATCTCACATGCTAGTAAAGTAATGCTCAAAATTCTTCAAGCCAGACTTCAGCAATACGTGAACCGTGAACTCCCTGATGTTCAAGCTGGTTTTAGAAAAGGCAGAGGAACCAGAGATCAAATTGCCAACATCCGCTGGATCATGGAAAAAGCAAGAGAGTTCCAGAAGAACATCTATTTCTGCTTTATTGACTATGCCAAAGCCTTTGACTGTGTGGATCACAATCAACTGTGGAAAATTCTGAAAGAGATGGGAATACCAGACCACCTAACCTGCCTCTTGAGAAATCTGTATGCAGGTCAGGAAGCAACAGTTAGAACTGGACATGGAACAACAGACTGGTTCCAAATAGGAAAAGGAGTACGTCAAGGCTGTATATTGTCACCCTGCTTATTTAACTTATATGCAGAGTACATTATGAGAAATCCAGGGCTGGATGAAGCACAAGCTGGAATCAAGATTGCTGGGAGAAATATCAATAACCTCAGATATGCAGATGACACCACACTTATGGCAGAAAGCAAAGAAAAACTAAAAAGTCTGTTGATGAAAGTGAAAGAGAGTGAAAAAACTGGCTTCAAACTCAGCATTCAGAAAACAAATATTATGACATCTGGTCCCATCACTTCATGACAAATAGATGGGGAAACAATGGAAATGGTGACAGACTTTATTTTGGGGGACTCCAAAATCACTGCAGATGGTGATGGCAGCCATGAAATTAAAAGATGCTTACTCCT
>SJXQ01001298.1:28088-55513 GCA_006408695.1 Aepyceros melampus
CTTTTGATGAAAGTGAAAGAGGAGAGTGAAAAAGTTGGCTTAAAACTCAACATTCAGAAAATGAAGATCATGGCATCCAGTCCCATCACTTCATGGCAAATAGATGGGGAAACAGTGGAAACAGTGTCAGACTTTATTTTTTTGTGCTCTGAAATCACTGCAGATGGTGACTGCAGCCATGAACTTAAAAGACGCTTACTTCTTGGAAGAAAAGTTATGACCAACCTAGATAGCATATTCAAAAGGAGAGACATTACTTTGCCAACTAAGGTCTGTCTAGTCAAGGCTATGGTTTTTCCAGTAGTCATGTATGGATGTGAGAATTGGACTGTGAAGAAAGCTGAGCACCGAAGAATTGATACTTTTGAACTGTGGTGTTGGAGAAGACTTTTGAGAGTCCCTTGGACTGCAAGGAGATCCAATCAGTCCATTCTGAAGGAGACTGGCCCTGGGATTTCTTTGCAAGGAATGATGTTGAAGCTGAAACTCCGGTACTTTGGCCACCTCATGCGAAGAGTTGACTCATTGGAAAAGACTCTGACGCTGGGAGAGATTGGGGGCAGGAGAAAGGGACAACCAAGGACAAGATGGCTGGATGGCATCACGGACTCAATGGACGTGAGTCTGAGTGAACTCCTGGATATGGTGATGGACAGGGATGCCTGGCGTGCTGAGATTCATGGGGTCGCAAAGAGTCAGACACAACTGAGCGACTGAACTAAGTAACTAACTAACATAAAAACTACTATATTCCTATTTCTATATCCAAATTACATTGATTAATATCTTTCAGGTGCCTGAAAGATAACAAATATGGAGGCCTGGCAGCAGTCATTGAGTCAACAGTGAAAACCCATCACCAATATAATTTTTACCTCTTTAGAAAAGGCTCTGTCTGAGTGAACTCCTGGATATGGTGATGGACAGGGATGCCTGGCGTGCTGAGATTCATGGGGTCGCAAAGAGTCAGACACAACTGAGCGACTGAACTAAGTAACTAACTAACATAAAAACTACTATATTCCTATTTCTATATCCAAATTACATTGATTAATATCTTTCAGGTGCCTGAAAGATAACAAATATGGAGGCCTGGCAGCAGTCATTGAGTCAACAGTGAAAACCCATCACCAATATAATTTTTACCTCTTTAGAAAAGGCTCTGTATCTTTAAGATACTTTAAGCTTTGTGCCTCTCATGGTTGGGGGGCTGTAAGCAATTCACAAGTTGTAAAAAGTCTGGGGAACCTGTCAGGCAAGTTAGAGAGCCATCCAAAGGGGGTTCAGACTGAGACATTCTTTTTATATGCAATAAGGCAGGCAGACTCTGGTTTTGGGGGGTAAGATGTTCAGGAAAACTCAGGGGGAACCCCTGAAGCTAGATTACGCCTTTGCGTTTTGTCTGGCTTCCTTCCTCATGACCATTGCCATGGGCGGGATTTCTCACGCTGGCTCCCAGCAGAAGACAGAAGATGAGGTGGTTGGATGGCATCACTGACTCGATGGACGTGAGTTTGAGCAAGCTTCAGGAGCTGGTGATGGACAGGGAAGCCTGGCATGGTGCAGTCCATGGGATTGCAGAGTCGGACACAACTGAGCAACTGACCTGAACTTAAATGAGAGGAGGGGCAGATAGGGAGTTACTGTTCAATAAACAGAGTTTCAATTTTGAGAGATGAAAAAGTTATGGAGATGGATGGTGGTGACAGTTGCACAGTATTGTGAATATAATTAACACTGCTGAACTGTAACACTTAAAAATGGTTATCATGGTAAATTTTATGTTATATATGTTTACCACATTAAAAAAGTTTGAGTGAACTCTGGGAGTTGGTGATGGACAGGGAGGCCTGGCGTGCTGCGATTCATGGGGTCGCAAAGACTCGGACACGACTGAGCGACTGAACTGACTGACTGAACTGACATTAAAAAAAAAAGTACACAGAAAGGAATGAGAATATACCAACGATAGCTCCACACAATATGACATGAAACTCTCAACATGTTGAGCAAAGGAAGGCAGACACAAAAGGACGCAGAATTTTGTGTTCCCTCTATATAATCCATGTGATAAAAGTCACCTCTATGGGACCAGAGACAAGACAGCATGGGCTTTAGGGTTCTGGTAATGCTTCTGTTTCTTGACCAAGGAGTGACCTTGCAAAAATTAACTGCACTATATACATATGTAACCTGTGCACTTTTCAGTATATATATTAAACTTCACGTTTTTGTTGCTGATTTATGGGATATAGATGAACTGCAGAGGAATCAGTAGGAGAGTGAAGAGATTTAAAACTTTCATAAGAGGAAAGGTTGAATATTTTCAGGATGGTCAAAGGAGTTTGCAGTCTTTAAATGCCTTAAAGAGTGGTTGCTCTACCTGCATGGGTAGAACTTGGAGGTGGTGGTGGGTGGGAGGTAGAGGAAGACAAATTCAGCTCATTGTAAAGGATGCTTCAGTGGTTGGAATGGAATCTCGCAGAAGATCACACAGTCAAGTGGAATGAACATTGACTTCCAGGCTAACTGCAATGGGTATGAACCCTCGCCTTGCACTTACTAGGACTAAGTATGTCATTCTGAATCTCAGTTTCATATTTGTAAAATGGGTCTAGTACTAACTACCTTGGAGAAGGAAATGTCAACCCACTCCAATATTCCTGCCTGGGAACGCTCACAGACAGAGGAGCCTGGCGAGCTACGGTCCGACACGACTGAGCGACTGAGCATGCACACATGCTAACTTCTTTGCTGGGATATTTTCAGGATTAGTGACAATGTATACAAGCACCTAGCTCAGGGCTTGGTCCATAGGAGGTGCTCAGTAACTAATACAAGTTTTTTTCAGTAAAACATTAAGTAGAACATGGACAACACCTCTGTAAGGTGTTGGCTTCTGTTCAGGCATTGATCTTTTTCAGCCCCAAGAATCTATGTTTCTTTACATCTTTGTAACTTTCCCAAGATCTCACAGCTACTAATTGGCAAGGCTTTCTGTCTCTGAGATCTGTTCACTCCAGTAGCTGCCCCAGGGAAGAGGGTTACTAGGCAATTAGATAACCACTGTTTGCATTAGGTCCTGAGGGATAGGGCCCAGTTTCTTTAAATTCTAGTGTGTGCTGGAAAAGTTCAAAGAAGGGAAAATCTGGGAAGGTTGTTCATGTGGTGGGTTGTGAACAGACAAGTTGCAGCCTGAAGATACCAAGGGTCTCTGGGGCAGAGATTTTGGGAAAGGGAGAAGGGAAGGAGCAGATGGAGGGGAACTGTTTTTAAAAAGTGAATTAAAGACAAAATCTTAAAACAGGCTTAGCATGCCTCACCATTTTTTACGGTCCAGTTATTACTTGCAAAATTTATAAAGCATAAGGCATAAATAAGAAATGCTACTTTGAAAACCAGTTTCTTCATTTGTAGGAGAAGCAATATATTCAATCCACAAAGATAAGAAAAACCTGGGTTAGTTTAGGGCTTTAAGCTAAGTTTTCCCAAAGCCTCTTTCTTATTCTGACTCCAGGCTTATTAACCTGTTACATTTCCAAAGGAAATGGCTTGCTGGAGTGGGACTTCTCAGTTTTACTCACAGCTGCCTTCCTGAGCTCTGTTGAGTATTTCTCCCTTGGATTTATGCCCTGGAAACAAGCTGAGTTTTTGTGACAAGAGATCTGAGGACACAAACACCTAGAAACAGTCTCTCTTTGTCTTAGGTATTACACATTCTAGTCAAACTGACCCTTTGAACTTGTTTATTCTCTGTTGGTGCTCAAATGTTACATCTTGGCCCATATTACTTTCACAGTGAATGATAGATGGTATGAATTTACCTTGCTTAAGTTTTGGCCTTAGCCAAAGGAAACAAATTCCAGCAGCTTCCTTTTGCAAGTAGCAACTTATTTTAGCATTTTCCTGCTTCAGACTAAAGCCCTCAGCAGAAACCAGCATTACAGCCCAAGCCTACACGAAAACCTCAGATTTTAGTCATATGTCTCAAAAGGATATTACATCATTTCTTAGTTTACCCGTCAGAGACATTTCCTGAAACACAGACACCCACTGCAAGATTTTGCCTAAAGGATTTTGGGGGTGACCTGTAACTAGACCTCTTTACTTGGCTATCCCATTGAAGGTTTTTTTCCTCACCTTGATCAGCAGGCCTGTGCTTTTCACAGGCAGAGGACAAAAAAATCAGTTGTCTCTTTTGGATCCCAAGAAGCTCCTGTAGACAGTGTTAGGGTCCTGTAGGAAACCATGGCATACACAAAATGAGTAATTTGAGAAGAGTATGATAAAAGGACTATTTTCAAAAGTACAGAGAGTTTGAGGGGAAACAACAAAGGATTGGACAGTATCAGTTAGTAGCTGTGACCAGATAAAAAAGAGTAGTTAGTTACAGCAGTGGTTCTCAAACTGTGTGTGAATTAATTACCTGGAGAGCTTGTACAACAGATTGCTGGGCCTCACCCTGAATTTTCCACTGCGGTAGGTTTGGGGTAGGAATGGAGTATTTTTATTTTTCACGGATTCCTGGGTGATAGCAATGCTGCTGCGCTGGGGAGAAAACTCTGTAGAGAAGGCAGTTGGACTCCAGCTGTGCCCTCCATAGAGAGATGCAGCCAACCTGAGAAGACCCAGCAGGGAGAAGACCAGCGGACTCTGTGACCAAACTCAACCAGTAGCCAAAAGGCAAAGGGGCCTATTTAATGATGCAGTTCAGAAAGTTCAGCCTCTAGGACACAGATTAGAGCGGAGAGTGGATCTGGAAAAGTAAGTGGAAAATACCAGCACTTCCACTCAATAGTATCTTCAAGTAACTTGTCCTCATTATATATTTTCATATTACCTTATATTTTTATCATGCCTTCCAGTGTACAGGAACATCCACATAACCTGATATAAGGTGTTTCACACAGTAACTGTACAGGGTAGGTGGGAATGATATTTATGCTCATTACAAATGTGAAAACTGAGGCTCAAAATAGTAAAGGCTGCACATCTGATAAGAGCTGGGACTTCAATACAGGTTTTCTGGATCCCAGTTCATGGCTCTTGCCACCACTTCACACCTCAGACACAAGGGGATCGCAGGGATGTCATTCTCCCCACCTCAGCCCCCTGGGAAGTATCTCTGTGTCCTTGCTGTCCCAAGTGCAGGTCCCTCTGCTGCATCCGAAAGGGTGGCTCCCTTCGGAGCTCAGCTCTTGCTCAAGGGCACATGGTGAATTTAGTCTCCTGCTAAAGTCATTTCTTTGCGTTATTCACTAGTTTTTGAACTCCTCAATGGCAGAGTTACTTAAAGTCTTAAAGTCTTAATTTGGGGGCTTTGAATATGCCAACAAACTGCATCTCTTAGCCCCTCTGTGTTCAGAACCCTATGAGAAGCAGACACGTAAGTCAGACACATAGAGATAAAAGTGTCAACTTTAATAGGGGTAAGGCACAGAGGAAGAGCCCCACAGGTCAGGGCTTACAACCGTACTTCCCAACACTTGCCCCCTAGACCTTCTGAGGGGGCAGGGGCGGGTGCATGTGTGTGCAGGCTCAGGGTTGGAGACATCTGTCTGATGGACAGCCTAGTCCTAGGAGAAGACCCAGAAGTGTGCTCATTCCTTCTACACTGGTCCAGTCAGCTGAGTCTCTCCTGCCTTGGGGAGAACTGAAAAGGGACTATCAGGAAGGTTAATGCTCTTCAGAATTTTTAAAAAGTTAAGTTTTTATTTTGTGGATCTGGGAGAGGGAGAAAATGACCTCCCCTTGCAATAAAGCCCTTTGAGGAATATCTTGCTCTTAGTAGCAGGAAGGAGAAGGCAATGGCAACCCACTCCATTACTCTTGCCTGACAAATCCCATGGATGGAGGAGCCTGGTAGGCTGCAGCCCATGGGGTCACTAGGAATCGGACATGACTGAGCGACTTCACTTTCACTTTTCACTTTCATGCATTGGAGAAGGCAATGGCAACCCACTCCAGTGTTCTTGCCTAGAGAATCCCAGGGACAAGGGAGCCTGGTGGGCTGCCGTCTCTGGGGTCACACAGAGTTGGACACAACTGAAGCGACTTAGCAGCAGCAGCAGCAGTAGGATAAAGTGATGTAACTGATTCTTCCATATGACCTAGGTACTGTATTTTTAAAGATTCTACTCTCATTAGTAATTAGTATAGCCTCAGGCCTCAACAGTACTACATCTCTTCAGAACGCTACTTTTCTTTCCTTGATTCATTTTTGATCTCCTGATTATTTTTTACAATGCTCTGGATCAGAGACTGCTTGAAGATTGAGAAAGTTCCCATGGTTTCCTTCTGAGAAGATTCTGCTTATCGAATCTAGAGTTTATCTCTTTTTCTTGTCCAGGATCTGGTAAACTATTGGGAAAGTCCTCACAAAGATTTCCTGGGAACTGGATTTTTAAAACAAGTATCTGTGGGAAAATATTCTCCAAGTACGAAGGGGCTCTGTTTTTGCCTCTACTTATTTCTCAAGCTCCTCAGGGAAAACAAGTATTACAGGTCAAATCTTTTTACAAGTAAGCTCCACTGGATTGTCCAAATACATGGTATGGATTAGAATTTTGCTTCATTGAATATGACTTAAATTAGGTTAGACAATAAACTGTGCTGTGGAGGATTCTTGGCTGAATAAAGATTTTCACTGCAAATGTATTTGTTGTAGAGGAATTTACCTGGTAAATACAGATCTCTCCAGCTAATGTTTTCACCAGGCTGTTTCAGATTGGGGAAGAGGAGTGGGAAAACACTGTGGACACAGTCTGCTGGCTAGCAGTCAAGGCAGAGGAAAGAAAACACAGGCAGAGGTCTGTGTGAAACGCGAATCTGAGTCACAGAGGGAGAGGAAGAAAATAGTATGTGTCATTCTGAAAAAGTTCCTCTTAGAGCAGTTTCTTTTGGCTGTAACAGTTGCCTCTCCCCCGGAGAGAGTCACAGGGCCTCATCTGGCTCTTCCTGCCCCATTTTCAGACTTAAAAGGAAGCCATCTTCAGGCAAATCCTCCCTTCCTCCCAAGAAAGAAAATAAAAGGAAATTGAGAGTCCTGGTCTCTGAAAAACCTGGGTAGGGTTTTGAATGAAACCAGGAGAGTGCCTTCCCTTAGCTGGGAATGTCTGCAGTCAGGACTGGGACGTGCTCTTCTGGTGCCCTCCTTGGGCATGAGAGTGGAACTGTGTACTTGCAATGAATATTCGGGACTGTTTCCTTTAAGATTAACTGGTTTCCTTTAAGATCTCCTTGCAGTCCAACAGTCTTCTCCAACACCACAGTTCAAAAGCATCAGTTTTTTGGTGCTCAGCTTTCTTTATAGTCCAACTCTCACATCCATACATGACTACTGGAAAAACCATAGCTTTGACTAGATGGACCTTTGTTGGTAATGTCTCTGCCTTTTTTAAAAAATATGCTGTCAAGTTTGGTTATAACTTTTCTTCCAGGGAGCAAGCGTCTTTTAATTTCATGGCTGCAGTCACCATCTGCAGTGATTTGGGGGCCCAAGAAAATAAAGTCTGTCACTGTTTCCATTGTTTCCCCATCTATTTACCATGAAGTGATGGGACCGGATGCCATGACCTTAGTTTTCTGAATGTTGAGTTTTAAGCCAACTTTTTCACTCTCCTTTTTCACTTTCATCAAGAGGCTCTTTAGTTTTTTTTTTTTTTTGCTTTCTGCCATAAGGGTGGTGTCATCTACATATCTGAGGTTATTGATATTTCTCCTGGCAATCTTGATTCCAGCTTGTGCTTCATCCAGCCTGGCATTGCACATGATGTACTCTGCATATAAGTTAGATAAGCAGGGTGACAATATACAGCCTTGGTGTCCTCCTTTCCTGTTTTGGAACGAGTCTGTTCCATGTCTGGTTCTAACTGTTGCTTCTTGACCTGCATACGGATTTCTCAGGAGGCAGGTCACGTGATCTGATATTCCCATCTCTTGAAGAATCTTCCACAGTTTGTTGTGATCCACACAGTCAAAGGCTTTGGCATAATCAATAAAGCAGAAGTAGATGTTTCTCTGGAACTCTCTTGCTTTTCCTATGATCCAACAGATGTTGGCAATTTGATCTCTGGTTCCTCTGCCTTTTCTAAATCCAGCTTGAACGTCTGGAAATTCACAGTTCAGGTACTTAATGAAACTGTGCACCATGTTGTGTAGGGCCACCCAAGACGGATGGGTCATGGTGGAGAGTTCTGATAAAACGCGGTCCACTGGAGAAGGGATGGCAAACCACTTCAGTCTTTTTGCCTTGAGAACCTCATGAATAGTATGAAAAGGCAAAAAAGATCCTGTAGCAAACTGTAAATCAATCAATAAATGAGCATTTCTAAAATCCATTTAAATATTTTATAGTTTTTTTGTGATGTAATTTACATACTATAAAATTCATCCATTATAAGTGTACAGTCAATGATTTTTAGTAAATTTATAATGCTGTGAAACCACTGTTACAACCTAGATTTAGAAAATTTCCAAAACCCCATAAAGTTCCCTCATGAGTATTTGCAGTCAATTTTATTTCCAGTTTCAGGCAACTACTGATCTGATTTTTGTCGCTGCAGATTTGCATTTTCTGATCATACATACATGGAATCATACAATATATAGTGTTTTGTAACTGACTTCTTTTACTGAGCATGTTTTTGAGGTTCATCCGTGCAGCATGGGCTTCATTTCTTTTTATGTATGAAAAGTAGTCCATTGCATGGATTCGTTTTATTTGTCTATCATCAGTTTATGGACATTTGGGTTATTTCCAGCTTTGGGCTCTTATGAATAATATCTGCAATTTATCTACCAGACTATTTTGAACTGAGAATAATACGATTCTGAATAGATTCTGAAATAGAAAGCTCTTTTTAAAGGTTTAGCTGAAAAGAGAATTGGTGGTGGTTAAATGACTAATTAGAAGTTTTTTTTTTTTTTTTTTTAATAATCCAGGACAGAGATGAGATACTAAAATAAGATGGCAGGGGAAATGGAGCAAGAGGATGTTTTAAGCATGTTATCAGGGGTAAGTGGAGGCAATTTAGCTTAAGTGGGAAAGCAGAATTATTGGTGGGAGCTGACAAGGTCTTTTCAAGGAAAATACTGACAAATGTGAAATACAGAGAAAAAGGTGATGAAGAAAGCTAAATGGAGTTTAGAAGTTGATGGGGTTGGGGACTAGATGGATGACTAAGAGTCTAGACAGGAGTCTAGCCAAGGATGGAGAGTGAGAAGTGGGCACTGGGGATGTGAGGTTGTGTCCTGGAGTTCTTTCAGGTATTTCCCAGGACAGCATGGAAACCTTGGAACAGGAGATCGTGAACAACTGTTGTCTGTCTTCAACAGTCCCATTGACTGAGGGCAGAAATTTTTGGAAAAATGTTAGATGAAGGAATGATTCTCTGGAGCTTAATCCTGAAAAGGAGGGGGCTGAATTTTCTGTGAGCATGGGGGTGGAATCCAAGGCTTTCAAAGCAAAAGCTAATGTTCATGTATAAAATGTTTCTGAAGAAATAGATCATAACAGTTGCTTCTATGGAGGGGAAGTCGGTGGCTGGGAATGGGAAGTGAACAAGTTTTGTCTTAGAATAACTTTTTGTACATTATAAATTTTGAATAAAGTAAGCTTAGCATCTATTCAAAACAAAAGTTTTTAAAAAAGAAGCTTAGGAAATATACTGGAGAAAAATCTTTTATCACCCCCTCATACATTTGTATATATTTTCAGGTGAGACAGCCCTGCTTAGAAAGTTTGTGGTAGGGCTGCTCATATTATTGTGGAGAATAAACTAGTTTGCCCACTACTGTGCTAGGACCACTTTATTAAAATGTACTGAGTCACTTCTCTGCCCTATTTTCAGCTCAATGAGAGCCACCTTCCTCCCTGACTGGAAGAAGAGACAGAGGAAATCCAGTTGTTGAGGGTTTAATTGAATAGGTTCAATCCTGGTGATGGTATGTCATTCTGAGTGAAATTACCTGAGATAGAGGTAGAGAAGGGAAAAAGAGAAAGAACAGCCCATATTTACAGAAAAAAAAAACGTATAGTCTTAAATTACAAGCTTAAAAAAGAACATCCACATCCCCTTCATTTCAGGGCAGAACTTGGAGCCAGAGCCTCAGAACAGGAAGCCACGGACAACCTCTTCACCATCAATACCAAGAGAGTACAGGAGAAATGTTCCAGGCTGAGTCTAGATTTAGGGCTGTGATTTCAGTTCTGCCTCTTAAGTTTGTATGATCTTAGACAAGCGTCTTCCACATTCTAAGTATCAGTACCTTTTCTACAAAATTAGTAATTGGATGTGTAGGTGAACTCCAAATATTCTACAGTTCCCACATCTTATAATTTTAAATCTTACAGAGCCTGCTGTATATTTCTGCAGCTTTTCCTGACAGGCATTTCACTTCTGGGCTTTTGACGTTTGTTTCTTAGCTCTACTTTCAATTTTTAGCTTTGGGAGGTGGAAGCTAGCAGGAGCATAGTAGGAATTGGTGGATATTCAATGATCTTTATGTTTCAGCAATTACTGTTCATAACCATTATTCAATTGGAGATAATTTTGTATTTTTTTCCAAATTTTTCTCTCTTCTGAGAACTTTTTTGTCTTTTTCCTTTGTAACCATTCACCTTACCTCTAAATTCTTTTGCTGTTCACTAGCCTATACTCATCTATTGACTTGAATTATGATTGAATTATAAATGTAATGATTACTTCAACAAAATGAGCACCTACTAAGTACTACATAAGCAGTTTTCAAACATTTTGGTTTCAGGACCCCTCCATATGCTTAGTAATTATTGAGGACCCCCAAAGCTTTTGCTAATATGGGTTACATATATAGTCTTTTACTGAATTAACAAAGAAAACAGAAAAATTCAAGCTAATAGCTGGTTTTACAATAGAAACAATAAAGACTTCCCTGGTCATCCAGTGGTTAAGAATCCACCTTGCAATGCAGGGTTTGATCCTTTGGATCCCTGTTTGGGGAACTAAGATCCCAATGCCACGGAGCAAGCTAAGCCCTTACGCCACAACCAGAGAGTCCAGGGTCTGCTATGGAAGATCTTGAGTGACACAAGAAGATCCTCCATGCCACAAGTAAGATCTGACACAGCCAAAAAAAAAAAAAAAAATTAAAAAATTAAAAAATAGCAACAATAAACACATTACATGTTAGCAACATTAAAAAAAAGCTATATATTCAAAATGAAAAAAGTGAGAGGAGTGGCTCTGTTTTGCAGATTTGCATATCTGTTTATATCAGGCTGAATATAAGATAGCTGGATAGTCTTATGCTGGTACTGCATTTAATCCATCATTTTGGAGTTTGTAGTAGTTTCCTGGGGCTGCTGTAACAAATTACCTGTGGCTCAAAACAACAGAAATGTAATCCCTTTTGGTTTTAGCTGAAACATTGGAAGAATGCCCTGATGCTGGGAAAGACTGAAGGGAAGAGGAGAAGCGGGTGACAGAGGATGAGATGGTTGATGGCATCACTGACTCAATGGACATGTGTTTGTACAAACTCTGGGAGATACTGAAGGAGAGGGAAGGCTGGTGTGCTGAAGTTCATGGGGTAGCAGAGTCGGACATGACTGAGCAACTGAACAACCACAATGGTTTTGGAGGCCAGAAGTTCAACATCAGTCTCACTGGACAGAAATCAAGATGTGTGCCAGGAAGTACTCCCTCTGAAAGCTCTAGAGGAAAAGTCATTTCTTGCCTCTACCAGCTTCTTGTGGCTGCTAGTGCTCCTTAACTCGTGATGACTTGTTCCAATCTCTGCTTCTATCTTTACATCAAATTTTCCGCTTTCATGTGTAGTGGCTAATCTCTGTCTGCCTCCCTCTTATAACATTTATGATGGCACTTAGGGCCTCCTGAGATAAACCAGGATAGTTTAGTTTCTTTCTTGCAAGACCCTTAATCACATCTGTGCAAGTTTTACTCTATAAGGTAGCATTCAGAAAGTCCAAAGATTAGGATATGACCATACCCTTGGCAGACAGTATCAGCCTACCACAGGTTGGTATATTTGAAGTTTATGAAGAAATCCTAGTCTCACATAGATTATGTAGTTCAGGAAAAAAGAAAGTGTTGTAATAGCCTTTTCAAATAACTGAGGATATTCTTCTTTGACACCATACCAAAACTCAACAAGCAGTAGTTTCTTAATGGTTTGTTACAATATGGAATTTGAAAATATATCAGTGAACTTTTCACATAGGGTTACATTAAAATCATTGGTCCATATACATTTTAGGTAAAATGCACTTAAATTGAAGGAGACTTAAATAAATTAAAAATTCTTACTGCTCATTAAAGATATGCTTCTACTGATGGCTGATTCATGTTGAGGTTTGACAGAAAACAGCAAAATTCTGTAAAGCCATTATTTCTCAATTAAAAAATAAATAAATTAAAAAAAGATATCCTTCGGTGTAACTGGCTTTTTAAAAAAATGTATTTGGTGGTAAAGAGTACAGTTGGGAGCCTCTGCCTTGATTTGTACCAAGATGGCAGCAGTTTTGCCTGGTACTAAGTTTACACAATTAGTGAAAATATCAGCACAATTGTTCCAGCATAAACTATGAGATTAAAAAAATTGTATAACGCTTTATTTTAGCATCCCTTTAGTTTAATGCCAGGCATTTATATAAAAGATCTTCAAGGATTAGCTCGTGCTGACACTTGATAGGTACAAGCAAAGCAACACGTCTAGCTACATCTATAATTATATAATTTTTATCTATCTTGACAGTATAATTCTGCAGATAGGGTAGTAAATTAAAAATCTTTATGTCTGCAACTAAATTTATAAACTGCATCTTTGGAAAACATGATTTCTTTGACAGATTTTTCACCTAGCAAGCATTCATTCAGTAATGTGCAGGCGTTATTAGTCTCTCAGCTATCATATGCCCTTCTCCAGCCAGGCCAATACAATAATTTAACCTGTAAAATGCTTCAGCTGGCTATTCATTTCTAGTTTGAAAAGTGGTAACAAAAAAGCTTTGGCTTTTAAAGAGGTTGTCATTTTGATTTTACCTTTTTATTTATTATTATTATTTTTTAAAGTTTTCTCACCTTTCTTAGCAGGCTTTTTTTCTACATTTAAAAAATTATTTTTAATTGGAGGATAATTGCTCCAGAATGCTGTGTTAGTTTCCACTGTACAACAACGTGAATCAGCCATAAGTATACACATATCCCCTGCCTGTTGAGCCTCCCTCCCACCACACCACCCATCAAACCCTAGGCTGTCATAGAGCACCGAGCTGAGGCCATGCTACACAGCAGCTTCCTACTAGCTATCCACTCTACACATGGTAGCTCATAACATCAATGCCACTCTCCCAGCTCATCCCACCCTCTCCATCCTCCATTGTGTCCACAGGTCCATTCTTCATGAATGAGTCTCCATTCCTGCCCTGCAAATAGGTTCATTAGTATCATTTTTCTAGATTCCACATATATGTGTTAATATGTGATATTTGTTTTTCTAGAGAGGTTATCATTTTAAAAATATTCAATTTCCTTTTCTTTAAACTGAGAATGATTGGTCTCAAAATGATGCCTCAACCTACCTGGCACCATAATAGTGTTTGAAAATATTCTGTTGACTGAGGTAAACCATTAATATCTCTAAAGTCAAGGAAAAGAAATAAGCTTTGGTCACACTTTCCTTTCTTATTTACAGTTCACTTAGATTTTTCCCTTTACCTGAGTCAGAATCCTGATACTGATGTATCATCTTTTTTTAGCATCTCTACATGTGGGAGATTGAGAAAGCAGATCTTTTAATTTCTCTCATGTGTCAATGAAAGAACCTAAAATTTAAAAAAATTACACATAAAATTTTGTTCTAGAATAAAATATTAAATTCTAAAAAATTAGCTTTAGATAAAATTTAAATATTCAGAAAAGTTTTCAATAAATTAAAAATATTCTTGCAAAACAAAATGTTTTTCCTTGTGTTTTTGCATAAGCACAGTCACAATTTAGGGATTTCAAAATACCATTTATTGGATGATTAATGAGAAATAAGATATAAATAAATGTTGACAAAATTCTTAGAGGAAATGGAAAATGTTATTTGAGCCAACTGAGGATTAAAATCTGGAAGACAGTCTCTCAGAGAGCTCTGAGAACAGTTCTGAAGAGGTACAGGGAGAGGCCGGTAGTATATGTGAGTTTGATGAAGGGGTATGTGCAGTCAAGCACTCATCTTAGTAGAAGGTTACCACTGTTTGTGAGGAACAAATACGTTAGTTAATGGTTTCAGTGCTTTTCTAAGTATTGTTGTTGTTGTTCAGTTGCTCAGTTGTGTCCGACTCTTTGCCACCCCAGGGACTGCAGCAGCCAGGCTTCCCTGTCCTTCACACATCTCCTGGAGCTTGCTCAAACTCATGTCCATTGAGTTTGTGATGTCATTCAACCATCTCATCCTCTGATGTCCCCTTCTCCTCCTGCCTTCAATCTTTCCCAGCATCAGGGTCTTTCCCAACGACCCGTCTCTTCGCATGAGGAGGTCAAAGTATTGGAGTTTCAGCTTCAGCATCAGTCCTTCTAATGAATATTCAGGATTCATTTTCTTTAGGATTGACTGGTTTGATCTTCTTGCTGTCCAAGGGACTCTATCAAGAGTATTCTCCAGCACCGCAGTTCGAAGGCATCGATTGTTCAGTGCTCAGCCTTTTTCATTGTTCAGCTCTCACATCCATACATGACTATTGGAAAAACCATAGCTTCAATTATAGGGACCTGCTGTTGCTAAGTCACGTCAGTCGTGTCTGACTCTGTGTGACTCCATAGACAGCAGCCTACCAGGCTCCAGTCCCTGGGATTCTCCAGGCAAGCATACCGGAGTGGGTTTCCATTTCCTTCTCCAGTGCAGGAAAGTGAAAAGTGAAAGTGAAGTCGCTCAGTCGTGTCTGACTCTTTGCGACCCCATGGGCTATAGCCCACCAGGCTCCTCCATCCATGGGATTTCCCAGGCAAGAGTACTGGAGTGGGTTGCCATTGCCTTCTCCAATTATAGGGACCATTGTAGGCAAAGTAATGTCTTTGAGTCTTAATATGCTATCTAGGTTTGTCATTGCTTTTCTTCCAAGGAGCAAGTGTCTTTTAATTTCATGATTGTAGTCACCATCTGCAGTGATTTTGGAGCCGAAGAAAATAAAGTCTGCCACTCTTTCCATTGTTTACTCATCTATTTGCCATGAAATGATGGGTCTGGATGCCATGATCTTATTTTTTGAATGTTTTAAGCCAGCTTTCTCACTCTCCTCTTGCACCTTCATCAAGAGGCTCTTTAGTTCCTCTTCACTTTCTGCCATAAGGGTGGTGTCATATGCATATCTGAGGTTATTGATATTTCTCCTGCAATCTTGATTCCAGCTTGTGCTTCATTCAGCCCAGCAGCTCACATGATGTACTCTGCATAGAAATTAAATAAGCAGGGTGACAATATATAGCCTTGAAGTACCCCTTTCCCAATTTTCTTACTTTTAAGTATAAGAAGATGTAAGAAACCAGGTTCATAAATTTTTTTCCTACAAATATTTATCAGAGAGCCGGTTCTGTCATGTTTCCGGAGCACAGAGCACCTCATCCTGATCTTTTGCCTTGAATTCCTTTCAGGGTATATTTTAGGTCAGAAACTGCCGTGGCTAATGAACCTGATTTTTGAAGAGCTGGATGGTGAGCAACATTTTTTATTTTACAATATCTTCCTTTTGTCTTAATTTTGACTAAGGTTTGGGAGTAATTTTGCGATCAATTTTTTCCACGGTGCTAGGAATGCTCATTCCCAGGTCAGGCACAGATTCCATTGATAGCCTCTCACTGTGTGCTATTGCCAGACTAGGCATTGTTCAGTTCAGTTCAGTTCAGTCGCTCAGTTGTGTCCAACTCTTTGCGACCCCATGAACTGCAGCACGCCAGGCCTCCCTGTCCATCACCATCTCCCGGAGTTCACTCAAACTCACATCCATCGAGTCGGTGATGCCATCCAGCAATCTCATCCTCTGTCGTCCCCTTCTCCTCCTGCCCCCAGTCCCTCCCAGCATCAGAGTCTTTTCCAATGAGTCAACTCTTCGCATGAGGTGGCCAAAGTACTGGAGTTTCAGCTTTAGCATCATTCCTTCCAAAGAAATCCCAGGGCTGATCTCCTTTAGAATGGATTGGTTGGATCTCCTTGCAGTCCAAGGGATTCTCAAGAGTCTTCTCCAACAATACAGTTCAAAAGCATCAATTCTTTGGTGCTCAGCTTTCTTCACAGTCCAACTCTCACATCCATACATGACCACTGGAAAAACCATAGCCTTGACTAGACAGACCTTTGTTGGCAAAGTAATGCCTCTGCTTTTCAATATGTTATCTAGTTAACAGTAACCAAAAGCCCTGGACTACCTGTCTTACTAGTCTGTTATGGTTCAGGAAATGGTTCCCTCTTGTTATTTCTTCCCATATCTAGAATTATACTACTAAGATTATTGATCTTATAGGACTACATATTTGACCAATTGTTTTAAATAATGTAATCATCATTAAGAAAACAAAGATCATGTCATCCGGTTCCATCACTTCATGGCAAATAGATGGTAAAAAAAATGGAAACAGTGGCAGGTTTTATTTTCTTGGGCTCCAAAATCACTGCAGAGGATGACTGCAGTCATGAAATTAAATGACGCTCACTCCCTGGAAGAAAAGCTATGACCAACCTAGATAGCATATTAAAAAGCAGAGACATTACTTTGCCTACAAAGGTCCATATAGTCAAAGCTATCGTTTTTCCAGTAGTCATGCATGGATGTGAGAGTTGGACCATAAAGAAAGCTGAGGGCTGAAGAATTGATGCTTTTGACTGTGGTGTTGAATAAGACTCTTGAGAGTCCCCTGGACAGCAAGGAGGTCAAACCAGTCAATCCTAAAGGAAATCAGTCCTGAATATTCATTGGAGGGACTGATGCTGAGGCTGAAGCTCCAATACTTTGGCCAAAGAGTCAACTCACTGGAAAAGATCCTGATGCTGGGAAAGACTATGGGCAAGAGAAGGGTATAACAGAGGACAAGATGGTTGGATGCCATCACCGACTCAATGGACATGAGTTTGAGCAAGCTCTGGGAGATGGTGAGGGACAGGGAAGCCTGGCATGCTGCAGTCTATGGGGCTGCAAAAAGCTGGACTTGACTGAGCAAGTGAACGATAACGGTTATCATGGATTTTTTCTGAGGCTTGGCCACACAGTTGATAATGCAAAAAAATCAATGAGAACACAATTAATATAGTTAGTAACATTCTGAATCAATATTTAAGCTAAGAAATTCTACTAGGTGTGACCCAGAATCTCCCCTGGTCATCTCACCAGTCTTTTACACCATCGGCTATTTGTAAGGGAAATGACACACTGGCATTGTACATAAGTTCACTAAAGTTGTCTACAGGTACAAGGTGAATGGTGGAGTACTGTGACCCCTTACAAGACTGAGAAAGCAAGCTTATCTTCTAAGAGTTAGATAACTAGTGCCCCCCCAAAAAGAAAAGAAAAATTGATGTTTATGGTGGAGTGGGTATTTCTGTCATTCGGGAAGTCTGGGTAATGCATAATGCAATTGCACAATGCACACTAGAGGGGAGGGACTGACCCAAATAGGCACAGAAAAATTTTATGTCTAAATTTCTCTTGTCTTGCCTTAAAATATGAATTTTTATTGCATCACGAAGATAGCTTATAAGAACCCACTAGAAGTACTGAGGATAAAACGAGCTAATCTCTGAAAACACACTGATCTACCAACATATCCTAAACCGTAGCTGAATCTATAAAATACAAGAGGAGTATTCAAACACGCATTTCACCAGCCAGTAGAGGCTGTAAATCATCTACCCTCTCGAAAAAGTCCTTATACACTCTGGAGAGGATAAGCATGAAAACAGCAAATAACATTAAAGTAATGTTGTGACTATAGTTTTGACTTCCTGGATCCTCTCTTAGGGTCTCAGAGACTCTCAGAAGTCATCAGACCACATTCTCAAAACCACTGTACCAGATTCTGTTCCAAACCGAAGTTGGGATAACAGCAATGAATAAGACATCCTCAGTACAGGGAGATAAATATTGATGTAGTGGCAACTGTCATCCGTTTTAAAACAGAAAATAACAGAATATTGCGAGACAACAGGTCGAGGGCGGTGGTGGCGGTGGCCACCTGACCACTTCCCCTTGCTGGCGGCCTCCCCAGATCCTAGAAGAGGGGCGGCAGGGTAGGGACACTCGCCAAGAGTCCCTGTACGCGGCGTGGGCTGAACCCGGCTGCATGAATCCATAGGACAGCCGCGCTGCCATTCAACTCCACCAGGGTCCCTGGCGCCGCCAGGACGGGGCGGCGCATGGTGCCGCGGTCCCTCGTCGCCCCTCAGGGTGCGGCGGCGGGAGGTGTAGGGTTGCCGGGGGTCCCCAGGCAGTTAGCGGTGGCCAAGAGAGGGCCAGGAATGTCCACCTCCCTGTGGTGTCCCCAGCAGCGCGGAGGCGCCTAAAGGGAAAGGGAGACGTTGGCGGGCCAAGTATGAAGGAAGGACGGCGGCAGCGGTTACCTTAGGAGGAGCCAGAGGCGCGCGAGACGCTGGTGTTGCCATCGAAACCGGGAGCGTCCCGCCATTCTCAGTTCAGTTCAGTTGCTCAGTCGTGTCCGGCTGTTTGCAACCCCATGGACTGCAGCACACCAGGCTTTCCTGTCCATCAGCAACTCAAACTCATGTCCATTGAGTCGGTGATGCCATCTAACCATCTCATCCTCTGTCATCCCTTCTCCTCCTGCCTTCAACCTTTCCCAGGATTAGGGTCTTTTCCAGTTCGCCAGTTCTCCGCATCAGATGGCCAAAGTATTGGAGTTTCAGCTTCAGCGTCAGTCCTTCCAATGAATATTCAGGACTGATTTCCTTTAGGATGGACTGGTTGGATACCCTTGTAGTCCGAGGGACTCTCAGAATCTTCTCCAACACCACAGTTCAAAAGCATCAATTCTTCGGCCCTTCTACGCCACCACTAGACAACATCCGCGCAGGCTTGCAGCGCGGTCTTTCGCTCGCGGACTCTCGCGCCCTCTAGCGGCATCTCTTGAGAAAAACACTGTACTTGTCCGCGCGGGACGCGAATAAAGATTTCTTCTTCAAACAAACAGGAAGTGCCTACGGAGGCCGGGCCGGCGGCGGGTCAGGGGCTGGGCATGAGGCCGGGCGGCGACCGGATCGCGGGCGACGGCGATGAGCGACATAGTGGAGAAAACACTGACGGCGCTGCCGGGACTCTTCCTGCAGAACCAGTCGGTTGGCGGGCCTACGGCCGCCAAGGCGTCCTTCTCCTCCCGGCTGGGCGGCCTGGTCCGCGGCATCACCGCCCTCACCTCCAAGCACGTAGGTGTCCGCCGGGCCGAGAGGTCAGGGGCGCCTGAGGGAGGTCGCCTCTCGGGAGTCTCTGGTCCGACGGTGAACCCCTGGGACTGCCTCTCCGACGGATTTGTCTGTCGGTCCTGGCTTTTATCCGGAAGCGTCACTTGGGCTGCCCGGACAGACAGACAGCTAGGAGGCCAGGTTTCCACAGTTGGCCCTGACGTTGACTCATTATTATCTGGGACAAAGTCTTTACTATTTGAGCCTCCGTGTGCTTCTCGAACGTTGAAGTGGCAAAGTACCGATACATATTTCATAGATTGTTTCGAGGGTTAGAAGAGACACCAACCAGTTGAAAATATCAGGTGCCATGGAAGTGTGAGCGTTATTCTAAAAAGTTTCTTTCTAACTCGGATTCTTGCTCTCTCCCAGTTCTTTAGTCTGTGCTAGATAACATACATTAGAACCGACCCTGCCATCTGAACCTGCTGTTGAATATGTTTGGGGAGCTCGAGGTTCTTAGGTTAGACCTCTGGATTGGGGAAAGAAAAAGCGTAATTCTTCCCAATCTCAGTATTTGCTGAGTAAGTTTCTGCCTCTGATGGGCTTTGAAAACGAGCATTTATAATGGAAATTTTTAAGTTCCCACAAACTTTCTGTAGTTGTATGGGTTGTGTAAGATGCTGATAAAAAGCGTCAAGGATTTTGTATCTTAAAAAATCATGTGGTGTAGCATAATTTATTTGTTCAGAAAATACTTATGGAAGAAGCTGTGTGTTAAACCCTAAGGAAATAGTCTAAAACACATTTCCTTTTTCGAAAGAATTGGTCCTTCATCTTGGGTTTAAGACAAGTATAAGCAATATACGGTGAAATATGTGTCAGGAGAGAAGGAAAGAGAAAGACAAGAGGTTTTTCTTCAAAGTGCTCTGAGGTTTAAAAACTGTTTTTAAATTGAAATAGGATGATGTACTGGAGAGGATCTGTTTCACATTCAGAAATCACAGAAAACAATTATTTGTGGACTTAATATTGTTTAACATTTTGTCCTTTGCTAATTTTTATGAGATGGTAAATGAAATACAATATTTTTGGTTTTAATTGCAGTTTGAAACTGTATATAAGGTTTCTAAATGTGGCAATACTTCACTAGTATTTTTTGGTTAGTTACTTAATGGGCATCTGCTAGTTCATTGTGTAACTTAGAGATAGCATTGTATTGGGCAAAACTTGGACCACTTCTCAAGTGCTTAAGGAGGTGAAATACAATGCAGACAAGTAGCCATATTTGTGAATTTATTCTGTGTGTGTGAGAAAGAGATGGAAGGGTAGGGAAAGGATGCAAGGAATAAAGGGGAACAGGTAGGGAAGAAGAATATAGTTTAAGGGAAAAGGATTGGCTTTTGTTTGTCTTCTTACCCTGTTTCTCCGTTCCATGAAGAAGAAGGTGTTAGAACCTTATTCTGGGCCACTACATGAAGAATTTCTTTTCTACTTAGTCTCCAGTGTTAATTAAAAAAAAAAAAAGCAACACATTTTCTGCTAAACCGTCCTTAAGGGGACAGTAACTGAGGGAAGAAAAGAGGAGTGGTGAGTTAGCATGAAAATATTTATTCTTTCCAGGAATGATTCTGAGGGTTGAGGAAATCCCTTTAGGCAAATCTGAAGCACATACTTTTTATAACTCTCCTTTAAAATAATGTTTCTTTTTCATTTATAATACTGTGAGTTGTATTTTTTCCTTTTAAAAATACTGTTACAGTTTAAAAAGACAGTTATTCATGAGTCAAATATTTTCACTTTTTTAGGAAGAAGAGAAATTAATCCAGCAGGAACTGAATAATCTGAAAGCAACTGTTTCTGCTCCTACTACAACCCTAGTAAGTTTACATAGTCAATGTCAGCGTGTTTTCAATTTGAAATCTGGTCTACTATTGACTCAGTAGTGGCATTAACTGATGAGTTGGTAAAATCTAATATATCACAGTCAGAATCAGTTATGGATGATAATAAGTCAGATGTTAACTTTGGCCTTTTATTACCGACTGACTGCACCAGACCAAAACTTGCTTGACTGATGTCAGTTCAGTGCCAACATGATGATAGTTATGTAAATGTGGTATACTCCTGGGACCCCATAACCCATCTTACTGTTTTAATGTTGTGCACTGAAAGAAGGTTGCTGCTGCTGCTGCTAAGTCGCTTCAGTTGTGTCCGACTCTGTGTGACCCCATAGACGGCAGCCCATCAGGCTCCTCTGTCCCTGGGATACTCCAGGCAAGAAAACTGGAGTGGGTTGCAATTTCCTTCTCCAATGCACAAAACTGAAAAGTGAAAGTGAAGTCGCTCAGTTGTGTCTGGCTCTTAGTGACCTCATGGACTGTAGCCTACCAGGCTCCTCCATCCATGGGATTTTCCAGGCAAAAGTACTGGAGTGGGGTGCCATTGCCTTAAGACATGTAATTTAAAATAGTATTTTAATACTATTAAAATACATAATATTTAATATAAAATATAAATATAGATAATATACATTGTTGCTGCTGCTGCTAAGTCGCTTCAGTTGTGTCCGACTCTGTGTGACCCCATAGACGGCAGCCCATCAGGCTCCTCTGTCCCTGGGATTCTCCAGGCAAGAACACTGGAGTGGGTTGCCATTTCCTTCTCCAATGCATGAAAGTGAGAAGTAAAAGTGAAGTCGCTCAGTCGTGTCTGACTCTTAGCGACCCCATGGACTGCAGCCTAGCAGGCTCCTCTGCCCATCGGATTTTCCAGGCAAGAGTACTGGAGTGGGGTGCCATTGCCTTCTCCGTAATATACATTATATAATATTAAATAAAATATAAAATATAATACTATTAAAATAATAGTATTTTAATACAGACCTTACAGACCTGAACTGATACATTGTAAAAATCTCTTATTTTGCATTTCTACATCTTGGAGTATAGGTTGAATGACAAAGTAGAAAAATGATTTTCTTGCTATAAAACTGAGTATATTGCATAATAGCTAAATCAAGATCTAGTTTAAAAACAATTTATTCCCTATAATTTGATTTTCAAACAGCATTCATTCAGCAATTAAGCAGTGGCCACTGTGGGACTGTCCCTACATAGTTAGATTAAGGCCTAGGTTTTTTTTCTTTTAATTTTTATGTGGTTTTAGATAATGAGATTTTATAAGCAACATTTATTTAGCAAAGATTTAGTGAGTACTTAAGTTGCTGTGGCATACACTTCTAATAAAAATACTAGGGTGATCATTTTACGTGTACATATGATCATGTGTGGGAATAACGCTTGTAAAGTCTGAGAGAATATATGTATTTCCTTTTCTGGTTATAATAATAGGACGGTGAATGGTGCTGCCGGATTCGTGATCTCTAAAGGAGAAGATTTAGCTCCAGGACCAAAGATAGTCACAGTCACTCAGAACTTTGTATAGATTTTATTTAAAGTGAAAGTGACAGAAAAAGCTTCTGACATAGACATCAGAAGGGGGCAGGAGGGTACCTGCCTCACTAGTTTAAGCAGGACCTTATATACTTCTCAACCAGCTGCTGAGAATATATAACAAATACCTCAAGGCTGTGAGGATTTCGCCCAGACCCTTTCCTGTAACATACATCCTGGGATGACATCAGCACGAGATTAGCCAGAAGGAACAGGTTAACCCAGAGCTCAAGGCTGTAGAAGTTTTACCCAGGCCTTCTCCCATAACATTCATCCAAAGCTCAAAAAAAAGGCATGTCCTTGAACAAGAGATGCTGCTGCCTATGAGACCTACTTGTCTAAGGCAAAAGAATGTGAGAAAGAAAGAATGTTTACTTGCTCCTTAAGGGGCCTTACTTAGGTTTGGACTCTATCAACCTGCCTGTTACTCTTCCAGGTGGACAAATGAAACTTAAAGCATAATTAATGTGATACGGTGTTCAATGTCAGTCTCTCACTCATGTCCGACTCTTTTGTGACCTCATGGACTGTAGCCCACAAGCTTCTCAGTCTATGGGATTTCCCAGGCAAGAATACTAGAGTGGGTAGCCATTTTCTTCTTCAGGGGATCTTCCGCACCCAAGGATCGAACCCAAGTCTCCTGCATTGCAGACAGATTCTTTACTGTCCAAGCTATCAGGGAGGCCTCCAATGTAGTATATCTATGAGTAACATGTATATATATGTGTGTGTGTGTATACAGATATGTATATGTTTATATGTGTATGAATAAAATCATTGTACATTGTGATACTTGAAAGAAATTTTAAGCAATGACTTCTCTTTTTAAGCAGTGACTTCTCTCTTTTTACTTGATTTCCATTTTCTATAGTTAGCATTATTAAGTACAATTTTTCATGTTATTCAGTATAAACCTGGTGTTCACAGAATTTAGATAAGTAGATAGAAGTTAGGGAGCCACAGTTTGAAGGAAGATTTTATAATAATTATGGCCAGTCACTCTGAGTGTATGTTATAGAATAATCTATCCTTGAGGTGGTCATGTAGAAGTTAGATTACAGTTTGTTAAAGAAATTCTGAAGTGAATTTCTACATTGGAGAATGCATTTTCTTCTCCAAAAATAAGAGAATAATAGTCTATGCAATAGAATTTTACTTAAAGTTCCTAATGACTTTTGAGAACCTATGAGATAAAATGTTACAAGATCAAGGTTGATATTTAAGGGCCTAAGTGAACACTTTTACTCCTCGTTGATACAGAGTTTTGCATATATATATATATATTTTTTTTTACTGTGATGGGTCTTAGTTGCAGCTTGCAAAATCTTTAGTTGTGACATGTGGGATCTAGCTCCCTGACCAGAAACTGAAGCCAGGCCCCCTGCGTTGGGAATGCAGTCTTAGCTACTGGACCGCAAGGGAAGTCCTGATACAGAAGTTTTTGAAGAAGCTTCCAGTATCTTTTACACATGTTTTCTCAGTTGTTGTTGTTCAGTTGCTCAGTCATGTCCAACTCTTTGCGACCCTAGGGACTGCAGCATGCCTGGCTTCCTTGACCTTCACCATCTCTCAGAGCTTGCGCAAACTCAAGTCCATTGAGTTGGTGATGCCATCTAACCATGTCATCCTCTGATGTCCCCTTCTTCCTGCCTTCAATCTTTCCCAGCATTTGGGTCTTTTCCAATGAGTTGGCTCTTCGCATCAGGTGGCTGAAGTGTTGGAGCTTTGGCATAGTCCTTCTGGTGAATATTCAGGATTGATTTCCTTTAGGATTGACTGGTTTGATCTCCCTGCAGTCCAAGGGACTTTTAAGAGTATTCTCCAATACAACAGTTCAAAAGCATCAGTTTTTTGGCACTCAGCCTTCTTTATGGTCCAACTCTCACATCCATACAGGACTACTGGAAAAACCATAGCCTTGACTAAATGGACCTTTGTCGGCCAAGTAATATCTCTGCTTTAATTTGCTGTCTGGGTCTGTCATAACTTTTCTTCCAAGGAGCGAGCATCTTTTAATTTCATGGGTGAAGTCACCATCCATAGGGATTTTGGAACCCAAGAAAATAAAGTCTGTCGCTTTTCATTGTTTCTCCATCTATTTGCCATGAAGTGATGGGACTAGATGCCATGATGTTATTTTTTTGAATGTTGAGTTTTAAGCCAGCTTTTTCACTCTCATCTTTCACCTTCATCAAGAAGCTCTTTAGTTCCTCTTCGCTTTCTGCCATAAAGGTGGTGTCATCTGTGTATCTGAGGTGGTTAATATTTCTCCTTGTAATCTTGATTTTAGCTTCTGCTTCATCCAGCCCGGCATTTTGCATGATGTCCTCTGTGTATAAGTTAAATAAGCAGGGTGACAATATATAGCATTGATGTATTCCTTTCCCAATTTGGAACCAATTTTTCTCAGTATTTAATAGTTAATGTGGTAATGAATTAACATTTATTACTTTAAACTCAAGTGACCTAAATTAAATCATTAAACATTATTCCTTTAAGATTTTCCTGTGACTTATTTTTAAACTTTGCTTATTTAAATGTGTATGTGTATCTCTATATATAATATGTATGAAATATTAAATGTTGTCCTTAGTTTAAAACATTTTATTTTACTATTTCTTCTTAAGCATTTTGTGATTTAGGAATTCTATAATTCTGTTATATATTAGGATTAATTGATGAAAGTGAAAGAGGAGAGTGAAAAAGTTGGCTTAAAGCTCAACCTTCAGAAAACTAAGATCATGGCATCTGGTCTGGGGAGGTGGGGGTCGGGATTGGGAGTTCATGTACACTCGTGGCTAATTCATGTCGATGTGTAGCAAAACGAATACAGTATTGTAAAGCAAAACAAACTAAAAAATAAAAATTAATTAAAGAAAAAAAAAAAGATGCTTGTTCCTTGGAAGAAAAGCTATGACAAACCTAGACAGTATATTAAAAAGCAGAGACATCACTTTGCCAACAAAGGTCCGCCTAGTCAAGGCTATGTTTTTTCCAGTAGTCATGTATGGATGTGAGAGTTGGACCACAAAGAAGGCTGAGCACTGAAGAACTGAAGCTTTCAAACTGTGCTGCTGGAGAAGATTTTTGAGAGTCCTTTGGACAGCTCGGAGATCAGACCAGTCAATCCTAAAGGAAATCAGTCCTGAATATTCATTGGAAGGACTGATGCTGAAGCTGAAGCTTCAATAGTTTGGCTACCTCATTGGAAAAGACCCTGATCCTGGGAAAGATTGAGAGCAAGAGAAGGGGGTGACAGAAGACGAGATGGTTGGATGGCATCACTGATTCAATGGACATGAGTTTGTGCAAACTCCAGAAGACGGTGAAGGACAGGGAAGCCTGGTGTGCTGCCATCCATGGGGTCACAAAGAGTCTGACACCACTGAGCAACTGAACAACAACTAAAAATAACCAGTTGTGACTGACTCATGTTCACTTATTCTACATCAAAAATCACAAATAAAATTCACAGCACTTCTGGGACTTCCCTGGTGGTCCAGTGGTTAAGACTCCATGCCCCCAGTGCAGGGGCCAGGGTTCAATTCCTGGTCTGTGAACTAGATCCCACATGCCACAACTAAGAGTTCGAAGACCCCACATACTGCCACTAAGATCTGGTGCAGCCAAATAAGTAAATAAAATTTTAAAAAATTCACAGCACTTCTTACAGAGCTAAGCACTGCCTTGTTATCATCCTTGTATTTAAGTGGAAAGAATGATCTATTTCCAGTTAAAAATTAGAGGTCATTTTCCTTCCTTGGGTAAGTTTTAAAAAAAAGTAATGGCAATGATTTCTATCTGCTGATTAGATTTTCTCAGCAATTTGTGTTTTTCTCAGCAGTTTGTAGTTCATTGGGTTAGAGTTGGGGTTCTCAGCCGGGGGTGGTTTTGTCTCCAAAAAGATACTCAGTAGATCTGGAGACACTTCTGGTTGCCCTGGGTGAGGGGAGGTGCTACCTGCATGAGAGAGGTCAGGGGTGCAGAAAAATATCCCGTGGTGAACAGTCCAGCCCCCTCAGCAGAGGGGGTTATCCAGTCTAAAATGTCAGTAGCGTCAAGGTGGAGGACTCCTGTGCTGGAGGACATGATTTTTATAAAACAATGACTACAAGAGAAAATTGGAATGATGGCCTGAGTAGAAAGAGTGAATATTTTTTCAGAAGTTCATCTCTTGGTTGAGAAAGCTTAAAGGCATGTTCACTTCTGACACCACTAACAAAACCTATGGATAGAGGCAGCAACAGCTCTCTGACCTGTCCAAAATGAAAGTCACAGAATTTCTGCTCTGTAGGCAACTCCCTCCTGCTTCTAATCCATGTCATCTATACATGTACACACACTCCCTCTTCTCTCCCAACTCATTGTGTCTTCTACTCTTCATCGTCCATACTTTTCCCTTCCCAAGTTGCATATCAGTTCTTAAATGCTGTTTTATATCGCCAAGAACTCCCACTCACAAGATATGCAACCCTAGAGTCTGCAACCTAATTTTAGACAGCTGAATACTTCTTTAAATTAAAAGAATTTTGATGGCAGGAGCTGATAACAGCTATGCACTTTTTTTTTTTTTCCTGGCAT